>CAXAKG010000001.1:30000-34839 GCA_963969385.1 Philonicus albiceps | reverse complement strand
GATCTAAATACAATGTAAAAAATTTATATGAATTTCTTCATATTTATTCATTTTTTGTTCAATTAATTTCTTAATTTTTCTCATATTCTCTTATTTTTTATTAAAATAATTTTTTTTCAATTTTTCTCATATTCTCCTATTTTTTCTCTATTTTTCTAGATTTTTTCCGATTTTTTCCGATTTTTTTTTAAAAATCGTATATCAAGCATCATATAAATTTTCACATCACCCATGAAAATTTCTCAACTTCTTATATTCATTCTCATATAATTTCTGACATAATCCCATATATTGGGTAGAAAAATTCTTATATGATTTCTCATAAAATTTTTCAATTTATCTTGCCTTCATAAGATTTTCCGACATTCCTCCCACATTTCGGCGGATATTCTTAATATCAATCTTCATAAAAAATTTCTCATCTCTCGAACAAATATTATTTTCTTTATATAATTTCTCATAAAATCTCATCGATTTATGAGACTTTCATAAAATTTTTGATATTCCACCCACATTTTGCTGGATATTTTGAATATCAACTCTCATAAAAAATTTTCCGTCTTTCTAAGGAAAAAAATTTTTTTCTCCTCTATTTGCCTTATTTTCGCATTTCCGTCAATTCCATATGAAATCCAATCGGGACTCGCTATCCCTTATAGTACCTCTGGGCAAAACGACTGCGCAAAGTAAAAATTTGAAAATCGTATACAAAAATTTATGAAGCCGGATGCATATGCACCGACTATACCCCATAGTAGGATGTCAAAAATGATATGACGTTTTACATAAAATCATTCACCATATATAAAATTTTATGAAGGTGAATATAAAAAACCGAGTGCAACATTTTATGAAGCCGAATATAAAAATTCTAAAATTTATGAACACATACAAAAAATTTCAAAAATTTTGATTTTTCACTATCTTTATATCAAACCCCATTAATTCATAAAATAACCTAGTCTAAGCCAAATTTCTCTAAAATGATTATCTTAAGTCTCATAAAATTTTTTACGTCTTATGAAGGAACATCATAAAAAATTCCGATCGTCCATATACCGACGGGAAAATTTATGAAGGTGAACATAAAAATTTTTAAAATTTCACTATCGCTTATATTAATCGTATATTCATATAGAATATGCTAGTGTAAGCGAAATGTCTCAAATATAATTATATTAAGTCTCATAAAATTTTTTTTTTTTTCATATTTATGAAGCCGTATATAAAATTTTTTTTCCTTCATCCATATACCGACGGGAAAATTTATGAAGGTGAACATAAAAATTTTTAAAATTTCACTATCGCTTATATTAATCGTATATTCATATAGAATATGCTAGTGTAAGCGAAATGTCTCAAATATAATTATATTAAGTCTCATAAAATTTTTTTTTTTTTCATATTTATGAAGCCGTATATAAAATTTTTTTTCGTTCATCCATATACCGACGGGAAAATTTATGAAGGTGAACATAAAAATTTTTAAAATTTCACTATCGCCTATATTAATCGTATATTCATATAGAATATGCTAGTGTAAGCGAAATGTCTCAAATATAATTATATTAAGTCTCATAAAATTTTTTTTTTTTTCATATTTATGAAGCCGTATATAAAATTTTTTTTCGTTCATCCATATACCGACGGGAAAATTTATGAAGGTGAACATAAAAATTTTTAAAATTTCACTATCGCTTATATTAATCGTATATTCATATAGAATATGCTAGTGTAAGCGAAATGTCTCAAATATAATTATATTAAGTCTCATAAAATTTTTTTTTTTTTTCATATTTATGAAGCCGTATATAAAATTTTTTTTCGTTCATCCATATACCGACGGGAAAATTTATGAAGGTGAACATAAAAATTTTTAAAATTTCACTATCGCTTATATTAATCGTATATTCATATAGAATATGCTAGTGTAAGCGAAATTTCTCAAATATAATTATATTAAGTCTCATAAAATTTTTTTTTTTTTCATATTTATGAAGCCGTATATAAAATTTTTTTTCCTTCATCCATATACCGACGGGAAAATTTATGAAGGTGAACATAAAAATTTTTAAAATTTCACTATCGCCTATATTAATCGTATATTCATATAGAATATGCTAGTGTAAGCGAAATGTCTCAAATATAATTATATTAAGTCTCATAAAATTTTTTTTTTTTTCATATTTATGAAGCCGTATATAAAATTTTTTTTCGTTCATCCATATACCGACGGGAAAATTTATGAAGGTGAACATAAAAATTTTTAAAATTTCACTATCGCTTATATTAATCGTATATTCATATAGAATATGCTAGTGTAAGCGAAATTTCTCAAATATAATTATATTAAGTCTCATAAAAATTTTTTTTTTTTCATATTTATGAAGCCGTATATAAAATTTTTTTTCGTTCATCCATATACCGACGGGAAAATTTATGAAGGTGAACATAAAAATTTTTAAAATTTCACTATCGCTTATATTAATCGTATATTCATATAGAATATGCTAGTGTAAGCGAAATTTCTCAAATATAATTATATTAAGTCTCATAAAATTTTTTTTTTTTTCATATTTATGAAGCCGTATATAAAATTTTTTTTCCTTCATCCATATACCGACGGGAAAATTTATGAAGGTGAACATAAAAATTTTTAAAATTTCACTATCGCCTATATTAATCGTATATTCATATAGAATATGCTAGTGTAAGCGAAATGTCTCAAATATAATTATATTAAGTCTCATAAAATTTTTTTTTTTTTCATATTTATGAAGCCGTATATAAAATTTTTTTTCGTTCATCCATATACCGACGGGAAAATTTATGAAGGTGAACATAAAAATTTTTAAAATTTCACTATCGCTTATATTAATCGTATATTCATATAGAATATGCTAGTGTAAGCGAAATGTCTCAAATATAATTATATTAAGTCTCATAAAATTTTTTTTTTTTTCATATTTATGAAGCCGTATATAAAATTTTTTTTCGTTCATCCATATACCGACGGGAAAATTTATGAAGGTGAACATAAAAATTTTTAAAATTTCACTATCGCTTATATTAATCGTATATTCATATAGAATATGCTAGTGTAAGCGAAATTTCTCAAATATAATTATATTAAGTCTCATAAAATTTTTTTTTTTTTCATATTTATGAAGCCGTATATAAAATTTTTTTTCCTTCATCCATATACCGACGGGAAAATTTATGAAGGTGAACATAAAAATTTTTAAAATTTCACTATCGCCTATATTAATCGTATATTCATATAGAATATGCTAGTGTAAGCGAAATGTCTCAAATATAATTATATTAAGTCTCATAAAATTTTTTTTTTTTCATATTTATGAAGCCGTATATAAAATTTTTTTTCGTTCATCCATATACCGACGGGAAAATTTATGAAGGTGAACATAAAAATTTTTAAAATTTCACTATCGCTTATATTAATCGTATATTCATATAGAATATGCTAGTGTAAGCGAAATGTCTCAAATATAATTATATTAAGTCTCATAAAATTTTTTTTTTTTTCATATTTATGAAGCCGTATATAAAATTTTTTTTCGTTCATCCATATACCGACGGGAAAATTTATGAAGGTGAACATAAAAATTTTTAAAATTTCACTATCGCTTATATTAATCGTATATTCATATAGAATATGCTAGTGTAAGCGAAATTTCTCAAATATAATTATATTAAGTCTCATAAAATTTTTTTTTTTTTCATATTTATGAAGCCGTATATAAAATTTTTTTTCCTTCATCCATATACCGACGGGAAAATTTATGAAGGTGAACATAAAAATTTTTAAAATTTCACTATCGCTTATATTAATCGTATATTCATATAGAATATGCTAGTGTAAGCGAAATTTCTCAAATATAATTATATTAAGTCTCATAAAATTTTTTTTTTTTTCATATTTATGAAGCCGTATATAAAATTTTTTTTCCTTCATCCATATACCGACGGGAAAATTTATGAAGGTGAACATAAAAATTTTTAAAATTTCACTATCGCTTATATTAATCGTATATTCATATAGAATATGCTAGTGTAAGCGAAATTTCTCAAATATAATTATATTAAGTCTCATAAAATTTTTTTTTTTTTCATATTTATGAAGCCGTATATAAAATTTTTTTTCCTTCATCCATATACCGACGGGAAAATTTATGAAGGTGAACATAAAAATTTTTAAAATTTCACTATCGCTTATATTAATCGTATATTCATATAGAATATGCTAGTGTAAGCGAAATTTCTCAAATATAATTATATTAAGTCTCATAAAATTTTTTTTTTTTTCATATTTATGAAGCCGTATATAAAATTTTTTTTCCTTCATCCATATACCGACGGGAAAATTTATGAAGGTGAACATAAAAATTTTTAAAATTTCACTATCGCTTATATTAATCGTATATTCATATAGAATATGCTAGTGTAAGCGAAATTTCTCAAATATAATTATATTAAGTCTCATAAAATTTTTTTTTTTTTCATATTTATGAAGCCGTATATAAAATTTTTTTTCCTTCATCCATATACCGACGGGAAAATTTATGAAGGTGAACATAAAAATTTTTAAAATTTCACTATCGCTTATATTAATCGTATATTCATATAGAATATGCTAGTGTAAGCGAAATTTCTCAAATATAATTATATTAAGTCTCATAAAATTTTTTTTTTTTTTCATATTTATGAAGCCGTATATAAAATTTTTTTTCCTTCATCCATATACCGACGGGAAAATTTATGAAGGTGAACATAAAAATTTTTAAAATTTCACTATCGCTTATATTAATCGTATATTCA
>CAXAKG010000001.1:15000-25000 GCA_963969385.1 Philonicus albiceps | reverse complement strand
AAATAATATTTATATGCACCAGCTATCCTGAGGGAAACTTCGGAGGGAACCAGCTACTAGATGGTTCGATTGGTCTTTCGCCGCTATACCCAATTCTGACAATCGATTTGCACGTCAGAACTGTTTCGGTCTTCCATCAGGGTTTCCCCTGACTTCAACCTGATCAGGTATAGTTCACCATCTTTCGGGTCACAACATATATGCTCAAGGTACGCTCCAGTTAGAGGTATAAAATAATATATACAATTAAGTAAAATATTATATATATACATAACTATATAGAACGCCCCGGGATGGAAATATATAAAAATACATTTATATAATTAATCCCATTATTATACAGTTAAGTTAATTACGCCTTTAGGTTTTTAAAATACCCAATGACTTGCACACATGTTAGACTCCTTGGTCCGTGTTTCAAGACGGGTCCCGAAGGTATCCTAAATCTATAGCATTGTTAATCATATAAACGCATATAATAGAAATAATATAATATATATTATATATTTCATTATAACTAATAATATTAGTAAGCGCTATATTTTGATTATAAATCTGTCAATAATTTATCCGTAATCACATTTAAATATGAATTTTATATTAATATAATAAATAAATATTATATTAAATATAAACTGAATCATACGTGATACTTTTGATAAATTTTTATATTCAAATATTAACAGATTACAATGTCTATATATGAAAAAATTGCACATTATTTTTATATAAACAATATTTAGTTATATAATATTAATGATGAATTTTTCATATTAGATATTTAGGTTCATCGGGCTTAACCTCTAAGCAGTTTCACGTACTATTTAACTCTCTATTCAGAGTTCTTTTCAACTTTCCCTCACGGTACTTGTTTGCTATCGGTCTCATGGCAATATTTAGTTTTAGATGGAGTTTACCACCCAATTAGTGCTGCACTATCAAGCAACACGACTCTTAAGAAATATTCTCTAATAATCATTAACGTCACCTACGGGCCTGGCACCCTCTATGGGTAAATGGCCTCATTTAAGAAGGACTTGAACTGTTAATTTATCATATTAGATTATGAATATTCCATACACTGCATCTTATATTTGTTATAAAAACAAAATAACTTAGTGCTGAACTATTTTCTTTTCGCTCGCCGCTACTAAGAAAATCCTAGTTAGTTTCTTTTCCTTCCCTAATTAATATGCTTAAATTCAGGGAGTAATCTCATATGAGTTGAGGTTGCTTAAAATAAAAATTTCTTTTTTTTTAAATTTAAAAACATTAAGAATAATAATTTAATACTTTCTCATTTTTCATTTTAATAATATCATTGAATTTTATCAATAAAACTTTTTTCTAATATATATTATTAAAGAAAAAAAATATATATATATATTAATCTTTTCTTTTATATACTAGTTTTTTTTATGCTTATTGATAAAATAAATTTCAATAATACTGAAATTTGAGATTTAAAAGCATTAAAAAATTCTATTATTAGTATTATAAAATTTTTATATATACATATCATATATATAAAATTTTAGCAATACAATATGCGCTTAAAAATTTATTCTTTTTTATTTTGTTTTGAAAAAAAAACAAAAAGAAAAATAAATTAAGCAGCTTATTTTAATTAATCATACAACCCTCAACCATATGTAGTCCATGCAGCACTCAATTATAATAATATAAAAAAGTACATGTAATAGCATGGACTGCAATATGCGTTCAAAATGTCGATGTTCATGTGTCCTGCAGTTCACACGATGACGCACAGTTTGCTGCGTTCTTCATCGATCCATGAGCCAAGTGATCCTCCGCTTAGAGTATTTTTTATTTAAATTTTTATTTATTCATTATAAAATTAACCAGAGTAACCATTATATATATATTAAAAATATATATATAATCATAAATAATATTTTTATGTTGCGTAAATGACGTAAAGGAAAAATATATATATATATATATATATATATTCTCCAATACACTTATTTATTAATTATTATTATCATATTATATAATTTATATTTAAACCTCTTTTTCTTTTTTACAAGCAATATTATGCTTTATATATATTTACTATGAATCTTGGAAGTTAAACCCTATAACATTATGCCAAAATTTTTACAAGCAATATATATAAATGAGCGCTATGTAAATTATAAGAGATTTCTCAATATAAATATAAAAATATGATATTTAAATAATAATATAATATAATAAGTACAACACTTTAAATATTATATTTTTTTCATATTTTTATAATTTATAAAATAAACTTATTTTATTTTTTCTTTTCTTTTTTTTATATTATAAACTTGCCCCAGAAAGTTTTATAATATTAATATATTAAAAATTAAATACTCTCCCTCCTTTCCGTGTGTTAAAGAAAAGAAGAGTATGTGTTTTTGTTCTTGTTTTTGTTTTTTTATAAAGAGAGATATAAACAACTCAAACTCTTTATTTTACAATAGCAATATTATGCTTTATATATAAAATGCTATCAATTATGAAAATTATGGAGCGATATATATAAGTTAGCGCTACGTAAAATCTTAAGAGTTCTTTTTTTACAAACTTTATATAATTAATAATATATAAACTGCTATGAATCTTGGAAATACCAAAATTTTTACAAGCAATATATATATATATTAAAAATAAAAGTCATGTAATTGAGTGTTTTTTCCCAATATAAATATAATATAAATATGATAACTTTTTCTTAAGCCATCCATTTATCAAAATTTATAATAATAATATATAAACTGCTATGAATCTTGGGAAATACCAAAATTTTTACAAGCATATATATATATATATATTAATAATAAAAGTCATGTATAATTGAGTGTTTTTTCCCAATATAAATATATATAAATATGATAACTTTTTCTCAAGCCATTCACATTTATCAAAATTTATGAATACTTATATCTCTATACTCGAACCCAATAGAATATAGAGAGTATTCTTTTTTATAATAATGGTATAGTTTTTTCTTATTTTATTTTTATAATATGCTTTTTAATAAAAATTAATTTATTTTATAAATATAAAGGATTATTTATGATAATAATAATTAACATAATATAATCCATTTCTTTTATATATATATATATATATATTTGGATTATTTTACCATTACATATAATAATGTAATGTAAAGTAACAATATAATCCATTTCTTTATATATGCTTTTTATACACTTAACACGTTAAGTAAAAAAAAGCATATTTATTTATAGAAGAAAATATAAAAGTATCAATAATGATCCTTCCGCAGGTTCACCTACGGAAACCTTGTTACGACTTTTACTTCCTCTAAATAATCAAGTTCGGTCAACTTTTGCGAAACAACCGTAAAACCAAATAAAAGGCGTCACAGCGATCACGTCCGGAGACCTCACTAAATAATTCAATCGGTAGTAGCGACGGGCGGTGTGTACAAAGGGCAGGGACGTAATCAATGCGAGTTAATGACTCGCACTTACTGGGAATTCCAGGTTCATGTGAACAGTTTCAGTCCACAATCCCAAGCATGAAAGTGATTCAGCGGTTTACCCGGACCTCTCGGTCTAGGAAATACACGTTGATACTTTCATTGTAGCGCGCGTGCAGCCCAGGACATCTAAGGGCATATCAGACCTGTTATTGCTCAATCTCATTATTGCTAGACGCAATTTGTCCATTTAAGAAGCTAGTGTCCGTAATTATGGGACAAACAAACAGGTACGGCTCCACTTTATATAAATACTTACAAATCATAAATATATACAATCTTTTTAAGAGACTGTAATATAAATAAAAATTTGAAGATCATATAAAGTTTCAACACCATAATCCTGTAAGCATCTATTTAATATATTTGAGTCTCGTTCGTTATCGGAATTAACCAGACAAATCACTCCACGAACTAAGAACGGCCATGCACCACCACCCATAGATTCGAGAAAGAGCTATCAATCTGTCTTACTCATTTATGTTCGGACCTGGTGAATTTTCCCGTGTTGAGTCAAATTAAGCCGCAGGCTCCACTCCTGGTGGTGCCCTTCCGTCAATTCCTTTAAGTTTCAGCTTTGCAACCATACTTCCCCCGGAGCCCAAAAGCTTTGGTTTCCCGGGAAGCGACTGAGAAAGCCATAATAGTAGCTACACCCAATTGCTAGCTGGCATCGTTTATGGTTAGAACTAGGGCGGTATCTGATCGCCTTCGAACCTCTAACTTTCGTTCTTGATTAATGAAAACATCTTTGGCAAATGCTTTCGCTTAAGTTAGTCTTACGACGGTCCAAGAATTTCACCTCTCGCGTCGTAATACTAATGCCCCCAACTGCTTCTATTAATCATTACCTCTTGATCTAAAAACCAATGAAAGTAGAACAGAGGTCTTATTCCATTATTCCATGCACAAAATATTTAGGCATTAGAAGCCTGCTTTAAGCACTCTAATTTGTTCAAAGTAATTGTATCGGCCTACAACAACACTCGATGAAGAGCATTGAAGCAGGTTTATTTTAATAGGAGTTATATATAAGATTTCATATATAAATATACATAAAGTAAATTATATAATATGAAGATACATATATATATTTTAAACTCCACCGATAATACGCTCGCATAACATAAGGTAATGTATGAACCAAAATTTTAGCTTATACTACCCGTATGGAGCACAAGTTCAACTACGAACGTTTTAACCGCAACAACTTTAATATACGCTATTGGAGCTGGAATTACCGCGGCTGCTGGCACCAGACTTACCCTCCAATAGGTCCTTGTTAAAGGATTTAAAGTGTTCTCATTCCAATTACAG
This sequence comes from Philonicus albiceps, assembly GCA_963969385.1. Lineage (NCBI taxonomy): Eukaryota > Metazoa > Arthropoda > Insecta > Diptera > Asilidae > Philonicus > Philonicus albiceps. The sequence continues at coordinate 20,184 of CAXAKG010000001.1, read as the reverse complement.
GGCCTCGGATATGAGTCCTGTATTGTTATTTTTCGTCACTACCTCCCCGTGCCGGGAGTGGGTAATTTACGCGCCTGCTGCCTTCCTTAGATGTGGTAGCCGTTTCTCAGGCTCCCTCTCCGGAATCGAACCCTGATTCCCCGTTACCCGTTGCAACCATGGTAGTCCAAGATACTACCATCAATAGTTGATAGGGCAGACATTTGAAAGATCTGTCGTCGGTACATGACCATACGATCTGCAAATTATCTAGAGTTCAACCATTATAACGATATTATTATTGCTAATAAATATCGCTTGGTTTTAAGCCTAATAAAAGCACACGTTCCATACAAGGGTCCGTGTTTATAATGCATGTATTAGCTCTAGAATTACCACAGTTATCCAAGTAACTGTTAACGATCTAATAAACCATAACTGATATAATGAGCCTTTTGCGGTTTCACTTTTAATTCGTTTGTACTTAGACATGCATGGCTTAATCTTTGAGACAAGCATATAACTACTGGCAGGATCAACCAGAATAATGTAAATAAAATTTTACATTTTATATAAATATAAAAATATTTTTATATAATAAAAACATATTTCATATATATTATATATATATATATTATATAGGTAAGGCACAACTATTCTTATTTTAAGAATAGGGGAAAGACAACTATATATTCATATATATAATTTTTTATATAAAATATATTCTTTTTTATATTATATAATATATTTTTATATATATTTTTTTTTTTATCTATAATAATATAGATAAAAATATTTTTTATATATATATACATATATAAATTTTTTATATTTCACCATCTTATTTGATTTAAGTTTAATATAAACACAATGGAGTATAATTAAACTTTAATTTTATATAGAGAATAAAAATTCTCATATTGTTATTTGTATTATTTATATATCATTTATATTAAAAAAGAGGAACAATTCTTTATATCGTTATATAAACTTTTACTATATAATATTGATATCAAATCTACTATAAATTTATCATTATAATTATATTACAGAACAAGCTCTAAACATATCTTCTTTATACAAGCAATATTATGCTTTATATATATTTGCTATGAATCTTGGATGTTAAACCCTATAACAATATGCCAAAATTTTTACAAGCAATTATAATATAAATTAGCGCTTTGTACATATTAAGATATGTTTTTACAAGCAATATTATGCTTTATATATATTTGCTATGAATCTTGGAAGTTAAACCCTATAACATTATGCCAAAATTTTTACAAGCAATATATATAAATTAGCGCTATGTAATATTGAGTGTTCTCATATAATTATATATGATATTTAAAATTTATATGTAGAATTGATACATATATATAGAGGCGATCATATAATGCCATTATACATACAATCCATTATAAGATTTTATATGATATCGGCAATGATCTAAATACAATGTAAAAAATTTATATGAATTTCTTCATATTTATTCATTTTTTGTTCAATTAATTTCTTAATTTTTCTCATATTCTCTTATTTTTTATTAAAATAATTTTTTTTCAATTTTTCTCATATTCTCCTATTTTTTCTCTATTTTTCTAGATTTTTTCCGATTTTTTCCGATTTTTTTTTAAAAATCGTATATCAAGCATCATATAAATTTTCACATCACCCATGAAAATTTCTCAACTTCTTATATTCATTCTCATATAATTTCTGACATAATCCCATATATTGGGTAGAAAAATTCTTATATGATTTCTCATAAAATTTTTCAATTTATCTTGCCTTCATAAGATTTTCCGACATTCCTCCCACATTTCGGCGGATATTCTTAATATCAATCTTCATAAAAAATTTCTCATCTCTCGAACAAATATTATTTTCTTTATATAATTTCTCATAAAATCTCATCGATTTATGAGACTTTCATAAAATTTTTGATATTCCACCCACATTTTGCTGGATATTTTGAATATCAACTCTCATAAAAAATTTTCCGTCTTTCTAAGGAAAAAAATTTTTTTCTCCTCTATTTGCCTTATTTTCGCATTTCCGTCAATTCCATATGAAATCCAATCGGGACTCGCTATCCCTTATAGTACCTCTGGGCAAAACGACTGCGCAAAGTAAAAATTTGAAAATCGTATACAAAAATTTATGAAGCCGGATGCATATGCACCGACTATACCCCATAGTAGGATGTCAAAAATGATATGACGTTTTACATAAAATCATTCACCATATATAAAATTTTATGAAGGTGAATATAAAAAACCGAGTGCAACATTTTATGAAGCCGAATATAAAAATTCTAAAATTTATGAACACATACAAAAAATTTCAAAAATTTTGATTTTTCACTATCTTTATATCAAACCCCATTAATTCATAAAATAACCTAGTCTAAGCCAAATTTCTCTAAAATGATTATCTTAAGTCTCATAAAATTTTTTACGTCTTATGAAGGAACATCATAAAAAATTCCGATCGTCCATATACCGACGGGAAAATTTATGAAGGTGAACATAAAAATTTTTAAAATTTCACTATCGCTTATATTAATCGTATATTCATATAGAATATGCTAGTGTAAGCGAAATGTCTCAAATATAATTATATTAAGTCTCATAAAATTTTTTTTTTTTTCATATTTATGAAGCCGTATATAAAATTTTTTTTCCTTCATCCATATACCGACGGGAAAATTTATGAAGGTGAACATAAAAATTTTTAAAATTTCACTATCGCTTATATTAATCGTATATTCATATAGAATATGCTAGTGTAAGCGAAATGTCTCAAATATAATTATATTAAGTCTCATAAAATTTTTTTTTTTTTCATATTTATGAAGCCGTATATAAAATTTTTTTTCGTTCATCCATATACCGACGGGAAAATTTATGAAGGTGAACATAAAAATTTTTAAAATTTCACTATCGCCTATATTAATCGTATATTCATATAGAATATGCTAGTGTAAGCGAAATGTCTCAAATATAATTATATTAAGTCTCATAAAATTTTTTTTTTTTTCATATTTATGAAGCCGTATATAAAATTTTTTTTCGTTCATCCATATACCGACGGGAAAATTTATGAAGGTGAACATAAAAATTTTTAAAATTTCACTATCGCTTATATTAATCGTATATTCATATAGAATATGCTAGTGTAAGCGAAATGTCTCAAATATAATTATATTAAGTCTCATAAAATTTTTTTTTTTTTTCATATTTATGAAGCCGTATATAAAATTTTTTTTCGTTCATCCATATACCGACGGGAAAATTTATGAAGGTGAACATAAAAATTTTTAAAATTTCACTATCGCTTATATTAATCGTATATTCATATAGAATATGCTAGTGTAAGCGAAATTTCTCAAATATAATTATATTAAGTCTCATAAAATTTTTTTTTTTTTCATATTTATGAAGCCGTATATAAAATTTTTTTTCCTTCATCCATATACCGACGGGAAAATTTATGAAGGTGAACATAAAAATTTTTAAAATTTCACTATCGCCTATATTAATCGTATATTCATATAGAATATGCTAGTGTAAGCGAAATGTCTCAAATATAATTATATTAAGTCTCATAAAATTTTTTTTTTTTTCATATTTATGAAGCCGTATATAAAATTTTTTTTCGTTCATCCATATACCGACGGGAAAATTTATGAAGGTGAACATAAAAATTTTTAAAATTTCACTATCGCTTATATTAATCGTATATTCATATAGAATATGCTAGTGTAAGCGAAATTTCTCAAATATAATTATATTAAGTCTCATAAAAATTTTTTTTTTTTCATATTTATGAAGCCGTATATAAAATTTTTTTTCGTTCATCCATATACCGACGGGAAAATTTATGAAGGTGAACATAAAAATTTTTAAAATTTCACTATCGCTTATATTAATCGTATATTCATATAGAATATGCTAGTGTAAGCGAAATTTCTCAAATATAATTATATTAAGTCTCATAAAATTTTTTTTTTTTTCATATTTATGAAGCCGTATATAAAATTTTTTTTCCTTCATCCATATACCGACGGGAAAATTTATGAAGGTGAACATAAAAATTTTTAAAATTTCACTATCGCCTATATTAATCGTATATTCATATAGAATATGCTAGTGTAAGCGAAATGTCTCAAATATAATTATATTAAGTCTCATAAAATTTTTTTTTTTTTCATATTTATGAAGCCGTATATAAAATTTTTTTTCGTTCATCCATATACCGACGGGAAAATTTATGAAGGTGAACATAAAAATTTTTAAAATTTCACTATCGCTTATATTAATCGTATATTCATATAGAATATGCTAGTGTAAGCGAAATGTCTCAAATATAATTATATTAAGTCTCATAAAATTTTTTTTTTTTTCATATTTATGAAGCCGTATATAAAATTTTTTTTCGTTCATCCATATACCGACGGGAAAATTTATGAAGGTGAACATAAAAATTTTTAAAATTTCACTATCGCTTATATTAATCGTATATTCATATAGAATATGCTAGTGTAAGCGAAATTTCTCAAATATAATTATATTAAGTCTCATAAAATTTTTTTTTTTTTCATATTTATGAAGCCGTATATAAAATTTTTTTTCCTTCATCCATATACCGACGGGAAAATTTATGAAGGTGAACATAAAAATTTTTAAAATTTCACTATCGCCTATATTAATCGTATATTCATATAGAATATGCTAGTGTAAGCGAAATGTCTCAAATATAATTATATTAAGTCTCATAAAATTTTTTTTTTTTTCATATTTATGAAGCCGTATATAAAATTTTTTTTCGTTCATCCATATACCGACGGGAAAATTTATGAAGGTGAACATAAAAATTTTTAAAATTTCACTATCGCTTATATTAATCGTATATTCATATAGAATATGCTAGTGTAAGCGAAATGTCTCAAATATAATTATATTAAGTCTCATAAAATTTTTTTTTTTTTCATATTTATGAAGCCGTATATAAAATTTTTTTTCGTTCATCCATATACCGACGGGAAAATTTATGAAGGTGAACATAAAAATTTTTAAAATTTCACTATCGCTTATATTAATCGTATATTCATATAGAATATGCTAGTGTAAGCGAAATTTCTCAAATATAATTATATTAAGTCTCATAAAATTTTTTTTTTTTTCATATTTATGAAGC
>CAXAKG010000001.1:0-10000 GCA_963969385.1 Philonicus albiceps | reverse complement strand
GCCCGACTATCTCAATCTTCAGAGCCAATCCTTATCCCGAAGTTACGGATCTAATTTGCCGACTTCCCTTACCTACATTATTCTATCGACTAGAGACTCTTCACCTTGGAGACCAGCTGCGGATATCGGTACGGCCTGTTAAGAAGTTTGCGTAACCCCACCATAAATTTTCAAGGTCCGAGGAGAAAATATCGACACAGCAGTAAATGCCATGCTCTTCTAGTCCATCTACCATATCTCTCTTCGAAAGACTTCCATGGTAGTACGACTATAAAACAGAAAAGAAAACTCTTTCGATATTTCTCGACGGCTTCTTTATGGTTGTTTCTGTTGCCAGGATGAGCATTAAATAGCCCATTTTTAATAACAAACGTATACTCAACAGGTTACGGAATTGGAACCGTATTCCCTTTCGTTCAATAATAATAAGTGTATATTTTATATATATATATAACTTTATCATTTGTCAGCTTTCGCCTTGAACTTAGGACCGACTAACTCGTGATCAACCACTGTTCACACGAAACCCTTCTCCACTTCAGTCCTCCAAGGTCTCATTCGATTATTTGCTACTACCACCAAGATCTGTACCAATGACGGCTCCATGCAATCTTACGATAAACACTTCTACGCACATCATTGTACCCTCCTACTCATTAAAGTTTCAAAATTTATATATAAAATTTTTTATAATAAATCATATACTTTAACGGTGATGTATAGGCATACAACTTGAGCGCCATCCATTTTAAGGGCTAGTTGCTTCGGCAGGTGAGTTGTTACACACTCCTTAGCGGATTACGACTTCCATGCCCACCGTCCTACTGTTTTAAGCAACTAACGCCTTTCATGGTATCAGTATGAGTTGTTAATTTTGGCGCCTTAACATCACGTTTGGTTCATCCCACAGCGCCAGTTCTGCTTACCAAAAGTGGCCCACTGGGCACAATATATCATAACCTATACCTTCATATCAAGAAAGGTTAGGTTCTTACCCATTTAAAGTTTGAGAATAGGTTAAGGTCGTTTCGGCCCTAAGGCCTCTAATCATTCGCTTTACCAGATAAGATTATTTTTAAATAATATTTATATGCACCAGCTATCCTGAGGGAAACTTCGGAGGGAACCAGCTACTAGATGGTTCGATTGGTCTTTCGCCGCTATACCCAATTCTGACAATCGATTTGCACGTCAGAACTGTTTCGGTCTTCCATCAGGGTTTCCCCTGACTTCAACCTGATCAGGTATAGTTCACCATCTTTCGGGTCACAACATATATGCTCAAGGTACGCTCCAGTTAGAGGTATAAAATAATATATACAATTAAGTAAAATATTATATATATACATAACTATATAGAACGCCCCGGGATGGAAATATATAAAAATACATTTATATAATTAATCCCATTATTATACAGTTAAGTTAATTACGCCTTTAGGTTTTTAAAATACCCAATGACTTGCACACATGTTAGACTCCTTGGTCCGTGTTTCAAGACGGGTCCCGAAGGTATCCTAAATCTATAGCATTGTTAATCATATAAACGCATATAATAGAAATAATATAATATATATTATATATTTCATTATAACTAATAATATTAGTAAGCGCTATATTTTGATTATAAATCTGTCAATAATTTATCCGTAATCACATTTAAATATGAATTTTATATTAATATAATAAATAAATATTATATTAAATATAAACTGAATCATACGTGATACTTTTGATAAATTTTTATATTCAAATATTAACAGATTACAATGTCTATATATGAAAAAATTGCACATTATTTTTATATAAACAATATTTAGTTATATAATATTAATGATGAATTTTTCATATTAGATATTTAGGTTCATCGGGCTTAACCTCTAAGCAGTTTCACGTACTATTTAACTCTCTATTCAGAGTTCTTTTCAACTTTCCCTCACGGTACTTGTTTGCTATCGGTCTCATGGCAATATTTAGTTTTAGATGGAGTTTACCACCCAATTAGTGCTGCACTATCAAGCAACACGACTCTTAAGAAATATTCTCTAATAATCATTAACGTCACCTACGGGCCTGGCACCCTCTATGGGTAAATGGCCTCATTTAAGAAGGACTTGAACTGTTAATTTATCATATTAGATTATGAATATTCCATACACTGCATCTTATATTTGTTATAAAAACAAAATAACTTAGTGCTGAACTATTTTCTTTTCGCTCGCCGCTACTAAGAAAATCCTAGTTAGTTTCTTTTCCTTCCCTAATTAATATGCTTAAATTCAGGGAGTAATCTCATATGAGTTGAGGTTGCTTAAAATAAAAATTTCTTTTTTTTTAAATTTAAAAACATTAAGAATAATAATTTAATACTTTCTCATTTTTCATTTTAATAATATCATTGAATTTTATCAATAAAACTTTTTTCTAATATATATTATTAAAGAAAAAAAATATATATATATATTAATCTTTTCTTTTATATACTAGTTTTTTTATGCTTATTGATAAAATAAATTTCAATAATACTGAAATTTGAGATTTAAAAGCATTAAAAAATTCTATTATTAGTATTATAAAATTTTTATATATACATATCATATATATAAAATTTTAGCAATACAATATGCGCTTAAAAATTTATTCTTTTTTATTTTGTTTTGAAAAAAAAACAAAAAGAAAAATAAATTAAGCAGCTTATTTTAATTAATCATACAACCCTCAACCATATGTAGTCCATGCAGCACTCAATTATAATAATATAAAAAAGTACATGTAATAGCATGGACTGCAATATGCGTTCAAAATGTCGATGTTCATGTGTCCTGCAGTTCACACGATGACGCACAGTTTGCTGCGTTCTTCATCGATCCATGAGCCAAGTGATCCTCCGCTTAGAGTATTTTTTATTTAAATTTTTATTTATTCATTATAAAATTAACCAGAGTAACCATTATATATATATTAAAAATATATATATAATCATAAATAATATTTTTATGTTGCGTAAATGACGTAAAGGAAAATATATATATATATATATATATATATTCTCCAATACACTTATTTATTAATTATTATTATCATATTATATAATTTATATTTAAACCTCTTTTTCTTTTTTACAAGCAATATTATGCTTTATATATATTTACTATGAATCTTGGAAGTTAAACCCTATAACATTATGCCAAAATTTTTACAAGCAATATATATAAATGAGCGCTATGTAAATTATAAGAGATTTCTCAATATAAATATAAAAATATGATATTTAAATAATAATATAATATAATAAGTACAACACTTTAAATATTATATTTTTTTCATATTTTTATAATTTATAAAATAAACTTATTTTATTTTTTCTTTTCTTTTTTTTATATTATAAACTTGCCCCAGAAAGTTTTATAATATTAATATATTAAAAATTAAATACTCTCCCTCCTTTCCGTGTGTTAAAGAAAAGAAGAGTATGTGTTTTTGTTCTTGTTTTTGTTTTTTTATAAAGAGAGATATAAACAACTCAAACTCTTTATTTTACAATAGCAATATTATGCTTTATATATAAAATGCTATCAATTATGAAAATTATGGAGCGATATATATAAGTTAGCGCTACGTAAAATCTTAAGAGTTCTTTTTTTACAAACTTTATATAATTAATAATATATAAACTGCTATGAATCTTGGAAATACCAAAATTTTTACAAGCAATATATATATATATTAAAAATAAAAGTCATGTAATTGAGTGTTTTTTCCCAATATAAATATAATATAAATATGATAACTTTTTCTTAAGCCATCCATTTATCAAAATTTATAATAATAATATATAAACTGCTATGAATCTTGGGAAATACCAAAATTTTTACAAGCAATATATATATATATATATATATTAATAATAAAAGTCATGTATAATTGAGTGTTTTTTCCCAATATAAATATATATAAATATGATAACTTTTTCTCAAGCCATTCACATTTATCAAAATTTATGAATACTTATATCTCTATACTCGAACCCAATAGAATATAGAGAGTATTCTTTTTTATAATAATGGTATAGTTTTTTCTTATTTTATTTTTATAATATGCTTTTTAATAAAAATTAATTTATTTTATAAATATAAAGGATTATTTATGATAATAATAATTAACATAATATAATCCATTTCTTTTATATATATATATATATATATTTGGATTATTTTACCATTACATATAATAATGTAATGTAAAGTAACAATATAATCCATTTCTTTATATATGCTTTTTATACACTTAACACGTTAAGTAAAAAAAAGCATATTTATTTATAGAAGAAAATATAAAAGTATCAATAATGATCCTTCCGCAGGTTCACCTACGGAAACCTTGTTACGACTTTTACTTCCTCTAAATAATCAAGTTCGGTCAACTTTTGCGAAACAACCGTAAAACCAAATAAAAGGCGTCACAGCGATCACGTCCGGAGACCTCACTAAATAATTCAATCGGTAGTAGCGACGGGCGGTGTGTACAAAGGGCAGGGACGTAATCAATGCGAGTTAATGACTCGCACTTACTGGGAATTCCAGGTTCATGTGAACAGTTTCAGTCCACAATCCCAAGCATGAAAGTGATTCAGCGGTTTACCCGGACCTCTCGGTCTAGGAAATACACGTTGATACTTTCATTGTAGCGCGCGTGCAGCCCAGGACATCTAAGGGCATATCAGACCTGTTATTGCTCAATCTCATTATTGCTAGACGCAATTTGTCCATTTAAGAAGCTAGTGTCCGTAATTATGGGACAAACAAACAGGTACGGCTCCACTTTATATAAATACTTACAAATCATAAATATATACAATCTTTTTAAGAGACTGTAATATAAATAAAAATTTGAAGATCATATAAAGTTTCAACACCATAATCCTGTAAGCATCTATTTAATATATTTGAGTCTCGTTCGTTATCGGAATTAACCAGACAAATCACTCCACGAACTAAGAACGGCCATGCACCACCACCCATAGATTCGAGAAAGAGCTATCAATCTGTCTTACTCATTTATGTTCGGACCTGGTGAATTTTCCCGTGTTGAGTCAAATTAAGCCGCAGGCTCCACTCCTGGTGGTGCCCTTCCGTCAATTCCTTTAAGTTTCAGCTTTGCAACCATACTTCCCCCGGAGCCCAAAAGCTTTGGTTTCCCGGGAAGCGACTGAGAAAGCCATAATAGTAGCTACACCCAATTGCTAGCTGGCATCGTTTATGGTTAGAACTAGGGCGGTATCTGATCGCCTTCGAACCTCTAACTTTCGTTCTTGATTAATGAAAACATCTTTGGCAAATGCTTTCGCTTAAGTTAGTCTTACGACGGTCCAAGAATTTCACCTCTCGCGTCGTAATACTAATGCCCCCAACTGCTTCTATTAATCATTACCTCTTGATCTAAAAACCAATGAAAGTAGAACAGAGGTCTTATTCCATTATTCCATGCACAAAATATTTAGGCATTAGAAGCCTGCTTTAAGCACTCTAATTTGTTCAAAGTAATTGTATCGGCCTACAACAACACTCGATGAAGAGCATTGAAGCAGGTTTATTTTAATAGGAGTTATATATAAGATTTCATATATAAATATACATAAAGTAAATTATATAATATGAAGATACATATATATATTTTAAACTCCACCGATAATACGCTCGCATAACATAAGGTAATGTATGAACCAAAATTTTAGCTTATACTACCCGTATGGAGCACAAGTTCAACTACGAACGTTTTAACCGCAACAACTTTAATATACGCTATTGGAGCTGGAATTACCGCGGCTGCTGGCACCAGACTTACCCTCCAATAGGTCCTTGTTAAAGGATTTAAAGTGTTCTCATTCCAATTACAGGGCCTCGGATATGAGTCCTGTATTGTTATTTTTCGTCACTACCTCCCCGTGCCGGGAGTGGGTAATTTACGCGCCTGCTGCCTTCCTTAGATGTGGTAGCCGTTTCTCAGGCTCCCTCTCCGGAATCGAACCCTGATTCCCCGTTACCCGTTGCAACCATGGTAGTCCAAGATACTACCATCAATAGTTGATAGGGCAGACATTTGAAAGATCTGTCGTCGGTACATGACCATACGATCTGCAAATTATCTAGAGTTCAACCATTATAACGATATTATTATTGCTAATAAATATCGCTTGGTTTTAAGCCTAATAAAAGCACACGTTCCATACAAGGGTCCGTGTTTATAATGCATGTATTAGCTCTAGAATTACCACAGTTATCCAAGTAACTGTTAACGATCTAATAAACCATAACTGATATAATGAGCCTTTTGCGGTTTCACTTTTAATTCGTTTGTACTTAGACATGCATGGCTTAATCTTTGAGACAAGCATATAACTACTGGCAGGATCAACCAGAATAATGTAAATAAAATTTTACATTTTATATAAATATAAAAATATTTTTATATAATAAAAACATATTTCATATATATTATATATATATATATTATATAGGTAAGGCACAACTATTCTTATTTTAAGAATAGGGGAAAGACAACTATATATTCATATATATAATTTTTTATATAAAATATATTCTTTTTTATATTATATAATATATTTTTATATATATTTTTTTTTTTATCTATAATAATATAGATAAAAATATTTTTTTATATATATACATATATAAATTTTTTATATTTCACCATCTTATTTGATTTAAGTTTAATATAAACACAATGGAGTATAATTAAACTTTAATTTTATATAGAGAATAAAAATTCTCATATTGTTATTTGTATTATTTATATATCATTTATATTAAAAAAGAGGAACAATTCTTTATATCGTTATATAAACTTTTACTATATAATATTGATATCAAATCTACTATAAATTTATCATTATAATTATATTACAGAACAAGCTCTAAACATATCTTCTTTATACAAGCAATATTATGCTTTATATATATTTGCTATGAATCTTGGATGTTAAACCCTATAACAATATGCCAAAATTTTTACAAGCAATTATAATATAAATTAGCGCTTTGTACATATTAAGATATGTTTTTACAAGCAATATTATGCTTTATATATATTTGCTATGAATCTTGGAAGTTAAACCCTATAACATTATGCCAAAATTTTTACAAGCAATATATATAAATTAGCGCTATGTAATATTGAGTGTTCTCATATAATTATATATGATATTTAAAATTTATATGTAGAATTGATACATATATATAGAGGCGATCATATAATGCCATTATACATACAATCCATTATAAGATTTTATATGATATCGGCAATGATCTAAATACAATGTAAAAAATTTATATGAATTTCTTCATATTTATTCATTTTTTGTTCAATTAATTTCTTAATTTTTCTCATATTCTCTTATTTTTTATTAAAATAATTTTTTTTCAATTTTTCTCATATTCTCCTATTTTTTCTCTATTTTTCTAGATTTTTTCCGATTTTTTCCGATTTTTTTTTAAAAATCGTATATCAAGCATCATATAAATTTTCACATCACCCATGAAAATTTCTCAACTTCTTATATTCATTCTCATATAATTTCTGACATAATCCCATATATTGGGTAGAAAAATTCTTATATGATTTCTCATAAAATTTTTCAATTTATCTTGCCTTCATAAGATTTTCCGACATTCCTCCCACATTTCGGCGGATATTCTTAATATCAATCTTCATAAAAAATTTCTCATCTCTCGAACAAATATTATTTTCTTTATATAATTTCTCATAAAATCTCATCGATTTATGAGACTTTCATAAAATTTTTGATATTCCACCCACATTTTGCTGGATATTTTGAATATCAACTCTCATAAAAAATTTTCCGTCTTTCTAAGGAAAAAAATTTTTTTCTCCTCTATTTGCCTTATTTTCGCATTTCCGTCAATTCCATATGAAATCCAATCGGGACTCGCTATCCCTTATAGTACCTCTGGGCAAAACGACTGCGCAAAGTAAAAATTTGAAAATCGTATACAAAAATTTATGAAGCCGGATGCATATGCACCGACTATACCCCATAGTAGGATGTCAAAAATGATATGACGTTTTACATAAAATCATTCACCATATATAAAATTTTATGAAGGTGAATATAAAAAACCGAGTGCAACATTTTATGAAGCCGAATATAAAAATTCTAAAATTTATGAACACATACAAAAAATTTCAAAAATTTTGATTTTTCACTATCTTTATATCAAACCCCATTAATTCATAAAATAACCTAGTCTAAGCCAAATTTCTCTAAAATGATTATCTTAAGTCTCATAAAATTTTTTACGTCTTATGAAGGAACATCATAAAAAATTCCGATCGTCCATATACCGACGGGAAAATTTATGAAGGTGAACATAAAAATTTTTAAAATTTCACTATCGCTTATATTAATCGTATATTCATATAGAATATGCTAGTGTAAGCGAAATGTCTCAAATATAATTATATTAAGTCTCATAAAATTTTTTTTTTTTTCATATTTATGAAGCCGTATATAAAATTTTTTTTCCTTCATCCATATACCGACGGGAAAATTTATGAAGGTGAACATAAAAATTTTTAAAATTTCACTATCGCTTATATTAATCGTATATTCATATAGAATATGCTAGTGTAAGCGAAATGTCTCAAATATAATTATATTAAGTCTCATAAAATTTTTTTTTTTTTCATATTTATGAAGCCGTATATAAAATTTTTTTTCGTTCATCCATATACCGACGGGAAAATTTATGAAGGTGAACATAAAAATTTTTAAAATTTCACTATCGCCTATATTAATCGTATATTCATATAGAATATGCTAGTGTAAGCGAAATGTCTCAAATATAATTATATTAAGTCTCATAAAATTTTTTTTTTTTTCATATTTATGAAGCCGTATATAAAATTTTTTTTCGTTCATCCATATACCGACGGGAAAATTTATGAAGGTGAACATAAAAATTTTTAAAATTTCACTATCGCTTATATTAATCGTATATTCATATAGAATATGCTAGTGTAAGCGAAATGTCTCAAATATAATTATATTAAGTCTCATAAAATTTTTTTTTTTTTTTTCATATTTATGAAGCCGTATATAAAATTTTTTTTCGTTCATCCATATACCGACGGGAAAATTTATGAAGGTGAACATAAAAATTTTTAAAATTTCACTATCGCTTATATTAATCGTATATTCATATAGAATATGCTAGTGTAAGCGAAATTTCTCAAATATAATTATATTAAGTCTCATAAAATTTTTTTTTTTTTCATATTTATGAAGCCGTATATAAAATTTTTTTTCCTTCATCCATATACCGACGGGAAAATTTATGAAGGTGAACATAAAAATTTTTAAAATTTCACTATCGCCTATATTAATCGTATATTCATATAGAATATGCTAGTGTAAGCGAAATGTCTCAAATATAATTATATTAAGTCTCATAAAATTTTTTTTTTTTTCATATTTATGAAGCCGTATATAAAATTTTTTTTCGTTCATCCATATACCGACGGGAAAATTTATGAAGGTGAACATAAAAATTTTTAAAATTTCACTATCGCTTATATTAATCGTATATTCATATAGAATATGCTAGTGTAAGCGAAATTTCTCAAATATAATTATATTAAGTCTCATAAAAATTTTTTTTTTTTCATATTTATGAAGCCGTATATAAAATTTTTTTTCGTTCATCCATATACCGACGGGAAAATTTATGAAGGTGAACATAAAAATTTTTAAAATTTCACTATCGCTTATATTAATCGTATATTCATATAGAATATGCTAGTGTAAGCGAAATTTCTCAAATATAATTATATTAAGTCTCATAAAATTTTTTTTTTTTTCATATTTATGAAGCCGTATATAAAATTTTTTTTCCTTCATCCATATACCGACGGGAAAATTTATGAAGGTGAACATAAAAATTTTTAAAATTTCACTATCGCC
>OZ017774.1:45207447-45557323 GCA_963969385.1 Philonicus albiceps | reverse complement strand
GTGTTTTCGCACCAATTACTTAATGAAACTTGTTTAATTTTTGATGTAAAAAGTTTAGTATTTAAAAAAAAAAAAATTTGTTTTCGTTCAGTATGAATTGTACAATAATTAAAATCACAGTTTATAAAAAAAAAAAATTCCTAAAATTTCAGACCTCCAGAGTTTAGCCCATAAGTCCTTAGTTATATTTAATAGGAAAAATAGAAACAAGAGTTCCTGTGGGTGGACTATTGTTTCCACCCCGATGCGCCATATGGGCTCAGTTCCCGAGATGCGCTTAGTTTGTAAGTAGGATATAAATTAGGTTTGTATCTTATGTATAATAAATAAATAAATAAATAAGTGTATATAATATATTTAGAGCAAGTTTCGTTACATCATATCTTAAGAATTACATTTAGTACCAGCAGAAAAAATAATACTGTCTTTACCGAGTTCCTTCCATTCCTTCCATCCTCGGGCTCTTGTTATAAACGGAAGTTTAATCAAATGCAACCTTTCTGGAAAACGATGTTAGCGATGATATTTCGCTTGGATTTGAATCAGATGGCAAATTATTGAACTCAATCTCCTCACTGGTAATATTTTCTGCGGAAACAGAGGTATTTATTTTTTCTTTAAGGCAATTTAGTTGCAAGCTTACCATTAGAATTTGAATCTTTTGGATACTGCTTGTGGCTTGGGGCATATAAAATAAGTAGAGCAAAAATATAAATATTCCACATCCCATAGACGCCTGTAACAAAACCTGATGTCAATTGAACTTGAATATTTTCGTCCCATTTCCAGTGGCCTTCGGCAACTTGTCCCATTATAAACCCGATGACTGTAAGTGCAGCGCAGACTCTTATGTTTACAAACACTTTCGAAATCATATAACACAAAAATAGAAAATAGAGAGCAGCTGATATTCCGGCCAAAATTATGAATGTAAGCTAGAAAATATAGTAAAAGAAAAATTAGCTTTTATTTGAGTCTAATTAAATGTGCACTGACCGCTAAATTAGTACCAAGGCGAGATGTCCAAATTGAATAAAAGGGATTCCTCAGCTGCACCCCACGCTCGCACATATCAAAAATAAACAGGGAGATGCATCCAACGACCACAGCGCTAAGATGTTTCCAGTAAATAATTACCGAGTTCCTTTCGCCAGACTCTTGGATTAACATATGCTCCCCGGCAAATACAAGCCAAAAACATAGAAGCATTGCATAAAATATGCCTTGTCTAATGTCACTTAAAAGTAACATAAATGGCATGTCGTAACATAAAGTCAAGTATTCCAAGGGAACTGAAAAAATAATTTGCGACTTTTAGAATAGAAGACCTAGGTATTAAACAGAGCATTTTTACGATTTGCAGGATATGAAGACGTCGCCAGAACCATATCATGATGCCAACGATGAACGGAAAGAACACTGTTTTTAAGCAGACGAAAACTTTGGTGAAACCACCATTCTGGTATATTGCTGTCAATTGAAGGTTATGAATGTGACCGATGTTTAAATTCATTTTAAGATCGGTGTCCACTGGTAGACGAATATTAAGCAAATAGTAATCATGATGTAGCGATCCTAATTCAAAAAGTGGTATCATATCGCACGAGTATAACACCTCGCTGCTGGATACATGGATCGATGTGCAGTCCAAATTTCGCCTTTCTAAAGAAGCTGTATAAAGTTTCCAGCCATTGTCTGGTGAGTCCTTGTTTCGGTATGCCAGTCTAGCATCTATAGTCTCCCAAGTACTTAAAACAGAAAAATCTATCTACAAGTAAGAGGATCTACGCATGATTACAAAATAATTCCTCAGGATTACTCCTTCCAGGAATGTATGCAAAATTCCTAGAACTACGTGGTCGGAATTGTCATCACATATTCCAGCAATTCGATTGCGTTCTTTTAAATTCTTCAGCTAAAATAATGATTGGTAAAAATTGGCATAACGAACGCAGCCCAAATCCAAGTTTTGTTAAAAATCCAAAAGATGACACTTCCCTCCTGGAAGAGGGTAAAAATTGAATATTGTACGTCGTCACGGTAGTACCGCTGTGGCGATCCGACTGTCTGGTAAAGACGTAGGATAGAAAGGGCGTCTGTTGAGATGGTCACAGTGAAAAGTAGGCGATGATACTAAAAAAAACCTACGCTATGACGCACAAAAGATTGAGCACTTACACAATCCCCCTATCGGTCAGAGATAATATTAAAAAAAACCTACGCGCTTACGCAAAAAAGATTGAGCAGTTACAGACTCCACCTATCGGTCAGAGATAATACTAAAAAAAAAACTACGCGCTTACGCAAAAAAGATTGAGCACTTACAGACTCCACCTATCGGTCAGAGATAATATTAAAAAAAACCTACGCTATGACGCAAAAAAGATTGAGCAGTTACGGGCTCCACCTATCGGTCAGAGATAATACTAAAAAAACCTACGCGCTTACGCAAAAAAGATTGAGCACTTACACAATCCCCCTATCGGTCAGAGATAATATTAAAAAAAACCTACGCGCTTACGCAAAAAAGATTGAGCAGTTACAGACTCCACCTATCGGTCAAAGATAATAATAAAAAAAACCTACGCTATGACGCGCAAAAAGATTCAGCACGTACACAATCCCCCTATAGGTCAGAGATAATACTAAAAAAAACCTACGCTATGACGCAAAAAAAGATTGAGCACTTACATTTTGTATGAGCATTTATTCATAAGGGGCTACGTCACGAGTGTCACATCTAGTAATTCATGATCTTTGCTAAAAGGCGCCACGAGAGCGCAGTAGATTAAAGTTCTTTGTTCTGAAAAAATAAATATTACTGCTAGTCGGCGTTTTCTACTAGAGTGCGGTAGTAGTCCAAGCTTTTCAAAATGACATTTGTGTTTGAGCGCCCTTTTGCGCAACCTTGGAAGAAATGTAGAACTGCCATATCGTGTGTGGATCGTGCTCCATTGGTACATACTTCAGGTTGAATTGCCGCAAAATGTCGGAGTTGAAGTGAGTAGATTTGTTTATTGACGAATAGTCAGGAATATACATACTGAAATAAGTTTAGAAACATCCTAGATTTTATCTTGTGCTGCTTGCATATTTTAACATCTAGGAGACACGAAAAAATGAGCACTTTTTAATGCTGTGTTCAGGTTATGTTTGCTAGGTTTTGCAAATTGTTTATCTCAGAGAAGCATTGTTATGAAATATGTTTTTAATTTTCCTAATTTATCCACTGCACTAGTGCTATTAACACAGTACCACGCCTGAATTTTAACTACCCAGAAACGGATTTCCAAATTGACAGTTGTCTGATTCAATCAATTTTCACTGTCTCTTTTTTCAGTGACGATCTGCTAAATGATGAACTTGACGAGGAATTGGATGACCAGGCGTTGCTAGGAGCCGACGAAGACGAATTGTTATTGTCTGATGAAGGTATTTTTTTTTATTTAAATATGTGTAAAGTGTTTCCAAATTCTTCAATGGTTTTATTAATCTAACAAAAAATTGTCACACGTAAATATAAATGCATCTATTTGTATGTTTGGCAGAGTTGGAGACGGATGTGTCTATAGAGACTAAATCACAACTAAAAAATGACGCCGAAGAGTGGGTTAGTTTGCAGCTCAATACGACGGGAGCAGTAAAACCTCCCCAACAGGATAACAAGAAAATTGACGATGATGTGACAACTTCAACTTGCAAATATGTTGCTTCCGAAATACCACAAAAAGCTGATGAGGCTGGAGTTAATGTGGAATCAAATGTCACCACAAGCGAGGAGTCACAAAAAAGCAATTATTCTAATAAAGTTGAAATACAATTAGAATCGACAGATTTTCAAACTAAAAACGACGAGGTAACATCAACAAACAAAGAAATTGAAGACCAATTAGTGACTCAAACCGGTGACAATTTATCTTACGAAAACGCCTGCGGTGCAGGTACATCTGAAATTGTCCAATTTTCACAAGAAAGCGTAAATGTAACTGAAGAAATCTGCATAGACCCACGGGAAGAGGACCAAGAAGAACGCGGAGAGCGGACTAATATAAAACAGATCGTAGAAAGAAGCGATAAATTAGAGAGCTCGCCAGGTAATTATTTAATAGTTTACTTAGTGGTACATTCATTACACATTTCTTTAAAAGAAAAATTTCATCATGGGAGATATTTTCATAAAAGAGGTAGAGGAGGGATGGTACATCGAAGCGCACACTATCCTATGATAAGACCTCCTGTAAGATATCCCCATGGCAATTTTCAACAATTTATGCCCCATCCTAATGAAAATATCAATCCCCAGACCCCATCTCAATACTTTCCTTATAATCCTATAGATCCCATGAACAATCGACCACAATTTCCTCAAAGCAATATAATTGGACCGCGCACAGAATACAGATCTGCCATGACTACTCCAGGTTATCGGAATCAAAATCCAAACGATTTCACAATTTACCGCGGTCCTCGCCCAGAATATCCTAGTCACGAGAGCAATGTTCCATTTAGTAATTTTGTTCCACAAAACACAATGCGAAATATGTACCGCCCAGATGCCAATATGACGATAAACCAGCAGAGGTTTGAATTGCGGCCTCGAATGCTCGCGCAAAGGCCTCCAGGCATACCAATACAAGGTAATCCACCATATATTCCGACGCCAATTACAACAGGATCAGCACAACCCCCACCAAGTTTAGCTCCACATCCAAGTGGAATGCCCATTAGCGGAATTTCGACAGGGCCAGTGCAGGCTCCACCAATTATTCCGCGAAAGGTTTTAATAAATCCAAACTTCAAGGGCGGAGTTGAAGCTGTTAAAAATCAATTAATGAAAGATACACAATTCATGCAGACTATAGGTCCTCACGTTTCGCATTTACAAAGTGATGAGGAATTGCTTCGACAACAGGAAGAATTCATAAACAAAAACAGAATGCACATAGAAAAACGGAGGCACGAAAGATCTCCTGAAAGGAGAAGAAGCCGTGAACGGAGTTATTCTCCTATTAGACGGGAAAGACGGGGAGATAGCAGAGAAAGAAGGGATGGGTCTCGGTTAAGAAGAAGACGCGCAGGGAGCAGAGATTGCGATGTAAGAGATACACCCAAGCGGAGAGCAATGAGTCCAAGCAAGCGACCAATAAAAGATAAACTAGAGGTGAGAAAGACTTTCCTTCATTAACATGTCCTCTATATAGGAACCATTTTAATTAGGAAGAAGACGAAGAAACAAGGGCTTATAGACTTGAAATAGAAAAGCAAAAGGCAATGCGGGAAAAGATTTTAAAAGATAAGGAAATGAGAAGACGAAAGGCAATTGAAGGGAAACAAGTTGATGTAAGTGCTTATTTTGATTTCTTATGAACTCTAACTTAATGCAAAACTATGCAGGAAAAGTTGGTCTCGGATGAGCTACCTCAAAAATTAACACCAGTGGTTGTAACAGGGAGCAAAATAATCTCTTTGAAGAAAAAGCAAAATGATGCGGCTTCGCAAGCGACTTTAAGAACAACGAAATGTGATGGGGCGCCTATGCAGCAACAGCAACAGCTAATGCAAAAAAAAATTCCAACGGCTAAAATTTTCCCAGAAACTAAGCGCAGTCTAATTGATCATACAGTAAAAGATGCCAGTACGGGGACATCGGCAGCCTCCTTGGCCATCATTAAACCAGTAGTTAAAAAAACAATAACTGTTCAGACTGACATCAGCAAAGAAGATATCCTAGACGATGATGAGTTGCTCGAAGAAGAACTTCTACTTGCTGATACACCATCGCCACCTCCTTCTCCAAAAACAATTCGTACTGTGGGTGTAACCCTCTCTGAAAAATCTGTAAGCTGCAACAGTACTGGTAATGCGTTTACCTCTTCGAATCGACGTGTAGTATTAAAGCCATCCAAAGATCTCGACTCTTCCGAAATGCGGAAGGGAATCTTCGATCGGCTGGAAAAAAAGATTGGAGTTAATGAATCTGTCAAAAGAAAGATTCAAAGGATTGTGATTAAGAATGCCGAATAATTTTCTACTTTATTCAATATAACACACTAACGCAGTTCATATTTCTGCTAGGTCATCAATTAACACAGCCTTAGTTGCCCCCTTCAACTGCCATTGATTCTCTGAATACACGATAAGTGTAAACACGTTGTACATAAATCCACAAATCTTTTAGTGTTATTTTATTCTTTGTTAAAGGTAGTCGTTTTCCCCTTTGCTAAAAAATCGTTTATTTAAAACTAATGCCAATTAAGTATAGTATCCTTGATACTGGAGATTTTTAGTGTAATATTGGGCTTAGGAGTATACGTGAACTTGTACCCTATTTATTGTACGAAATGTGAATGCAAATGTGTTTCGATAAGAAATTTTAGATCCTATAAGTCTAGATATTTGATAATCTATTGCATTACTTTCAAGAAAACCATTTTATAATCTAAACATGAAGTATATTTATGGCACTACACCTTTTATTCAATAATTACCAACTATGCTTTAAAAACTTACATTTGTTTCATTGCGAAGACGGCTGCCTGGCAGTTAAAAATTCGTCTGTCACGCGAACTGGGGTTGAATGAATAGTCCTTAATCAGGTCTAAAATAAAATGTGCACGTTTAAAGCCGAGTTTACATCGCTGCACTAACGAAACACTTTACGCCAGCCTATTAGGTGTGATTATCGGTGCGATGTTAACAGAATAAAACAAAAAATTATTTTTTTTTTCAAATTAACGCTTTTCAGTTTTCTTGCTTTTGCCAGACCTTTAAACTTGAATATTTTAATTTCCCTATATTTCACCTAAGAAGAATATGTCATAAATAATTTTCAAAAATGAATAAAAGTTACGCGTTCGGTCAGAATAGTATGTATTTTAAAATTAGTGTTTTGAACATAAAAATAATTTTAGTTTGACTTTTTTAATCGAAATATACTTTCGGCTATTTGCGGAAACAGCATCGTTATATAATCAGGGATTATAAAGTAATTCAAATTGAAAATCTGAAAAACCATTAATAGCTGTTCATTCCTGGTTTAATAGCAAACACTGCAAGGGGCAATTAATAAATAATTTCCAAAAACAAATGATTTACGGATCAACCGATATGCAAACAAATTAATCGCATTAAAAGGGATGTAAAATACCTTTCAAAAAGAAAAATTAATTTTAAAGCTAATTAAAAGGAAACTATCAAGAGAAATGATAAATTAAGTTTGTATCTTGTTACTATTGCGGAAAGTAAGATAAGGAAATAATAAATTACAATACTTAAGAGAAAAGAAAATATGTTAGCATTATGTAGATATATAAAGAAACAAATTTCATTGTAAGCATTAGACGTTGATAATAAAAATAAGGTTTTGTTGTATGCATAAATTAAGCATTGTGTTTTCTGCAGTTTAAGGCGAAGCGCTGTTTTTACTAGATTCCTGAAATACATGTACAACCAAATGGTTTACATTTTCAATACTAATGATAAGTTCTAAAAATTCAAATTAAAAACAGTTAATTTTAACAATTTGTTGTTTCACTAGTTATACCCCTTCGATTGTCTTATGTAGATTGTATGCGTACTTATAACTAACTGCGTAATGGTACAAAAGACCCGGATAAAGCATAGTGTGATTATACATATCTAATAATTTCGGAAGTTCCCAAATCTATACCTAAACGTGTGTCCACGTATTTGATGCCACGGCTAACATTTTATATTTTAAAAGATAATATTAGAACTACATTACTCTTTTTCACAAGGCTTGTAATTATCCTGCTGTGCTTATGAAATAAAATATCTTTATATTTTGAAGTTGCACGCAAGGTGTTTGTCTTGCTTTTGCGTCTCACATTAATATAAAAATATATCATTCGTACTTACAGACAATAACATTCTAAATATATACCGGACATAATCATCATCAAATAAGACGTCGAATCGCTATGTGGGCTTGACACGAAAAAGCACTAAATATATTAGTGCATATACTTAAGATTGTTACTGTTGTCCTGTAAAAGTAAAGAAATGATATAATACAACACAAATAATGTATTAAAATAATACAACAAAAATCGCAGGTGACTTCGAATTTATTTAATTATTAATAAAAGTACTTAGAAAGTACGCGATCTGGATCAGGGAACAAAGTCAGCATCAATTTGCCGTCACCGCTGGCCGCAAACTGGATAATAATAATATTTATTGATTCATTTCGCAACCAAATAAAATTAAGTTCCTTGTAATATTTAACCAATAAAATATTTTGTTGTATTTGAGCACTATTTCTCTTGCTTATACCAACAATTCATATATTTATATAAATTATTTTTTTTTATTTTAAAAAATATTTAAATTTACTTGTAAATACTCGTATAGTACTCCTCTTCTAAGTCGTACAAATCTATAGCCATTTCATCTCTAAGAGTCATCAATTTTTTATCACATTCCATTTGTGTAGCTCTAAAAAGTTGAGAGTTAGAAGTGATCGCCTCATTAACGGAATGGAAGTCGTTCAGAATAAGGTACTGTTTAATATCCGACACCAGCTTCATTAAAGATTCTCCAGCCCTTACTGCAATTAAAAAATAAATAAATTCTGCTTTTATGTCCCACACAAACACTGACCTATGTTAGCAGCTCTTACTTGCATTTCAAATGTATCCTGCTCACACTGGGTAATTTTTGAAAGCTGCGAATCTGCTTCTCCGCGGGCAAGTTTAATAATTTCTATTCGAAATAAGCAATTAAATGTAGAAATAGCTAAACAATTTGATTTCCTAGCAAACACCTTACCTTCAAAGTTTTCAAGCATACTTTTCACATCGTCCTTAAGTCTTGTATTATATGATTTTAAAAGGGCTTCTTTGGAATGCGGTAGTATCCTTGTGGAAGCCATTTTTAAAACAATCAAAAATTGTAAGCAGGCATCTATAAAATGCGAACAACTTCTGTCATACTTTGAGTGATAAAAAATAAACCACAGATCTGCCAGCAAGATAAATATCCAACCTGCTCATAGATGGAGCTGACGAAAGCGTTGCTCAAGATTACATGAAATATTATTTATATATTACATAATTTCGCAAATCCAAATTAATTTCATAAGACAACAAAATACAAAACAGAAATAAGGAAATAAAAATACATGTCACAGTCGCAAGTCGCCGCTCCGTGTCAAATGTGTTCCGTCCTACTTAACGAAACTTCAAGAACTAAGAGTAAATTTCTCTTAACGTGGACCAATAGCATTGTTCCATGTGAGAAAAATATCAACCAATCCGGGTGAACCACGGTAGAACTTGAAAGCCATTTATAGCCAGCCATTGAAGAGAGTTCGCATAGTTCTCGATTAAAAGGTGCGTTGGTAAGAGGGTTTTCAGAGCTAGTGACGCTGGAAAATATAGTCTTCTTGACTTAAATTAGTACATTTATCCTCCAAAAATTTGTGGTCAACCTAAAAAATATTATTGGTGACAAATGTAAGTAGGAATTGTGCTTTTAAGCGGATTTTTTTAAACTCTAGTGCTCGCTTCATGTGGTGTGTTGGAATACTTTCTGTGTTCGTTTCATGCAGTGAATTCCAGGCATTTATTTGCGAAAACTGCTATATTTTTTTCTTTTCTCGTCTAATTGACAACGCAGAAATAAACTTAAAAACAAAGTGTTGTCGAATGTTGTATAGAAGTAAAATAGAAATTTCTGGAACCGTCTGGGAAAAAATCGCTTCACGACGCTACGTCACCTGAAAAAAGGTTGACGTGGATCAAATTTATTCCTCAAGAGCCGGTATTGTGTTTTGCTGCATCCCACACATTTAATAAATTTAGTTTTAGTATTGAAAGAATTCCAATCTGTACTCGTAACCAGCACTTATTTTTATCTACATTTTAATTTTCTTGTAAATATAAAGTAAATTATTTCACTATTGCAGACACAATGAGATTGCATATATTGTTAGCAGTAGTAGCCTTCATAGGCGCTTCTACGGGAGAGGAGAAAAAGGAGAAAGATAAAGACATCGGCACGGTCATTGGTATCGATTTGGGAACAACATATTCATGGTGAGTAGGGCTCAACTGAATCACTTTACACGTCCACATCTAGACTTATTTAGATGCCTTAGCCTAAGTAAGCCCTATGGTGGACTAAATTAAGAAGTTTTTCTACCCCTCTATCAAGTTCACACCGGCTTGGTGTGGTGGTATGGCGAAGCTTCACGCTTTCCCTGCAAAGCTATATCAAAAATTTAGAATTATAGCTAAAGTAATTTTTTTTCCAACAGTGTGGGCGTGTACAAGAATGGTCGTGTGGAAATCATTGCAAACGACCAAGGAAATCGAATCACGCCATCATACGTAGCTTTTACTGCGGATGGAGAACGGCTGATTGGTGATGCTGCTAAAAATCAGCTAACAACAAACCCTGAGAACACTGTCTTTGATGCCAAGCGTTTAATCGGACGTGAATGGAGTGATTCCACTGTTCAGCATGATATCAAGTTCTTTCCATTTAAAGTAATCGAGAAGAACTCAAAACCCCACATCAAAGTCGCAACATCCCAGGGTGACAAAGTATTTGCTCCTGAAGAAATCTCAGCAATGGTTTTGGGCAAAATGAAGGAAACCGCCGAGGCCTATTTGGGCAAGAAGGTCACACATGCTGTGGTTACCGTCCCAGCGTACTTTAATGATGCTCAACGTCAGGCCACTAAGGACGCTGGCACCATTGCTGGTCTTAACGTGATGCGAATTATTAATGAACCTACTGCTGCAGCTATTGCTTACGGTTTGGATAAAAAAGATGGAGAGAAAAACGTGTTAGTCTTTGATTTGGGAGGTGGTACCTTCGATGTCTCTTTGCTCACAATTGATAATGGTGTTTTCGAAGTTGTGGCCACTAACGGTGACACGCATTTGGGTGGTGAAGATTTCGATCAACGTGTCATGGATCATTTCATCAAATTGTATAAAAAGAAAAAGAGCAAGGATATCCGAAAGGATAATCGCGCTGTGCAGAAACTTCGACGTGAAGTAGAGAAAGCTAAACGTGCTCTCTCTTCTAGCCATCAAGTCAGGATAGAAATTGAGTCCTTCTTCGAAGGTGAAGACTTTTCAGAGACACTCACTCGTGCCAAATTTGAGGAATTGAACATGGACCTTTTTCGATCAACTATGAAGCCAGTACAAAAAGTCTTGGAAGACGCCGATATGAATAAAAAGGATGTTAATGAAATCGTTTTAGTCGGCGGATCTACACGTATCCCTAAAATCCAGCAATTGGTCAAAGAATTCTTCTCAGGAAAGGAACCATCTCGCGGTATCAACCCCGATGAAGCTGTTGCATATGGTGCTGCTGTACAAGCTGGTGTCCTTTCGGGCGAGCAAGATACAGATGCTATCGTTCTTTTAGACGTGAATCCATTAACTTTAGGTATTGAGACCGTAGGAGGAGTTATGACAAAACTTATCCCCAGAAATACTGTCATTCCAACAAAGAAATCGCAGATTTTCTCTACTGCGTCAGATAATCAGCACACTGTTACGATTCAAGTCTATGAAGGAGAGCGGCCAATGACAAAGGACAACCACTTATTGGGCAAATTTGACCTAACTGGTATTCCACCAGCACCACGAGGAATTCCGCAAATTGAAGTATCATTTGAAATCGATGCTAACGGCATCCTGCAAGTAACAGCTGAAGACAAAGGAACTGGGAACCGAGAGAAGATTGTTATAACTAACGATCAAAACAGACTGACTCCAGATGATATCGAAAGAATGATTAAAGATGCAGAGAAATTCGCTGACGAGGACAAGAAACTTAAAGAACGTGTAGAATCCCGTAATGATCTGGAGAGCTACGCGTACAGTTTGAAAAACCAAATTGGGGACAAAGACAAATTAGGAGCTAAGTTGTCCGATGAGGAGAAGACCAAAATGGAAGAAGCAATCGAAGAGAAGATCAAGTGGTTAGAAGAAAATCAAGAAGCTGATCCAGAGGAATACAAAAAACAAAAGAAAGAACTAGAGAATGTGGTGCAACCCATCATTGCTAAACTGTATCAGGGCCAAGGTGGAGCCCCACCACCAGCAGGAGGTGAGGAAGAAGATCTTAAGGATGAGTTGTAAGAACTGCTAAAGTAGGAATAGTGTAGACCTTTATGAAATTTCTTATTTATTTGTTGTCACTGCATTCTTTTTAAAATTTGTTGAGGCGGTCGCCACCTTATGCAAAACCACCTTCATTCCAACGTGCATGGTGGATAGTAAGTCAAGCAGTTGACTGCAAGAGTTCTCGATCTCTTTGTTGCTAGAAGAGGTTCCTACAACATTTATTTTTGGTACAACATATTTCCTGTTTATCTCGTCAATGCAGCGATTTAATTTAATAATTAGTTTAGAGAAATTGTCTCCCGCGATTAATTTCTGACTGATTGTGTGCGTGAGATTACATAAATAAGAATTTGTATGCTGTGTTTTGTAAAATAAACAAATCTGAGTATATGTCCTTGTTTTGTTAACTCATTTCATTCAAGCCAAATTTCTAAGAGAGTGCAGCACTAATTATTAATTTTAGCTGGATTAGGGTGCAGCCCAGACAGGCTTAAGAGCCTGATAGCACTAACAAGTGAACGAATATTAACTCGAAAAACACAATTTTCTGAATTGTCAGCTTTAGCCAATATTGAAGTTGAATGATACGGATTAATCGTCATTTTAATAAACTAAAAAGATAAACATGTATTAGAAATACTAGAATCAATGTAGAATTACTATACCAATGTCCAATGTCAAGTGCATTAACAAAAATACTTTAAGGATGCAGGGAAACCAATTGAAGGGCCAAGTGTGAAACAAAACAGAAGTCTGGGGTATAGCGTCTTTGATTGCATTTATTATACAAATAATTTCTAGTATAAACGTAAGTCTAAGTCGTCTTGTTGCATAGAAACGAAGAACTAACATAAAGTTAAAGTAGAAAATAATGTTTAAACAAAAGACAACGATCGTTCACTTTTCATAATAAAAACTATCAAAGATCAGAAACCTACTTGGTGTTTTGCTTCAGCAAGCCCATATTCGCAAAGCATATAAGCTCTGTGTGTACAACAAATTGTTTTACAGAAAATACCGCCAAGAAATAGGCCAACATAAAACTTGGTCCTACATGATAAAATACAAATTAATTAGCTTTTTCAAGTTTAGGATTTACGTTTCGTTGGTGATCAATAACTTTTCGTTTCTTAAATTCTGTTTGGGCGGTCGTGATTTTCTCCTTCCTCGTCTTTTTGTGCTCCGCGCTGCAATTAGAAATGAAATGAAAGCTTAGCGGGTAAAGACTTTAAAACTAGGAACAAATTATTGAAAATTTTTGTGTAAAGAGAGCTTAACATGGCCAGTGTTGTGTGATGCACCGAATGACGAAAGAAAAATCCAGCAATTCATTTTTTTATATAGTAAGTATATTTCTGTTATTTTTTCTAAATTTGTTTCTGTTTTATTATATAGATTTACTTCAAATTTACCGCTCGTCCAGGCATCTTGAAGTTTGCTGCTGCTTGCAATTGAATTTGATACGCTAAACTATGAATCTTAAATCCATAAAGTCTAGGGATCCAAAGAGAAGACAATAATCAATCAGGAAATGTATGCACACGAACGCAAGATCATGAACTCACCGTGGAACGAATTGATTTGTGGGGCGCTTAGGACGATACTCAGGATGTACCATGAAAAGCATGTGTGGGAATCCAGTACCAAAGTACGCTCCATCTGTATGATGGTGTCGGGAGGATTTTGGTGTGTAAACATCGATGCATTTAGGACAATATGTTTTAACCATTGCTTCACCAGGTATGTCGGATAAGCCTGCAAAGTACCTCTCAATAATCCTGCAAGTAGGCATAACATTCCACAAATTTACCTAGTGGAAGCATTGGCTGGCTCTCACAGTAGACTCGAGGGCAATGCCCAAAATCACCCGTCTGATATTTCTCTATCATCTGGGCAATACCGCGATTTGTTAAAATATATCTAGCATGGATTAGTCCGTACAACATCTCGGCAGCTTGTTCTGTCATATCAGACTGGTGCGGGTTATCTTCCAATTCATCTTCTGTTTTAAAGTAAAGCAATTTTATTTGAATTTACTTAGCGTGGAGGAAACCCACCTGGTTCAAGGTCCAGTATCATATCGAGGGCTTGTCTGTAATTTGGCACCTGCTCGTTCAAGCCGGTCAAATTGAATTTGTCCTGTATATAGTCCTCGTCCACCTGTAGCACAAACAACGCAAGAACTATAAATGCAGCCTCTACAAACCAAGCGGGTAAGCTTACCTCACAAAAGAATTCATTTCCCCTGAGGCCGCAGAACCACGTTACCCAAGAGACTTCTTCTGAGCTACTCATTTTCCTGTTGGTCGAAGGGCACTCCATTATTCTTTAATTCTAATATAATTGTTATAAATTTGCTACAAATTATTAATAAGGCGCAAGTGAAGGAGTTCAAGCCCGCCGTTTTAGAATTTAACAGCGAGCCCAAAACAAAAGTGAAAAAAAAAAACAAAAAAAAAAAAAGGAAAATTATTTGGACAGTTTATTTGAGAAGGCGCCGCGCCGCGAATAGTTCCACAATTTGATTGGAAAAAGCTGAAAGTTGTCCTCAAAACGTCTCGTACATACATCGCCTCAGTGGCGATGCGTGTGTAGTTGTTACCTAATTTGTCGGGGGGAATAAAAAAATCATCAAATGCGTGGTTATTCCGGTAATTAAACACAGACGGCCTTTAAAATTGCTAAATTTACACGACGAGTTAATTACTTTACCCTCTAAATTAACGAAAACACTTTTACGCCCCAGGAAACTACAAGATTTCTGCGAAAATCCACCTTTACCTTTTAACACTTTGGCCAGCCACGCTTATTGAATTCTATTGACTACGTTTACACCGAATGACTTTTCAAATATAGAGTTGCATCTTTGCTAAACTTATCGAAAACATGTTGGCCATATAATTCAACATTTAGTCTATTTGATTTTTGATTTGGATGTGTGTTAGATAAAAAAGCAATTGTGTTGATATTCTTTCGTGATTATTTTATAAATATAGGATTATAGGATTATGAAGAAAAATATTTTCCCAATAAAAAAATATTTACCGACGGGTTGGAAATTAGTTTTTCAGAACGCCACCTAAATTATTGACACTTGCTGTCAAGCAAACAAAACACGTTGAATTGCAGTGCGATATATTTTAAAAAATGGGGAATGTGAAATTGATTTCTAAAGCAAAGAACGTAAATAAGGGGAAGAGAATAAAAGCAAGCAGTCGATATTTCGAAAGTAGTGTTGAAAAGGACAAAATTGTGAGGCTGAACACAAAGGACTCCGATCGAAATTTACAGGAACAGGATGTTAAAGTTTCTCTTAAAGAAAAACCTGTTAGAGATAGATTTACAAGAAACAAGAAATTTGAAACTCCAAGCAAACTTGAAATATCGCCAAGATTGTTACTAAAACATTCTAGAGGAACAGGTGTGGATGAATCTGGAGTAAAAACTCAATTCTTCAAAGAAAAGTTGAAGCAAAAGGAAGTTTATTTGAAATATGCTAACGAGCAGGCCGCACGAACAGAAATTCTTTTAACAGAAAATCCGGGGTATGTTTACTTATAGAGTGTTAAATCTAGATTTAATATTATCAAGTTCAAATCGGATTACCTGTGTGCTTTCCGACTAGTTAACAGATACACTTCTAATTTGAGTTTGAAGTTAATAACTGAGTATTGTTTTAGATCTGGCACCCTGTAAAAGATAAACTTTAATATATGATCTTTTCCAGTTTTATTGAAGCAAACCAAGACGAGAGAACCTTTGATGTCCGTCAGAATGAAATAGTAAAATCGGTAAGTACATCTCTTTGGAGCTCCTATCAGATGTAATATCTTTCTGTCATACAGGTGGATATATCTGCTGCAAAAAAACACTTTAACATCAACTTAAATTTTGGACCCTACCAACATGATTACACTAGAAATGGTCGGCATTTGCTCCTAGGAGGAAAGATGGGGCACATTGCTGCTTTTGATTGGGTTACGAAAAAACTCCACTGCGAATTCAACGTAATGGAGCAAATAGCAGATATTACTTGGCTGCATCTTGAAACCATTTTTGCATGTGCCCAAAAGAACTGGGTACACTTTTATGATAATAAAGGAATCGAAATTCATTGCGTAAAAAAAATTTCCAAGGCAAATAAACTTGAATTTTTGCCCTACCACTTTTTACTAGCAACAGGTAATAACGATGGCTTTTTGTCTTGGTTGGATGTTTCGATTGGTGAAATAGTTGGACATTATAATTCAAAGCTCGGAAATATTCGAGTAATGCGCCAAAATCGTTCGAATGGTGTACTTTGCATCGGAGGAGGTAAAGGAGTTGTTACAATGTGGTCACCAACAGTAAAAGAACCTTTAGCGAAAATACTTTGCCACAGAGGCCCAATAAGTGCTTTGGCTATTGACCCGAATGGGGTTAAATTAGTGACTGCAGGGCTTGAAAGTATGGTCAAGGTATGGGATATTAGGAATCTTACTGGACCTCTATCAGAATATCAAAGAAAAATGCCTGCCAATCAATTAGATGTTTCCCAAAAGGGGATTATGGCAGTATCAAGTGGACAAACTTGTGAAATGTACTTAAATGATGAGCCCTACCTAAGACACAATTACAATAGTTATGTGCACTGTTTAAGATTTTGCCCTTTTGAAGATGTTCTAGGGGTTTCAACTGACAAAGAATTTACATCCTTGTTAGTACCAGGAGCGGGAGAACCTAATTATGATGCTTTAGAAACAAATCCGATGCAGACAAAAAAACAGAGACGGGAACACGAAGTCCATGCTTTGTTAGAAAAAATTCCTGCCGAGCTTATTACATTGGATCCTACTGAGATCGCTGCAGTTGATGCGGAATCATTAAAGAGCAAAATTGAAACCAAAAAGCGAATCTTATTTGTAAAACCACCGCAAATAGATTTTACAAGTAAGCGCAAAATGAAAGGTAGAGGTGGGTCAGCAAAAGCAGCGAAAAATAAACAGATTGTTCGAGAAGCTGCTAGAAAGGTATTGCATAGATTCCAAAGTTATATATAAATGTAACTGTTATTTTTTCTAGCAATTTATTAAGGAACTGAATGTGGCGAAGGATAGGATTGTAAAGGAGCACAAATCACAAAATACTGAAGTTTTTATACCGTTCGAAACAAGTTCTGCTCTCGATAGATTTAAGAACAAGAGATCTAAGGTTAATAAATCGTAAAACATATATTATCAAAAATGCCTATTTAAAACCATAAAACATGGATACATATATATATATATGTGTATATATTATACAATAGAGGCAAGTGCATTCGCGCGCCGGTCCGTATTTTGAAATAACGCTCGAATAAGATGTTTTACTTCCTCTGCCTTGTAGTTTAAGGTTAAAGGACCCTTTCCCTCGCACCAATATTGAGTTATCTGGACTAAGGAAGCACCAAGAATCAGTTTCAGCTGCGTTAGCTTCATCCACGTCTTCACCTGCAATACCTGACTTTGATCCTTAAATTTAAGAAAAATACAATGAAAATTTTTTATTAAATATAACAAATATACCTGAAATAGAGAAGGCGCTCTTTCGATTATAACTGCGCAAACTTCGACTAGTTCGTTCGCAATTGAGCTGGGAATATCCTCGACGCTAATTATTTTTCGAATGACATCATTGCATACGTCGTTTAGCAGATTGGTCATTGTTTTATTGTATACTACATCGGGAAGTATAGTTTGCCAAACGTTTTTAAGAAGTTCCAATTGCCGGATACATTGCCGAACGATTTTCTGTTGCGCAGTTCCGAGTTCAGAAATAGACTCGGATAGATCTAGGGATTGTTGCATTAGAGAGAAATATATTAATGAATTTTCGGAATTACCAAAACCCTGCAATATTTCCATCAATTGAGATCTCTGATTTTTTATTTGATGCAGAAAGTAGTCAGATCCAAGCCCTTGAAGAGATTTTACTAATATCGGTGAAGATTCTAAAACTTTTCCATTATTAGCAACCCAACGCGCCAAAAACATGCAGTTATTGTGGAATAGAGCTGTTTGTTGGGGAATATTTTGAAGTAGTTTTTCATGAAAATGTGGAACTTCTGCCAGATATCGATTAATTATCATTGGTACAGTGGAAATTAAGCGACTTGATATGTCTTCCTCGGATTCTGTTGCTTGTCGTATTACATCCTCCATAAGATTGATAAGCTCCTAGGATGAGATCGTTAATTTTACAAATCTACATTAATGCTTTATACAACCATTGTGCTTCTTGATACCATGCATCTGGGAAAGCTAAAGGAACTATCAGAAATCTCGTTGGAAGTGTTTTCCGCCACGAGGGTCATATCATGTAAATCCTTCCTCATTATTTCAATGGCTTTTTCAATGATACTCATACAAAACCTGTTTTTGAATAGAATTTCTATTTTTCCTACATACTCCAGAAGCTCCTTATCGTTTTCAGCAAGTAGGGAAGAGTGAACCAAGAAATTATGGAATTCAACAATATCGTCCACCAGAGCCGATTCTCTCATTTCCTCCATAGTATCAGGTATAGAGTATGTGAGACATTCATTGATTAGCAAATTAGTTAATCGCTCCTTCAATCCCTCACCAAAAATACTAAATATGTTGCGACTCTCAGAAATATTCATGTTCATGTATTCTAAACATAGCAAGGTGGTCCTTATGTGTTTAAAGACCACTTTGTAATTAGGACGAAGGTTTTCATCGGGGTTTTTTAAGCTAAATGACAGAGAGAGTTGTACGTAGTCTTCGCTGGCTTCATTGAACTCCACAGAAACCGGTTTGGTTATAATCGGCTCAAAGACATTATCGATTAGAAAATCGCATATTCTTTTTGGATTGTACCTTGCATTAAAGAGTGCAATAACTGTTTCCTGCAGTTGATTTGAGCCCTTTGTTATATTAATGGTAACCAACTTGGTATTTTGGAATGGCTTCTCGGAAAATTGAACAAGCTGCTTAAAACCTTGCTCAAGATTATGCAACAACATCTCAGATTCAATATGGTACTTAATTTTTATATTTGGGTAGCACTGCAGACGGCTGAGTATCTTATCTGAATGGTCATCAAGTAGTGCTTTTATTTTTCCCACAATATTCATGACCACCGAGTACTCATTATTACTTTTTGCTTTTTCAAGTTTCTGAAATAAATCGTCAAGTTTGAAAATCTTATAGCTGGTTTTTAGTCCAAGTGCCACTTCATGAAACTCTTCGACGATCTGTCGCAGTCCCTCTGTGGCCGAATACAAATCATATTTGGTATCACTCTCAATGGTTTCAAGCAGATCCTCTACCTTCATAATATTTTAGTAAGTACTTATATTTTCTTTAATTACTCTTACCTCTCTAAGGAGTTTGCTTCCCTCCTCCAAAAACAGTTCATTTTGATTCAAAGTTGAGAGGAACTCTACATAGTTCTTGTCGATGTAACCCATTGCCCTGCTCTGGAATTTTTTTATCTCCGAGGTTAACTTGGTTATATTTGTCTTCGCATCAATAGCATCGTCTGCATTAATCGGCTCTACTGCATCTCTTATAAAATTCATTGCTACAAAACTCTCAAGGCATTTATTTGTCCCTTGCGAAACTATTGTCATTTTCACAACTGCCAACAATTGAAAATGTCAAAAATAACGCCATCTAGAACTTGAGCACAGAAATGTATTTCACAAAATTCCGTTGTATGAAATAATAGAGCTAAAGTATTTGCAAACAAAATGTAAGAATGAAATTACACTTATTACCTTTAATAGCAAGGAATGTCCGTTAAAAGTTCTCTTTTCAAGCTAAAAAAAAACTCAACTATTAAAAAAAAGCTCATTCCGACATATTAATTAGACAGTCGATTTACAAATAGTTTCGGAAGCATTCCGCCGTGGTTGTATAAATCAATCTTTTGTGTATTTTCTTTTTTTACTATCTCATAATCAGATATACTCATACCCGCGCTAACCCCGGAATGCCGAAAAAAATTATTTATTATAATATTTCTTTCTCACCAGCCTCACCGATAATGTAAATCCAATCCTGTTTTATTTAGAAGGAGTAACAAGATTAGCTATACTTTATTAAACACATTTTGGTATATACCGAAAATTATACAAAATATGTACAGGTTGAATGCATAACTTCAAATTTTTCAAGGAAAAAAATTTATTTAGTGCATTCATTGTCCGAAACTTCATTCGTTACTTTAAGCTCGACATTCAAAAATTAGCGGAAGCAGTTGCTCCTTGTACAAACTATGATTAGTTCCATGAGTGACCTCAATGATTCGTTTGGCATTCTCAATATTAGCTCGAGCCTCATTTTCCAAGTTTTGATACAGTTGAATTTTTGCGAGTTTTAAATAATGAAGACCTAGAAGAGGATTCCAGTCTCCGTAATATTTTCTGAAGGATCCAGTCGCATTAAGTCATAATCAAAATTATGTTAATATTCTTACTGACCGAAATCCTGGAACAAGTTTCTTGCCGAATTCCAGAGCATCTGACCATGCGCCAATATTAATAGCGCTTTCGAACCCCGAATCCAGCGTCTTTACATGCCACAGATTGAGAGGGTGCAAGATTTTGTCCTGCTTTTGCAGACAAATTTTACAGACATCTAAATCTATAGTGATAATGAATTATATTATTTGTTCTATCGCCTGTGTCAGATATTTACATGCAACTTCCTTCATGGTGTCCAATTGAGTTTTTGTAAATTCGGTAACATCTTTATATCTTGTTTTATGGTCCAACGAAATGGTATTTCCACATCGGCTACAATTGTTCCCTTCTATTTCAACGAATTCACTGCAATCTTTATTGGGACAAGCTGCAGCGGACATTTCAATATTTTCTTTTTTATCCATACATTTCCTGCAAACGCAAAGAAAGTAATAGTTTTCCTTTAAATCCCGTCGCCGATCTTCTGCTGTGTTGAGGAGATCAATATAGCTAATGAAAACCTAGTTCATTATATTAGAAACAATGGTCTTTGCTTGTTTAATAAGTAAAACTACCTTTGACCAGTCCAAGCATGGAAGATCTTCAGTAACTCGAATGTATAAAGTCGTTCCCTCAAATACGGCTACGGCATTTGGGATGCAACTGTGATCGGTTACTGAAACTGCAAGGTAAATACCAGTCCCAATAGAATTCATTTCCGGATCCAGGATATTAAAACCATTGGTAATAAGCTGCAACGCACTTTGATTTATAAGACATTAAAGAAACTTTTAGTCGTACCCTTCCATAAATACCAAGCAATTCCACCGGATTAGGTAAAAGTTTATCATCTAGCAAACTTGAAAGTATAACTTGAAGGGATTCTAAGTGCTCCATTCTCGTTGGGTCATTCTTTAATTCCATGTAATCTGCAACCACAGATATTTCGCATTATGGTTCAATAAACGAAAATAAATTAACTTGAGTAAAAAATTAAAACAATTCAAGAGGTAACTCACGAGACATCATATCCATGAATTTGCGAGAGCAGCTCTCAGTATAAAAGCTCCTGATGAGGTTTCCGCCACTCTGCAGCTTGACAATGATCCGCGCCAAGATTCTAGCTGCATCTGGAATTATTCTTGAGCCTACCTTTTTTAAATAGTTGCATTCACTCTTATGAAGGTTCCAATCATCTAACTGACACGCACGATTGCAATAATAGACATACTGGCAGTTGGAGCATTTCAGGACTTTCCCTCTACGAATGTAAACCTTATGAATGCTTATTTAACAACGTAATTTTCTAGGCGATTATTTACAATTTGAAACAAGTAGAGCACCGTTCTTTTCGGTATTTTTCTTTAAGTATATGAGCGAACGGCTTTTCCGTTAAAATGCAAGTGCCCCGCTTCACAACTAAATTTTTTTTCCTCATTGCTTCGAATTTTCCCGGTAAAAACTTTTGCGTTACCTACAACTAAAACAACTTTGGAATTTTGCAGGGCTTCTTATTAGGCCAATCTCTTAACCTATATATAAACGCTAGGGTATTTTTATGCCATACAGATAAGTTCTCTTTAGTCATAATCTGAATTTTGAATGTTTATTTATAATCTTGTCTTTATTTATATCGCGTGCTACAACAAATCGAAACAAAAAAAAACTGTCCTACGAAAATTGACAGTTATCAGCTGATTGCGCGTTAAGGTTTCAAGCCGATGCGGTAATTACTCAAATATTTACTATCAAAGTGTTAGGATCATAATACATAATTTTAATACATTTATTGTCTGTACTTGAAAATTGATTACTTCAAAATTTTGGCCAATTTAGTGCTCGAACTGTTATATTGCGCTCTCATATCAGGGATACCAACTTGGGGGTTTTCCCCCTAATTTCAGGGGGACGAAATGTAGGATGGGGTTTTTTTAGGGGCTTGAAATGTTTGGGGGTAATTTCAGGGGTATTTCAAGAATGCTCCAAAGTATTTCAAATTTCAATTTAAATAGGTACCATTCATTTTAATTTTATTTTGGAGTAAAAACCCGACGACATTGAAAGTGATTTCTCATTTGCATCCAAAGGTCGCTACATCTCAAAACAAACCTGACATTAAAGAAATATTAAATTACATCCA
Source organism: Philonicus albiceps (assembly GCA_963969385.1). Taxonomy (NCBI): domain Eukaryota; kingdom Metazoa; phylum Arthropoda; class Insecta; order Diptera; family Asilidae; genus Philonicus; species Philonicus albiceps. Next base: position 45,534,627 of record OZ017774.1, on the reverse strand, counting down.
GCGAACTCATATTTATGGTGACAAAAATGATGTTGAGTCAGAGTGGCATCTTCTAAGCAATAAAAAGTGGTCCAATGTTTCTAATTCAACAGAATTTTATGCAGAAGTTTACGATGATTGTGATGCAGCGGGATGTAGACGTTTTGAGAATGTAGCAAAATTTGGAATTGCATTGTTAACAATCCCAATTTCCAATGCAAGTGTAGAACGTGCCTTTTCAATCTACAATATCGTCAAAAATAAGTTACGAAACAAATTGTCAGTTGACATGTTACAAAGCATCTTGATGGTTCGCTTCTCTTTGCAGCGAAATTATTCATCATGCATCAAATTTAATCCATCAAAAAAAATGTTAAATTTATTTAATTTACGAATGTACGATTCTAAAAATTCGGAGACTGTAGAAGAAGCAGAAGCAATACTTGAAGTATTAAATGGCTTGTGATATTATTTCTGTATTAGATAATTTGTAATAAAAACATGTTTGTACTTAAAAATTAATAAAACCTATTTTAAGCACTTAATAGCTTTAAAATATTTTTTTCTTCCTCTGTTTTTAATTTAGAAACGGTTTTTAGGGGATTTTAGGGGTTTTTGAAGTGGCTTTTGGGGGAAAAATATTTTACGAGTTGGTAACCCTGTCTCATATACATATCTGTCAAGTGGATATCGGCTAATGTTCTTGACCACATGTTTAAAATGTTAAAATTAGTAATCTTATTAGTGTTTTTAGAAAGTGTATTATGTCTTATAGATCCGTTGTCAATAGGAATTGCTGTGGGTGTGGGAACGTGGCTGTACAATTATAATACTGTAAAGGAGCACACATATTGTCAATTTGCAGAATGCTGTATTCTTGAACATATCCCAGCCGATACAAACCGTACCTAAATGAAAATCGGGTTTTATGCAATTTGATAGTTTTTTTCCAGGTTTAAGATATGCGTTAGAACGTGATCTCTATGGGCAGCATATAGTAATAAACCAAGTCATACCGGCACTGCGATCTCATTTTGCTAATGGTGACAAATCAAAAAAGCCGCTTGTTATCAGTTTCCATGGAACACCAGGAACGGGAAAAAACTATGTTTCTGATTTTATAGCAAAGTACATGTATAAAGAGGGCTTAAAGAGCAAGTTTGTGCATAAGTTTCTAGGGCGCTCTGACTTCCCTGAGGAGTCAGCAAGCGAATGGTACAAGGTAAGTCGCGTTTTATAGTGATATGTAATGCTATTAACTTAATTATTACAGAGCCAAATAAATGAAAAAGTAAAAAACGCTGTTTCAACATGTCCATGGTCTTTGTTTATTTTTGACGAAGTGGACAAACTGCCACCAGGGGTTTTCGAGTCGATTTCTTCCTTTCTTGATCACCACAATCACATCCACGGCGTGAACTACCGTAACGCGATATTTCTCTTTCTTTCGAACACTGCTGGAGTAGAAATTGCACAGCATTTAGGAAATTTAATGCAAAAAGGAGTTCCTCGTGAAGATACTACATTGCAGGATTTTGAAAAGATCCTGGAAATTGGTGCCTATAACCTTCAAGGAGGTTTGCAAAAAGCCAGCATAATCGAGTCGCATCTAATAGATCATTACATTCCATTTTTACCTTTGGAAAGAAGACATGTGGAAGAATGCGTGAAGGCCGAATATTCAAGACTGGGTTTTAAAAATGTTAATAAAGAGAAAGTTAAGTAAGTATTTCAGTCTATTGTCAAAACCAATTGTTATTTTTTCGTTCGCAGAAGCATAATGGAAAACTTTGTGACATACGATAGGAGCACCGGCTTATTTGCAACGACTGGTTGTAAAAGATTAAGCAAAAAAGTTGAAGTTGACGTGCTTGGATAGACCTAGTAGACTTTGAATTATTTAAATTGTATATGGCGTGGAGTAACATAAGTCAAACTTTGTTGAACATTAATATACTATACTTTTTTTTTATAAAGCTGTTTTACTAATATATTTATTTAATGTAGTGATTTGGTTTGATTTGAAAGATATTGTGGGCAAAGTAAGCTTTGTTAAACAATAATTTTACATTACAACTCCTATAGCGGGTTAAGCCACTTAAGCCTGGAGTCTTTTCTCAGAGTCTCGCCATCTAAACGCTTAGGATTTTCTTTAAAGCTTTTAAAACTTTCTTCCTTCTCCGGATTTACGAGTTGTTTGGTGACGATGCATTCTCCGTTCGCTTTTATATATGTATGTTCTATATCATTTTCCGTAGGTTCACCATAGGGAAATGTAATAGGTGTCACCTTAATAAGATGTTTAATCTTCCATAGTGCCGCGTTGACTTCAGGTATATTCTTGACAACGGTAAAATTGCTTGCATAGCCGTCTAATCCTAAATCACTTAAAAGTTTCTTCTCCCAGTAAGGATTACCTTTTACAGGCTTAACTCGATGGACAAGGAAAAGTTTAGATGGATTCATGGGGGGATCCTCATGATTGGGATCTCTGTAAAAAGATCAGTGTGTTAATTATAAATATTTCATGTACACCGACTTACCGTGGATAGTAAAATATGTTATTATATTGTTTGCCATCATTGTAAAGATACTTTTTATTGTGTTTTCCATAAAACCTGCAGAAAATTGCAGAGTTGCAATATACGCGAGGCAACCTCTGTAACATCATCGACTTTGACTTTGACAGTAAATGAGCTACAATCTTCTTCTACATCAAAAGACATCAAAATCTTACTTTTTTACTCGGTTATCAAATTCGTGCCTTAGATCTCACGAAAATTGCAAAATAAAGTACATAAATTAATTACATAATATATAAAATGAGAAAATCTATCTAGAACTGCATATCTCATAAATAACTATTACAATATAACAATTTATCCTACATCATACGCATGCAATACACGTGCTGCGAATGTCAACAAATCAAAAAGTAGTGACAGAAATAATTTTGTTCAAAGTTAACTTCATTTTATTAGAAAATGGGGAAAAAATTTAACACAAAAGCTAGACAAGGTGAAAAAATAATAATTAACAAACCGGAGGAAGAAGTAAAGTGTTTATTTTTTAAAAATTTGATTAATCTACTCTGTTTTTCCAGGTGAAAATTGAGTTCAGTGAAGCTATCAATGAGTACACAAAGTACGATGCCACTAACGCATTGGTTTTGCCCTCTAAAAAGAGAATAACAACAAAAAAGCAAGAAAAGCATGTTCCTACTAGGATTTTATCGAAAAGGAGGCGGAAGACCCTGGAGAAAGTTGTCGTTAAAAAGCAAAAGAAAGAAGGCGTAAGTTCTACGTAGTTTTTCTAATCTCGGTACAATATATAATAAAAACTAAAAAAAAAATTTGCAATTCTCTAGAGGCAAGCTCTACTGGAAGCTCTGTCTGCTGTTCAGGTATCCAAAGACGAATTGAAGCAGTACACAACCATAAGTGAAGTTCAGACGATTGGATCCAAGAACATAAATAAATTGGATGCATTGCTTTCAAAAAAGCATGAGGGCGCGAGCAATGAGGAAGAAAAGTGTCTTCGACTTAGCAGTATCAAAGGAATGAGGAAGAGACGAATTGTTACCCTTTTAGAAAATGGTGATGAATCGGAAATAAGTGCTGAAAATTCCGGTGAGACAAAGAAAAAGAATTACAATATTGTAGGAGTGATTTGTGATAGCAGCAGCGAGGATGAAGTGAATTCCTCTAGCGTGAAGCATTCTGGAAATGATACTACACCCGCTAGTAATATCACCCAGAATGATGTGAGTGCTTCAAATATCTCCACACTCGTTGAAAAAACTAAACACATAAATACTGGGTGGAATGAGGAGTATATTACAGGGCAATTGTTTACAAATCCTTCTAAAATGAATGCACAGAATAAAGGTTGGACAGAGACTAACATTCCCGTGAGAAGTAAAGAAGCTGTATTTGTTCCAGTCTATCGAGATCCAGAAATTCAATCTGCTCGTATGAAGCTTCCAATACAAGCGGAAGAGCAGTTAATTATGGAAACTATAAATGACAATTCAGTCACGATTTTAGCAGGCGAAACTGGCAGCGGGAAAACTACTCAGCTCCCTCAATTCCTTTTTGAAGCAGGATACGCTATAAATAAAATGATTGGAATCACAGAGCCTAGGCGGGTTGCCGCTATTTCCATGTCGAAGCGTGTCTCAAAGGAAATGAACTTATCAGCCAAGGAGGTATCATACCTCATAAGATTCGAGGGAAACGTAACAGATAAAACCCAAATTAAATTTATGACTGACGGTGTATTGTTGAAGGAAATTGAAACTGATTACTTGTTATCCAGATACTCAGTAATAATTTTAGATGAAGCTCATGAAAGAAGTGCGTACACAGATATATTGGTCGGCTTGTTATCGAGAATTGTCCCATTAAGGAATAAAAAGGGATCTCCACTTAAATTAATTATAATGTCAGCTACACTAAGAGTCCACGATTTTACTAGAAATTCTAAATTATTCAAACATCCCCCACCTATCCTTAAAATCGAAGCACGACAATATCCAGTGACTGTGCATTTCCAGAAAAGGACATCTGAGGACTATGTAAAAGAGGCTCATCGAAAAGTTATTAAAATACACTCGAGGCTTCCTGAAGGGGGAATTTTAGTATTTCTAACTGGTCAACAAGAGGTAAGATTCTTTATCTGAAAGATTTCTTCCTTAATCGAGCCCTAAATTTTTTTAGGTAAACTACCTCGTCCAAAAACTCCGGAAACAGTTTCCTTACATAAAACCTGATAAAGGCAAAAAAATGAATGGGACCAATCTAACAGAAAGTTATAACAATGAAGATAAAAATTATGAGTGGAACATTAGGAAAGCTCTAAAAAATGCGAAAAGGACGAAGGTACGATTTGCTCGTCAATTATCTTTACCAAAAATTAACCTCGACAACTATACCCTCCCCACGGATGATACTGACGCTGACTTGCTTGAAAGTTATGATAGCGTCGACGAATATGAAATGGATTCCGATAATGAAGGAGGTAGTGACTTCGACGATGTGGATACGGTTCTAATTAAACAGCCATTGTGGGTTTTGCCTCTCTACTCACTCTTATCCACTGATAAACAAAATCGTGTCTTTGAAGCCCCTCCAGCAGGATGTAGATTGTGCGTCGTAAGCACAAACGTTGCTGAGACATCTCTAACTATACCAAACATAAAATATGTCGTAGATTCTGGAAGGCAGAAAAGCAGGCTCTACGATAAGGTCACCGGTGTTAGTACTTTTATTGTAACCTTTACTAGCAAAGCTTCAGCAGATCAACGGGCTGGACGGGCTGGTCGTACTAGCGCAGGACATTGTTATCGCTTATATTCTAGCGCCGTATTTACTGATGAGTTTGTAGATTTTGAAATTCCTGATATCCAGAAGAAGCCAATTGATGACTTAATGCTTCAAATGCAAAATATGGGCATTAGCAGAGTGGTGAATTTTCCCTTTCCAGCTTCACCAGATATAAATCAATTGGAAGCGGCGGAAAATAGGTTAATTCTTCTCGGAGCTTTGGAAGAAGGGAATGAAAAAACAACAAAAATAACTGCTTTAGGAAGAGTTATAGCCACCTATCCAGTTTCTCCCAGATTTGGAAAAATGCTTGCTCTAAGTCATCAGCAAGGTTTACTTCCATATGTCGTCTGCCTTGTTGCAGCACTTTCCGTTCAAGAAGTTCTTCTCGAAATTACCTGTGACACTGAAAATGGTGCTGATGGCTATAAATCGCCTTGGTACCAAAAGCGTAAAAGATGGGCTGGACGTGGGCATTTTGAGTTATTGGGAGATCCAATGGTGCTCCTTAAAGCTGTTGGTGGAGCTGAGTATGCAGGCTCTCAAGGAAAACTTGCAGAATTTTGTGAAGAAAACGGTTTACGTGAAAAGGCGATTACTGAAATCAGAAAGCTACGGAAACAAATCACTAATGAAATAAATTTAAATACTTCCAGCATAGATTTGTTTGTGGATCCACAAATGAAACCACCTACCGAAATTCAAGCTAAATTTCTGCGGCAAATTTTGCTGGCTGGAATGGGTGACAAAGTTGCCAAGAAGTTACAAGATTATGAAATGAAAGATAAGGAAACAAAAAGAAAATTTAAGTACGCATATAAAACCCCAGATATGGAGGATCCTGTTTTCCTTCATCCTTCTTCTGTGCTGAAGAAAAAGCAACCCGAATGGGTAATATATCAAGAAGCTTTTGAGCTTCACAACGGCGACAATAGGAAAACATTCATTCGAGGAATAACTGCTATAGAACCCGAGTGGCTACTTCTTCTTGTGCCACAGCTGTGTAACATAAAAACTATTTTAGATGAATTTCAACCAAAATACAATGTAAAAGACGGCAAGGTGTATTGCTTCGTTAAAGCTACATTTGGACGTGCTGGGTTTGAAATACCTCTAGCAGAAATGGAAATGCCTATAAGTGAACAAGCTTGCAGGTGCGATAAAACCTATGAAGAAAGAATGTAGAAATGATAGCAACATTTGGTGAAGCAAATCTTCAAGTATCATGTCTGCTCAATAATACAAAACATTAATTCCATTTCTTCAATTCTCTAACGTACTTCGCACTGAATTCAGTTCTTGCTTAGTTTAATTATCACATTATCATCTTAATTATTTTGAAATGTTATTCTTATTTTAACACCCCAAAGTCATTCTGACAATTGATCAATATCTTTGCACCCCATATCTATAAAAAGTAAAAAAAGCGACGGGGTATCACAACGGAACATACTTTTACCTGATTTATATCGTTCAATCAACAAACCCAATGCTACTTTGAGTTTTGTGAAAAGATGGTCCAAGGTGTTTGATGATCCCCCATTTGTCTTTATTGTACTTTTATCAGACCTATCCTAGAATATGCAAGTCCGATCAGTTCCCTTTCTTTTATTCAAATTATTTGGAGATTTTTAACTTCTTGTATTCTGTAGTTTTCCATCGGAAAACTAATGTATTCTGTCTACATACTCATCACACGCATTTTACGTTATCGCACTAATTACGGTTTCAGTTAACCCATGTCTTCGATATAGCGCCCGTTTAACATATGCTATTCTTCTACTGATTCTAATTTAACAAGAAGACAAATAAAAAGTCGACTCCATTAAGGGTCCACAATTTTTTTTTTTGTAATAATCTGTTTAATGAATATGTTCATTAATAAGTGAAAATTGTTGTTATCGTTTCTCATATTCTTTCTTCATAAAATACGTTATGTATATGTTATTTAGGTAAATTTATATTCCCATAGGTACTTTGGTATGTTCCTTTTGAATGGAGACGTTTGCCCTAAACTGCAGGCATATAAAGACAAACTGAAGGTTAATCCCTCATTCCTGATTAAGAACTGGTCAAACACGAATCAGGATCTCTGTAATTTTGCGTTGGCAATCCTAAATAAACAAGTTAACTCAAAGAAACGATTGCTAGAAATTTGGGATACCCATCCGAATTGTAATAATATATAATGTGTTATTTTGGAACACATTTTTAAATTTAATGTCTTTCAGATCTACTAGAGGAATACTTTGCGATACTACAAGACGTAGAATTTTCATCATTGTCAATTATTTGGCCACCAAAATCGTAATACATGTGAAAATTTAAATATCAAAGTTGTAATTTTTCAACCCATTTGCAATATTTTCTTTTTTTGGGGTTTGGCTCGTCAGAAAAGTGATAATTATATAAACTTTTGTAGCAGTAGAATAATTGTGCGTAATGCAGTAGAATCTGTATAATTTTAATTGGAAAGTTTACATTTCAGTTCCTCTGCATTCCTCTGTGCTGTCATATTTGAAACAACGAAAAAGCTACCCTTGACCACTCGCCACCAATTCGAGTAATTTTAGTTCCGATCAGTAATACGGTCAACCGATCCCAAACTCGATCATGCTAAAACTGTATTTGTCATCAAGTCGAGTTACGATTGCCGCCATATCTCTTACCCCATCTCTGATTCCATACGGTTGAATAATTTGCGACGCATAGTTCACAAAATTGATTATTTTAAAAACCATCGCCGTGCTAGTGAATATCAAAGAGACCAAATAACGGATTACTCTTACCATCTGCGATTTGAATGGCGTTTGAAATTTTGTTTATATTCATAACTAATTCGGGTTTTCAGCCCTCTCTGAAATCTGGTTGTTGTGATATTTTAAAGATTAGCAAAAATGATGTCTTAGAAAAGCTGATTTCAAAAATGTTTACATGTTAAATTACTCCCACATGTTGGACCAACGTACGTGAAACTTGCAGATTTTAAAATTAGCATAATTAAAAATTAACTTGGGTTTAAATTAAAATTATCATTCACGTATTTGCCAGTACGTCAAGAAATGATTTGCCTTTGTTTACCTAAATGCAAGCAACTGCAGTTAAAATGAGTTAATATGCAAAATTTTACTAAAATGGCCTTTTTAATTAGAACTTAATTTCCACCATGTGCTTTTCCTCTTTAATGCACCGTATGAATAAATGTCCCCGCCGCATTCTATTTAGCACAGACGCCATGAAAACTTAATAAACAGCTAACGCTAAAAAAAGCAAGTTAAAATCAATTACGTATACCGCCTATCAAGCTCGTCTCAATATATTCCTAAGGTACTTTGTTTATGAAATCCATCTAATTATTGTTTAGTGGCCTAATATTTTCCTCAGTTCTAAATCATGCTATTTAAATAATATTAAATCACTTAAAAAGGATTACAAATCTCAGAATAACCTCGATGTCCCGCCACAGTGAATTTGTTTTGAGCGAGCATGAACAATATACTCAGTAGATGTCAGGGCAGTTACTTTACCGTTTGACACAAGGAGGCGTTCCACTCAACTACATCTTTGACACAACACTTGTCAAATGTCAGTTTTATGTTAGAAATTTTGTTGGAAAATGTCTCACGGGATGGCCTCTATTGAACGTTCCGAGGGTCCGCCGGGCTCTGCTGGTGGTCAGCAACCCATTGTGAAAATAGGACATTATCTGTTGGGTGCTACTCTTGGCATTGGTACATTCGGTAAAGTTAAGATCGGAGAACATCAGCTGACCAAGCACAAAGTAGCAGTCAAAATTCTCAACAGGCAAAAAATTAAAAGTCTAGATGTGGTGGGCAAAATCCGAAGAGAAATCCAAAATTTGAAACTCTTTCGACATCCTCATATTATAAAGCTGTATCAAGTAAGAAAAATAAGTTTTTACATATATAAGAAACCCTCCAATGAATATAACTTTCCAGGTGATTTCAACACCTACAGATATTTTTATGATTATGGAGTACGTGAGCGGAGGAGAGTTGTTTGATTATATAGTAAAACACGGAAAGCTCCAAGAACACGAAGCTCGACGATTCTTTCAGCAAATCATATCAGGTGTCGACTATTGCCATCGCCATATGATCGTCCATCGGGACTTAAAGCCGGAAAACCTTCTTTTAGACCACAATATGCACGTTAAAATTGCTGATTTTGGACTTTCCAACATGATGCTAGACGGTGAATTCCTGCGCACATCTTGTGGCTCTCCTAACTATGCGGCGCCAGAAGTTATTTCGGGAAAACTGTATGCAGGTCCTGAAGTTGATATTTGGTCATGTGGAGTAATTTTATATGCACTCTTGTGTGGAACTTTGCCTTTCGACGACGAGCACGTTCCAACATTGTTCAGAAAAATTAAATCTGGCATTTTCCCAATTCCAGAATATTTGAATAAGCAAGTGGTTAACTTAGTTTGCCAGATGCTGCAAGTTGATCCCTTGAAGAGGGCAACCATTGAAGAGATAAAAAAGCATGAGTGGTTTCAAAAAGAATTGCCGTCCTATTTGTTTCCATCGTCTATTGAGCAGGACAGTAACGTAATCGATACTTACGCAGTGAGCGAAGTATGCGACAAATTCGGTGTAAAGGAATCAGAAGTGCATAACGCTTTGCTAAGTGGTGACCCTCACGATCAATTAGCTATTGCCTATCATTTGATTATCGACAACAAACGTTTTGCTGATGAGGCAGCAAAAGCTGAAATCAAAGATTTCTATGTGGCTGGAAGTCCTCCACCTGTGAACTACAGTCCGAACGAGAAACACGATTCCTATACACCGTCTGGATCTTCGGCTTCCACAAGCATTCGCCCACATCCAGAAAGAATTGCTCCATTACGAGAACGCGTTCTGGCTAGTTCCATTACAACCACGCCTGGAACCGGTTTTCAGGATAAAAATAGGGGCACTCCTGTAAAAAGAGCTAAATGGCACTTGGGAATAAGATCGCAAAGCAAGCCAAATGACATTATGCTAGAGGTATATCGAGCAATGAAGGCACTGGACTATGAATGGAAGATCATAAACCCGTACCATGTCCGCGTGCGACGTCACAACAAACAGACTGGGAAGTACGTAAAAATGTCCCTGCAGTTGTATCAAGTCGACGCGAAGAGCTATCTATTGGATTTTAAGTCGCTAACAAATGAAGAAGTAGAACAAGGTGATGATGTTATTATGGAAAGTCTTACACCCCCTACTTTAAGCAACGTCGGCCTTATGCCCCAACAGCCTACTGGTCACCATACAATGGAATTCTTCGAAATGTGTGCAGCGCTTATTATTCAATTGGCGCGCTAAATAGCCTTTATTTTTTGCAGAATAGAGAAAGCCGCGAAATTAGCTCTTCCAAATAACTCGGCCTCGAAGCACTTTCTGCTCGCGGTATTTTTTAGTAAATTTAAATAGACAGGCAAAGGATATGTTGTCAACGAACGCATTTGGTCACGAGGAGAAAACCACAATTTCATTGTTACAGTTTTAGTGTTCCTACCCGTTAAGGTTTTAATGCCTTCTGTAAAATGTTGGTACAGTAGAGTGTCTTAAACCATAGCATAAATCCCTACATTACTGTGGTAGGTTCAACTTTTTTAGGAAATCTATATTTGACGGGCTGCGCATTCGTCTCGCACTTATTCTAAATTCTGTAACATAGCTGTTTCCTATGTAACTAAACAGTATTCTATTCGGTTATAATGATTACCGTTTACCAAAAAAAGCTCCAATTGTTTATGTTTATAACCATTATCTATAACTGGATTATTAATAACCTAGAATGTGAACAATAAAACCTCTTGTGGCTTTTCTCGTGATATTAATATATTCGTATAATTGGGATAAATAAAGAACTCAGTCAATTTTTATTGGTGTCTTAGTACCTTTCTCCAAGTTGTCGTTGTTATTTGAAGTTGAAATTCCCATGCTTGATAGTGTGCTAACTGGGATTTTAAAATCTTGTACTTCTTTCATGTCTCCTAGGCGATTGTGGCCAAAAACAGCCTTCAAAATTTCGAGCGCGGCGAGTAGGGTATGTCTCCGGTCTGATTCTGTGCCGATTTTTGGGTTGACTTCTACAAGATCAACTCCTTTCACACGTCTTGTTTCAGCTAGACGCTCCATTATATAAATTCCTTCCCTAAGAGTAAGACCCCCAGGTACTGGGGTACCAGTACTTGGGGCTTCTCTTGGGTCAAGGGCATCAATATCAAAGCTCACATGGTAGTTAAGCACGCCTTTAGGATCTACCTTATCAAAGAGCATTTCCATTATTTTGTGTATGCCATACTTATCCACAGTCTAATAAAGACACAATAGGTTTAATTTAAACTAAATGTTTCACGACGGTTAATTATGAAAACTTACGTTCATGCCATAAGTAGTGATGCCTAGATGTTTAAGTAAATAACTTTCGTAGGGGTCTATATCTCGTAGACCGATGTAAATCAATCTATCCGACCGAATTCTGCAATAAAATTAAAATATTAAAATTAAAAAACAAAAAAGATATCGGCTACGTTAACTCATAAAAATAGTAAGAAGAAGCCTTCAAATTTTGGTAATTTGCTTAATAAAGCAACGACAATATCAGAAAACACTGTACAAAAACCCGCGGGAGAAAGTAAAATTGTTAAGGGCAATCTAGTAAAGTGCGATAATTATAAATTTATAGAGTGTACTCCTATCGTAAACGTATTAATAAAAACTCAAATCTCTATCTTGAAAGCCATGGAATTTTATAAAAAAATATACCTGATATAAAAATTAGCGATTTAATTTATTTTCCACCTTTTTTAAGGAATAAACTTAGCTACTAGTCAGCCTGTATAAAAGAAAACAAAAAAGTACCCTTATTTCCGAAAATGGTTACTAGGGGTTAAGATTTATGATCTCACAGAGTCATCTGGGACTTGATAGCGGTGGCTTATCGGTGAGGCAAATAGGAATGCGCGGCTTACCGAGCGGTTAGAAATTGCTCACATGGACTTGAACGGCTGCTTGCTGCCCTATTGAGGTGGGCGAGTGTCTCGCAAAAAGGTATTGATTTTCTTCTTGAAATTCACCACTACACAAACTAGAAAGCTTTCGAACGCGGTGCTGCGCAACGCAACTTCAAAACTTCTCTTCTGCCACGGTTGTGTTTGCCGCACGTAAATGTATGCACGGCCGAATTATATATAAAACACCGCTGTCCGACGTAGGAGAACACGCACACTTATTGTTTTTCCAGCACTACTCCAAACGCAAATGCCCTGCGCTTGGCTTGCATAGTTTGTGTCAGAGAGGCAAGGCAAAGCAGCGACCAGCGACATTTCTAGTTTTCAAGTCGCGGAGGACAGGCCGATAGTCTCGAGGAGTGGAAGGAGAATTATTAACTAGCACCTTTACTAAATTTTTTGCTTTATTTCCATCGCAATTTTGCCTGGGTGATCGTGAAAGACGGTGATTTGAATTGTTCCGTGGCATATGTAATTTGCGCCCGTCTTGTGTAAAGTTTTTCATCTCTACTTTTGCGTATATATTTGTCGTGAACGTTCTCTGGTGCGCTCCGTAGCCCTGAATAATTAAATAATATAATTAAAGTGTGAATAAATAAGAGAACTATTAAATAGTGCTCGAGCGGTCTAGTTTTTTCCGCGATTTTGTTAAAGAAAAAGTAATTTTCTAAATCGCCTGCCCGTTACGCACACACCAAAGTGCTGTAAAAGAAGAGGAAATCGATAAATTGATTTGCTGCTCACACATTACCAAACAAAATGACGAATGCTGGTGGTGTAGAAACTCAAGCTATTATCCAAGGCGCGAACCAAGCTCAGCAGCAGCAGTTGCAGCTTCAGCAGCAAATACAGCAGCAGCAACAGCAGCAAGTGCAGCAACAGGTACAGCAGGCGATACTGCAGGTACAACAGCAACAACAACAGCAGCAGCAACAACAGCAAGTAGCACAACAGACTTCTGGGCAGACTCAGCCCCAACTCAAACAGAATGGGGAGAGTTCTGAGACGCGAACTAATTTGATAGTTAATTACCTTCCACAGACCATGACAGAAGAGGAGATTCGTTCGTTGTTCTCAAGTGTCGGTGAGGTTGAAAATGTTAAGTTGATCAGGGATAAATCACAGGCGTTTCTCGATCCTCTGAATCCCAATGCCGCCAAGGGTCAGAGCCTGGGTTATGGATTTGTTAACTATGTGCGGCCTCAAGACGCTGAACAAGCAGTGAATGTACTGAATGGTCTGCGGCTACAGAATAAAACCATCAAGGTGTCATTTGCCCGCCCCAGCTCTGACGCAATCAAGGGTGCTAACCTTTATATCTCTGGGCTACCTAAGACTATGACACAGCCGGAATTAGAGGCGATTTTCGCACCCTTCGGAACAATCATTACTTCAAGAATACTGCATAATGCCGGCAGTGAGACCCAGACTAAGGGCGTTGGGTTCATAAGGTTCGATAAGCGCGAAGAGGCTACCCGTGCCATAATCGCACTGAACGGAACAACCCCCAAAGGATGCACTGATCCAATTGTTGTGAAGTTCTCAAACACCCCCGGCAGCGCCAATAAAGTAGTCCAGCCGCAGATACCGGCGTTTTTGAATCCCCAGCTCGTTCGAAGAATCGGAGGCGCTGTCCACAATCCGGTGAATAAAGGCTTAGCCAGATTTTCACCAATGGCTGGAGATATGCTGGACGTGATGCTTCCGAATGGCTTAGGTGCTGCCACAACCGCTGCGGCCGCAGCCACTCTTCCCGGACCTGGTGGGTGCTACAGCATCTTCGTGTACAATCTTGCTCCAGAAACAGAGGAGAGCGCTCTGTGGCAACTGTTTGGACCCTTCGGAGCTGTGCAGAGTGTGAAGATAATCAAGGACGCCTCCACCAACCAATGCAAAGGATACGGATTCGTGTCGATGACGAACTACGATGAAGCTGCCATGGCTATTCGGGCGCTCAACGGATACACGCTGGGCAACAGGGTCTTACAGGTCAGCTTTAAAACCAACAAGTCGAAGTAAATTTTTCAGTTTGATCCTAACCTCAGCCGCATCCATTTTTCAAGTTTTCTATCATTAAATTTTGCTTTTTTAAGTTCCGTCTTCTGTTCTTCTTTTGTCACACTCGACTGATCTGGGAATCTGTAAGCCGTCTAACAATGTCCTGTCGTCTTAGGAGGCATTCAGGCGACTTATTGTAAAGGTTTAGTTATAATGTTTTACTGCAGGCTTAGTTTATCTACAATGGAGGGCAAATTCATCGGGCGAATTTTCACCAGATTTCTGAGAAATAGTTGAGAAGTATCCTTAAAAAAATTAACAATTGCTGTGAAATGGAACTTTTCCATTCCAATAAAGTGCACTAGAAGAGTGCGCGAACTTCTGGAAGCGGTCTGGTAAAAAGGATACCCGTGTGACCTGTTGAGCTCTCTATAAAAGAAGAGGCTCCTTGTAGCTGATGCAATTAAGAAATCTGGAAGCGGTTCTTGAGTTTGCTTCAAGTAAAACTATTAAAGAAACATGTAAAACACTTTATTCGTAGAGGGGTATCTTTGTTAGTGTAATTAAATTAAGTTAAATTATTGCGTAACTCTAGCAGGCCGAGCCGCAAAAGGGCGTCGGGGCGAAAACGAAAATTTGTCGTGGTTAGTTTTAAAAACAAAAGAAAGAAATATGTTCTAGTCAGTATGAAGCATAAAGAAAGTAAGAAATTTGCCAAACCGCAATCTTGGAAAGTATTTTGTGTGGAAATGCATTTTTTTTAATTCGTCTTCGTGTACACTTTTCAGTTCTTTTTATTTTGATTTTGTTTTGGTTCAGTTTGAGATTCATTGCACTCAGTTTTTCAGTTTGATTTAATTTTCAGCGCTTTTTTTCAATTATTATTTCTTTCTTTTTGTTTTTATTGTTTCAGTTTGTTTTCGGCTTTTACTTTTAATCATTTCTAGTTGCGTAGCTTCTTTTGGAGTGGTGTAATGCATGCTCATCGACGGTGAATTTAATTATTGCGAGAAGCCTCTTCTTTGTCGTTGATACTTGATCACCTTTCCTAATATGTACTTCGTTATCACCGCGCATGACGTTAGAAATTCGAATTCGCATGAAACTCAAAATTTAATACAATTTTTGTCTTATCTCAAGCTTTATGATGAATTCATTGGCTTCTGCCTACATATCATATCTTTGGTATGTACTTCGAATCTTTGTGCTATTAAAGGTTTAAAGTGAATCGTACATGATTTAGTGAATTTAACAAACCACTGCTCTATATTCCATTCAAAAGTTGAAATAATATTCATAAATTAAAGCATGTATAGTTCATCTTAAAACAATTCTTTATAAAGCATTGATTGGCACTGAAAAATTGTCCTGGCAAGATGTGCTCGAACGTCTAAAAATCGCTTACATTGACTTTTCCGTATATGTTTGTACTTTTGAGAATTTAACAAATTTTTCACATTCACATTCACTTTGTATAGCTTAACAAACTCGTTTTTCAAAAAATTACATCGTCTCAAATATTATGATCTACGAGAATACAAATTTAAAATTAGTTTTTTTTTTTTTTTTTTTTTGAGTAACGACAAGAGTGATGAAACCTAATAATAATTTAAAAATAAGCGAACAAACCATCAAATTATATGAAAGAAGCAAACAACAATTCTTGAAAATGCATAACAATTGATCTGTGTTAATGCAACCATAATTTAATTTTTGAATTGGATTCTACCAACTGAATACAGCCATCCCTCCAATAGCACGGTATTTGAATTACACGAAAGTTATGAATAAGCACGGCTAAAGATTGCGACAACTTTCGAATAACACGGAACACAGA
This sequence comes from Philonicus albiceps, assembly GCA_963969385.1. Lineage (NCBI taxonomy): Eukaryota > Metazoa > Arthropoda > Insecta > Diptera > Asilidae > Philonicus > Philonicus albiceps. Next base: position 45,518,459 of record OZ017774.1, on the reverse strand, counting down.
ACTGCATAGCACGGTTTCGAATAACTCGAACCCAATTTACCGTACTATTCGAGGGATGCCTGGAGTTCTAATTATTTACGTATGTATTTGCTTAGTATTTCATTGGTACCTGATGAAGAACATTTTTCTGGGACATCGCGCATAATAGACTACACCCACGGTTGTGTGCATATTTGAATAGTGCATTCCCTAGTCTCATACATCATGCGTACAGTTTAATGATCAGTTATTACACTGGGTGAGAAATGTAAGAATAATGTAAAATTTTCAAAAGTTTCAAGGACAAAGAAGAGTGAAAAAGATCAGTGTTACTTTTAGTAGTCAATAATTTCATCTACTTTTCAAAAAATATTTTGCGCTATGATTTATTTTTTAATTTATAAAAGGTGTGGCCGCTTATGCTTTTTCCTTGTTTAGACAATGAGCAAGATCTCAGTTACCGTTACTTTTTAAGTTAAATCATTCTCTTCTATTCTTTTATACTTAAACAAGAAGGATATTTTTAGGGTTACAACAGTAATTCCGCTGTAATAAAAGGGAAGACAAAAATATAAAAAAAACAACAACAAAAAAATGAACAATAAAACTTGATGAAATCTTGCTACAAATTTTAAAACTAACAATAGCTGAAAGCTAAGCGCATAATATTTAAATTTTTGACCACAATTCTACATGTGTTATAATTTTAAATAAGAAAATGTTTAAAAACTACAAAGGAGAAAAAATAGTCCCACACTTTGATCCATTCGATGTAAATTCCTCTACCTGATATCGAAATGTTCACAGTTAGTAATACTTTTATGAAGCATTATTACTACTATTACGCATTCTTAGTAAGCATTATACGATTTCTTTGATAGACTCTAGAGAGCAATTCGTAAAATAAATTTGTAATGATAATATTTAATGGATAATTATTGTGTGCAATAGTGTTATTTGGAGAGATGAAGCAGGCAAAAATTGCGCTAACTATTTAAAACCCGGCTAACATTATAAAACCGATGTGGAGAGGAAATTTTTTATTCTATATGAGAGGAGAGAAACTATTTTCTTTTACCGAGTTAGCGAGCGAAGGAGAATCAGATCTATATGCAATCAACGTTAGTAATTATAATTTATATTTAACTTAATATGATTTTCATTTCATTTTTGTGTTTTAAGTTTTATCCTTAATTTAAAGTTTCTATTATTATCATTTTGATTTTGCTGGAATCTATGGTGTAGTGCTTTTTATTTTCAATAAACGAATATTTTTAATTTCAATTCTCGTACGAATGTTTTTATTTTACTTTTTCGTCTTAATTTTTAATTTTTTTTTTATTTTATAATTTTCCTTTGTTGTCGTTTACCCACCATCTCATTTCTTGTTGTGTCCAATTATAAATTTAATTTTTTCTGGTAACTCAATTACTTTACCTCATTCAGCTTTTATATACCTAAAGAGATTATTTTATGTTTTTAAGTATTTTTATTATTTTGACTCTCATTTTTCAGTTGGTGACATAAGTTTTTCCAATCATTTGATTTAAAAAAAAAAAAAAAGACTGATACCGGTAAGGCAGCACATAATTATTGGGGATGCTATCTGTTGTACTTTTTGCAATTTTCCGTGTATATGTATACGCCAACAAGTTTAAAAAATATAAAAGAAAATACTCTCTATTTAATAAATAAAATACCGGCGCAATTGTCGGTTGTCTTTTTTCATTTTTTCATGGAAATCGTACTAAAGGCTGTTGATTTTTAGAATTTTGCAATTTTCTTCTAAGTACTCTTCAAGCTTATTTAAGAGAAAAAGGCCAGAGGAGTCGTATCAAGGGCTCTATTATTTATTGGCTGTAGAATAATTTTAATTTAATCTTTGCAATTGTATAGTATTTATATATATATATATTTTATTTAGATCCCATATTTTTTAATTTCTCAAACAGTTTAACAGTTTGCAATTAACTCGCGAAGACTTACATACAATTTCTAATCTGTAGAAGAGCTACATATCATTTGAATTTTCTTCCATACACTTCAAATTCAAATCTCTCTGTACATCTGTTGGCGACTTATAACCACCTTTCCAAATTTTTGCCCTTGAATATACATATGGCGTGGTACACAACTCGCAATATAATATAATTTTAATGGAAGATGATTAAATAGTGTTTAACGCAATAAGTATTAAAGCAGGCATTCTCACCGCCGTACGCATATTTGAAGAAGCGAAAGAGTACGGTTGCCCCCCACTGCACGGAGAATTAAGTCCGAAAATGTCTAGCACCAAGCAACTTACAAGTTCAAATAATATCTCATTTCTTTCTATTGATCTTTGCATTTAATTTGTTTTTTAAGTTTTGTTCGATTGCGATTTGTTTAGCTACATTTGTTTTGCATTCACTCACCATAAACAAGTTTTTACCCATCCTGTGTACTTATTTATTAACTTATTGAGAAAAGTGGAAATAATTTATTAATTTATTTATGTACACTTAAGTAAACTAAGCTTATTTATTTGAGATTTGAAAAGAAGAAGAGTTAAGAGAACATTTAATACTCAAAATATACAAAATGTATTCAATGTGCTGTGGAAATTTTATACTCTAGTCAATGGTGAATAAAAAAATAAACAAAATGTGATTTTAGTCACGGCAAAGGACCGCAGTAGTTCTCTTCTTAACAAGCGAATGAATCATACAAAAGCACACACTTTCAGTTTCTCATGATATAAGGATTAAATTAAAGCAAGATATGGTAGAGGTGTAAAATGAAAATTTTTTGAAATATGTACTTTTGTAAATTTGGTTTTAGGTAATTTTGATGAATAGCGTAAACGACATTCCAAACCGATTTAAATTTGCAGCAATTTGAAGAATATTTTCAGATTTACAAAATATTTAAATAATAATTGTAACTAAGCAACCGTTTATACACAACTTGGTTTAAATTTCTTTAGTAAAATATAAATATGAATAATATAAAATCAGAGATAAGAAGGAAATAGATGTAAAAACAATGATTTTTGGGTTTTTATTTATTTTATTTATTTTTTGAGTGGATTTAACCACACATATGAATTTAAACCAGCGAAGATTTCCGTTTTTGTTCCGTCATTACTTTTATTGAAAGCCAGAGTTTTTTTGAGTTTTATTTCCATTTTAAACATTTTGTATCCTGCCTTTTATTTTTTGAAAATTCTTTTATCTGTGCTCTGCTCACTTGCCCAAACCCGCATTCAGGTTGAGTATTTTTTTTTTATTTTTATTATTATTAAAGTCCGCTCAGGTTTTTTAAATCAAAATTATTATTCACATTTAACATTTTTTCGGTTCGGTTTCATTAGTTCTATGAGTTGCTTCGGTACCTTGAAGGTCCATTCCCAAAAAGGCCCCTTGATGCTTGTTCGTTTTTCTTTTGTCTTTTAGACTTAGGAAAGTGCTGGTTGTTTCAGTTTATATTAAATATAAATAATTAACGTACTTTTTGTGATATCTTTTAAAATGCTACTTCATATGATGCAGTTTATTATTGAACCGATAATTTATCAGTTTTGCTATACCATTCCATATGTGTTGGAAGTTATGACTGGTCCCAAGTTAAATGGTTTTTCTATCTCTTTTTTGGGCTTAATCACAATAAAAAAAATAATAACACTCCAATTCTCCACGATTGACTCTACACTTGATATTGACTTATATTTTAATTGTTTTTTTAAGCAAACAAATCAATCAATTTATATTAACGTACAACGGACCGTTTTTTCTTTTTATTAAACAAACAGTGCGCGCAGGTTCAGAGATGTGTACTTATGTGATAAATGAAGCCACGTATTTTTCGGGCCATAGCTTAGCCAGTCATACTTCTAGCGATTGATTATTTCAATTGTGCTAAACTACTTTTCGTTTTTATAATGTATGGAGTACACTTTTTATTTGTAATATACAAATTTCGGTAAGTAAATTTTTAATTTTTTCTTAATTTGTTCTAAAGAAGCTTCTCGGCAAGTTGCTTGGATATTTTCTAATTGATATTTGAAGAATTATTTATGAAAAATTACTTTGAAGCTACAACCTGTGGAAGCTAACCGGCTTATTTATCCAAACAATTTGCAAGAGGTATTGTTAATTGAATTAATTTAAAAGTTGATTTCCCATTAAATTTAAAATTAAATATTAACCTTTATCTTTATTATAATTACAGTGGAAGCCTTTTTATCTTTTTTTCAGGAGAGTATAAAGCTCATTTATTTTTGTGTACAAAAATAGCAAAACATACAGTTCCACCAAAAATGAGTCCGTCCTCTCTTCAGTTCTTCATTTGATTATCGCGGAAGTGAATTTTCAAAGCAAAGTCAAAATACCAAAAAATAAGCAAATTATTGGTTTCGTTCAGGCTTTATTTTCCGATGTGTTTTCAATCGAAAATTTTGAAATTATGATTGGATTATAACCAGTAATTGTTTGCTATTGATAAATATTTTGTTTGTTATGTTATCATGGACATTTTTACTACTATTTACTGTACATACGTATTTGTTGCTTTTTTCCAGTCCCAGTGCAAGTAAGACGCTATGGCTTATTTGTTGTTTAATTAGTTATGAAATTTCAGATCATTCAAAATATATTTTCCTTTTATGCACCTATTTAACGAGTTTATGTATATTGACTGCTTAGGTTAGCAGAAAGAAGAGTACCGAATAGTTAGTAAGAAAAACAAATTGTTAAATACTAGGCGTTTTAAGCAGATTAAGTTAAATTAATTATAAAATGAGTTCAAGATTAAGTTAGTAAGGATACGTAGAATTTTAACAAATATTTTAAGACATGGCGCACACCGATATGAATTTATTCTAATTTCAACATTTGTAATTCGAACAACTTTCAAAGCTTAACATGTTTAGTACATTCAACGAGAGACTTACATGATATATTATATGATATTTGTCGTTTGTTTAAGCTTCGCCTAGAGACACTTAACTTGAGTGAGTTATATATTCACTGATTGGAGAAATCAACGCACGATTAATTAGGAATCCGCTTTGAAAAAGATGATATCCAAGCAGGCAGGCAAACAAATCACAGTCAAGAATGCAGGGAATGCAACGTCCTAGCCTAAGATATTTTCTAAAATCTTTAAAGTTGTGATGGTGTAAACTCTTATACACCTGCAAATTTATAGATAATATCTATAAAGTATAAACAAGTTAAAATCCCGCGGCATAGCGAGAGACCGAAGTGTTTGACTCTATACGCAAGAGGTGCTTACCTATAACTTTTACGGAAAAAGTTATATTCCTTTAATAGCTTGGTCGGCAGTAGCTCTTAGGTCTAGAATGTATTTAATTCGTAAAAAAATTTTAGCAAGACGAAGTTAGAGTATTTTTTCTGATAAAAACCAAGTTTGCGCGGTGGGAAGGGGTATGTCTGAAACGCCGCTGGCGTTGTGGTCAATTATCTCTTAAAGAGTTGACCCTACGACAAATATGGCTCGACTATTCTTTTATAGATAAATAAAATTTCGATGATTTTTGTTCTAAATATGCTTGCCTAAAATTGATGCATTTTGAATTACCACGCACCGAATTTATTGATTTTTAACAAATAGTCGTAATTTTTTGACGAAATTTGACCCACTATAATTTAAGAAGATTGTGGTTTTGGAACCAAAATTTAGTTAATTTTAAAAGAGCTTGAATATTTTCCTAGAATTACACTTACGAAGTACAAAGTGAAGAGTTGAAGAGTGTTGTAGCTATTTCTGCACGTATAATACTCAAATTGTTCAGCCCATTTGAAATTTTACATGAATAGTTTACACATTTTAGATTATGTTTTAAGCGATTTACAAAAAATTTAACAATGGTCGAAATTCCAACAAAATGAATTATAATTTTTGCCATTATGACAACTAAATTTGCCACAAATATCACCTCCAAATATATTTCACCTGATCCACTGTGAAAGATTAGCTTCTTCCAAGCATATGTACTCTCCACTACTCAATGTTGAAAATTCGCACACGCTTAATAGACAAAAGTAAATTAGTGGCTATGTCAAAATCTCTTAGAGATGTAATACGAGTATACTCAAGATAAACTTGAAAAGGCAAAGTTTGTTGGGAACTTCGTTTCATGTGAAGTGTCCTAATGAAGACAACGTTCTCGTACACATTTTTCACTTTGTATTTGGCAAATAGTACAAAGAAAAATCCACAGGATAATTCAATACAAATTAGGGAACAAGCTTCATATTAGCGGCTAATCTGACCAATTTTAAACATTTCATTGTTGCTAAAGCAGATTCATTCAGTTTTATAATTTACTTCAGTTCTTTTTTATGTATAAAATATAATTATCTTATAATGCATTATTTCATTAAATTATAATTTGATTAGAGTAAAACCAAAATGCCCTATCTGTGATTGTGCAGTTTTTAAAATTGCGATGAATAAAAGAAAAACTATTTTTTCTATTTTAAACAAATGAAGGTAAATTGCGCAGTTACACTTTTGGAATTTCGCGCCTTATTTGAACGGCTTAAGAGAGATTTAAGAAAAAATATAACAAAAAAGACTGAAAGTATATAAGACTGGAAGTAATTAAGAAATTTATATGCAAGAACTTGTACAGACCTTTTGTGATAATAAACGATGCCAATTTATTTAGGGGTTTTAGTTGAACAATAAAAATGTTTCCCTAAGTAATGATATTTTTTATTTAAATAAAATAATGTTAGAAAAAATATTATTTTATAATATAGCCGTAAGCAAGTTAAACAAGGTGACATGTATGAAATATAAAGTTAACAAATTCCTTTGAAGTTTTAGTAAATGTAATAAAGTGGGAATATAAAATAAGAAGTCAACGGAAAAGTAATTTCGAAGGAGACGTCCGCAGGCTTTTTAAGTTTCTCTTCAAATGAAGTACAATTATTAAGTGGCGAAGTATATTCAAAAATAACACATTTCCATATTTCTTTTCTTGGAAAAAATTTGGAAAAATTTTGGCAGGGTATCGCAAAAAGAGGTATTTCTAAAATTTGATCCTTAGATTTCCTTTCTGTTACGAATGAATGAATCATGTTTTGAAAATAACTTAGCACATACATGTTTTATAAATAAACTGTGAATCTGGTATTGGTTCTCATTTTACTAATAACTCTTGCGCTTTCAACTGCCTTCTTACCTTTCTTTAAAGCACTCCTCCATCTGTTTCCGCCAAATAAGTTGTAGCTCTTCTAACAAAAAAGAAACAGGCATTCCGTGGATATTTCCAGTTGATGAAGTTCTGTTAAGATTAATATCGGCATGCGCGTCTACCCACACAAGAACTAAGTTGGGATTGTGTGCTAGATGACCAGCAACTGACCCTGAAACACCCTTTTCAATTATCGCAACTGATAAAAAGACATGAATTCTCCTCACCAACAGCAATCGAGTGATCACCTCCAAGAACCAAAATTTGATCATTTTCTTTCAATACTTTTTGTACTTCTTGGAGAAGCGTTCTGTTACAGCCAAAGACGTCTTGCCAATTTTTCATATTTTTTAGAGTCCTTACATCGAGACTGGAATATTTCAAATTTCCGTAATCTCGGACCGTCCTTTTGCCTATTAGTTAGTATTAATTGGTTTAGGAAACAACTCCATTGAGAACTACCAAGTACCTGAAATGTTTTTCAAAACTTCAACCAGTCCTTCTTTGCGCAGCGCGTCTGGGCCTTCCTCCACACCTTTCTTATTCTGGCCTTTATTTTGGGGAACACCAATAATCCCAATAGATTCCAATTTGCTGGGTTCTGCCGCCACTGAGCTCAAACATCTGTGCAGCTTTAGGTAGTTTTTAATTTTATTGGCCATTTCACTTTCACTGTTTATACTCAGATGAGTTACGCGTTTCAAACTCGACTGATTCGTTTATCAAACGCAATTATTTTTCCAAAGGCGTCAATAACCGATGCGATAACCCAGAGAGCATTGAAGTTCAAGCCAATCGTACGCGTTGTCCTCAGATATGCGAAAATGTTTAGCAGAGGACCCGCGCATCATGATAGGGGCTTACTACTTGGCGTGACCAGTGTCAATAAAAGCGATGATAACCCGATGTTGGGAGTTTGAGTGGGTCGCAAGATAAGCTGTTTACAGGACTGCAAATCTTCCTCCGAATCTGCCACAGGTAAAAAATGGACAGTTTCTTTCTGACTGAAAAATTTTATTTTAAATTTAATATAAAATAATTAAAAGCCACTGTTCACGTTATATCTTGCAGCGACACTTTTTAGGGTGTTGGAGTAAGTGAAAATGAATTCTTGTTATTTCAGCTAGCTCAGTCTGTAGAGTTGCTATTTTTAAGCTAAAGACAACAGCCATTGAACTTGGTCGATCGCGCTATTTATATCTTTTAGGACATTTGGGTAAGGGCCCGGAGAATTGTGAGTAGTGAAGACCTTTTCATTAAAAGGTATTCTATTTTATTCTTTTATTTACTGGAGCTGATAGACCAGAGAATTTGGCAAATGTATCTGGAATTTTAAGATTTGGATTGATGTAGGATTTTCGATTTTAAGAAGGTAACAAAGTAAAAGTATTACTTAGTTTTTATATAATAACATTTTTGTATTAATCATAAAAGAAATATTTTAACTGGTATGGAAGATGGAATGATTCTCAAATTTTAAAGGGATTTTAACGTCCAATTTTAAAATATACAAGATGATCACAAATATTGAGACCAGGAGGCGTAAAGTACTTAAAATAAATTAAAAATAGCGTAAGAACCACAGCACTCATTAAGTCATTATTCGCGCAATTTGTCCAGCACAACAAGCTCGTCCTGTGAGTCCTCATCTGTGTCCATTATGGGGTCCCGCTCGTCATCGTAATACGGCTGGGTCACTGCAGTTTCTGTATTTGTAGGCATTTGTAGGTTAGTGCATCTTTTACTAGTGGTACAAATTTACCTTCTCTAAAAAGTTTGTCCTTCTGAGGGAGCATTGAGAAGCTATAATACATTCGGTCGTTTCTTTTTCTGCGCATTTGAATGCAATGCACTAAAAAAGAAATTAAAAGGACTACAAGAATTAGACTACATCCTGTGAATATAATGAAAGCTAGACGTGGCAGACCCATTACGCGCTCATCAGTCTTGAGGCGAAATACTAAGCCGCGCACGTTCTCCCCAAGAGTTCCCACGAACTCTGACTGTGTTGTTGTAATGTATCCTGGAGCTTCTGCTTGCAGCGTTATATCACCTATCGGGACATTTTCTATGGTATATGTTCCGAGAGTGTCCGTGAAGGACATTGCGTTTGTATTGGAATTAAGTATTGATACTTTTCCATTGGATATGGGATGATTTGATAGATCCAAGACAAAACCTAAATGATATCCATTTGAATTTTAGAGATCAAAGACTACTAACGTAATAAAAAAAAAGCCAAGTTCTTAGATCGGCTTTCGTTTACCAAAAAAATCATATTCGTCTTAAACAACACATAAAATATCAACCATAATTTTGCCTGAATTTTAGATATTTTTCGAAAAGCCAACATTTTAAGCAAATTTTTTGATAACAACTCTTATCTAAGAACGGCTTCTTATCTTGTTAATAATTCCTTTGCAACTCCACACACCTGATATAGAGGCGGTTTTTATACCACCAAACGTTTGTTTAATTTCCTGCGCCTGACCCTGTTGACCAACTAGTTTTTTAAGTACTACGTATCCAAGACTTTTTCGTGTCGCCTTCGTTACAGTGAAGCTTATTACTTTGGTTACGTACCCTAAGCACGACATGTGAAGCTCGAAATCACCGTGTGGCAAAATTATACGAAAATGAGCTAAATTCTTCGTTACGTTAAATTGTTTACTATAAACGCCCTTTATCTCAATGTAGGCCGATCTGAGGGGATCGCCTGTCTCATCAATAATGAAGCCTTCTACACCTGTGTCCACCAAATGAATAAAGTTTAAGATATTTTCAAGATTTGTCCTCCAAATGTTGGCTATCTCCTTCTGAGGTGGCATCTCGCAGCAGGAAACTCCAAGTGTGAAAAGAGGCGACGAGTACGTATCATAAAGAATGCGTTCGATATTCGCGGTGTCTTTATTTCGTTGCAATCTCCTAGCTGTTTCATTGCACTGCGCTGGTAGAAAATGATACTGTTTTCTAGCTAGTTCCAAGTGTATTTTATGGAGAAGTGGAGTTTTATCGTCTGTTTCTGGATGACTGAAATTATATATTTATTGTGACCGGTGCCGCATTGTAAGCAGGCAGTAAAAAAAGAAACTGTTAACAAAACAGACCTTTTATAATTTTCTGCTTTTTAGCGGCTGTTTTATTGTTACACCTTTGCCGCTGCTTTTGGCGACATAAAGAATTACAAACTTGGTGCGACTTACTTTATTACACCTGTTCCGCCTCCTGAAAAGCCTAGGGCTGCATGAAACTGTCTATTTTCAAAAATTTTCCGAAGGGAGTCGTTCTTGTGATTTGAGTCGGTATTGAGAAGCACGTCGCTCAGATCTTCACTTATAATTGGGTCACATATAGTAGGACTGAAAAGATATTTGCGTTACATTGAATATTATATCTTTGCGTAAAAATAGACTACTCTGTCTGATACTGATCTAGCACCGAATCGAAACTGCTAAGCACTGGCACAAAATGAAGCACTGCGTCTTTCAGCACTTGAACTATAGGCGGCTCTTGCAGCTTTTGCCCTTCTATTACATGTCTTAAAATATTCATCACCATTTCCCTACCAATTGCAGCCGAACTGTATAAAGAGCTCATAATAAGAAGTTGGAACTTTTTCTCCTCTGGAGACCCAATCTAAAAATTACTGAATTAGTTGATACATTAAGATATGTTTTAGATGTTAAAACCTCTGATGTGACTCGGATGCAAGGTATTTCATTGTCGATGTACTCAAGATTTGCGACTTTAAAATTTGAACGAGCTATTTCTTGCATTTCAATATAAATTTCGTGATCAGAATGATACTTTGTATTAACAACATTTTTTATAATGCGATAATCGTGTGCCGAAGCCCAGTGCTGAGGATCATCTCTCATAAGAGTGACATCCAATTGTAGGGCACCTTCTTCGTCATCAGGAATTTCGATTTCCTCCTCATGTACCTCGTAACTTATTAAACAGAAAATTAACACACGCACAAATCGAGTAAATAATATGGGACATTCAAAGCAGAAACAGTTCCAGAACCATTATAATTCAGCAGAGACAGAATTAGCATTTCAAAGGCAGTTTCTCTGTTCTGCACTTTTGTGCTTTGAATGGGCCACTTACACCATAAGTGAGCTTAGACTAACCCATTTGCGATCACTGTGATGTTATGTTTACCCGGGAGAAGCAACTTCCAGTAGTCTCCATCATGTCCGCTATAAGACGGATAGTGTGCTGTATCGGCCATGATTAATGCACCTTTGATTGGAGTTCCAATTGAACTTTTTATAAACCCATGAACTCCACGATGGACTTGCTCTATGAATTTCACCAAGGCTTCCTTGTTTTGTTCCCAGAATTTCGGTAGCTCGTGTGCAGGTGGAAATTTATCGCAGCTAAGCTCCAAGGTGAGCTCAAATGTACCTGCGCTTACATAGTTCCAGTCCTGCATGCCTCCAGTCACCGTATACCACTTGGCTCCATTTGTAATGCCTTCTGGGAAGATTTCCTTTTGGAACATTGGGCATGGTTTGGCCAAGTGCATTGTGGTATGTGCCTGTAATCGTTTCTAATTAAAATTAAATTTTGGTGCAAATTGAGAGACTTGCGTTCGAGTAGACCCTTGCTAAAAATTCGAACATTGCATTTTCTTCAGAATAGTTAGGAATTCCAGGTAAGCCCCTGTTAGTAAAACTGTTTGGCGAGTCATCATACGGATAGTTTGCAACAAGGGAGCCACCGTGTAGGTTAGCTGAGAGCACGAATGACTCAGAACGAATCCAGTTCATCACAGCTTTAGTCTCTGGCTGGAGCACTCGGTTGTATTTATTCTCACCGTACTGATCTGGGAAATTACGGTTTAGGTCAACTCCATTAGCATTTTCCCGCCCAATGTGACTGGTCTTATCTCCTAAAAATGTTCACTAATTAGAGTTTTTATGCAGGTCGAGTGTACGAACCTTCCGTCGATATTTCGTAACCATCTGGGTTCATACTGAACAGTAAGTGGATTCGAGTCGTGTTGATGAGATTCGTTATCCGTTCATTTAGACCGTAATTTTCACACAGGTATTTCGCGAAATATAGCAGCATCTCTCGACCTACCGCTTCATTACCGTGCATATTTGCAACATACTTAAATTCGGGTACACCTGGGCGGTGTTTTCCGGGTGAGTTCGATATTTCGAGTACCCAGAGGTCCCTGTTCTGGACACTTTTACCGATTGAATACATATGGGTTATCGACGGGTATGAACCGGCAAGATCATTAACAAATCTAGACAAAAATGGCATTAAGTCGTTTTTGATGGATTAGTGCAATTATAAATAATAATAAAATTTTAATAAAATGATATAGTACTAAAGTTTCGAAATGTTGTTCAAATACTAACGTTTCCAAACTAGTGAAATTATGGTGGATGAACTTCGTTGGAGTGATAAATCCATACTCATCTGTACCAGTTTTCACAATCATAACTTTACGGAAAGGTCCTGAAAGTAGCAAGAAAACTAATATAAAGGACAATACAAAAACATAATGCTCAGGAAAGGAATCAACAGGAAAGAAATAAATAAACTAGAGGAACGCTTACAAAACAAAAGCTTATGTGATAAAAAACTCGAAATTCAAGGCAGTGGAGAGTAGTCGATCAAATATTGAAAATCTTTTATTAACTCTTGACATTTATTTACAAAGTAAGTGTTTCTATTTACATCAATGGCTAGTATTTATTAGTATATGGTGAGAGGTAACATGGAACACAGCAAATATTTAGTTTTTTCTTCCCTTTGAGAGAGTTTTAAGTTTTTTATTACATAAGCTATGCAATTCACACCTGTGCCGTACATGAAGGACATAGCCAGGTAAGCAAAGGCTACAATTTTATAAAGCTATATAAATCCTACAATAACCATTGAGATTTTCAAGCTATTTCTAACATTCTAAAATTTTAATATGTTCCTTTCTTTAGCATAAGTATAAGAATACCAACAAACCTATTCAGGTATTAAAAAACTTGTTTGGAAAGGCTATGGTGTGCAATTGATTCGCTCCGTAAGAATTTTTGAATGCTTTGTAACAATAAATTTGTTTATGTAATAAAAACTTTTAATTTTCTTTCCGCAGTTGACTGATGATTTTCTCGAGTACGTGTAATAAAAGTGTATAGGAATACATTACTCACACCAATGTGAACAATTAAACATAAATTATTTGACAACATTTTATTTTATTATGCTACATATTATACATGTACATACTGCTGTTTTTCGACATTTTTAAAAAGTCGAAACAATTGATGGACATGTGCGTTACTGAACTGATATAAAGTATGTAACTCTTGTAATTGCAAAAAACAAAGAATTTGTTAATATTTATTACTTTTGTATTGATAGGTCTCGATGCCTTCATTTTTTTAATTCAACCTCTTAACCCCAGGTAAGCGAATCCGCTGCAGTTGAGGGATTACTGTATGTGCAAAATAGGACGCTTCATCTTTTCTAACGGAAGCCAATTTATATTTTGATATAATTTGTCATAAATTTTTAATACATAGTTCTGATAGTCCTGAATTCAGGGATTCATGTCTAGAATTGGGGAAACCTGAATAACGTTTTAGCGAGCATGGAAATAAGCATTTTCTTTGCAAAATGTACATATAAATGGATATTTTTCAAAACTATGACCAGGTCATTCATCTTAAATAGTGTCCATGTTCAGGTCATTCATCTTAGTGTCCGCGCATACAAAAGGAGTTATACCGTGAGGTTCCAATTTTAACTTACTCTGACGTAGCTCTCTCTGATTGGATATGAAATTGAGTACAGATAACGGCTGAAACGCAAAAATTTGTTCATAAAATAAATAAATTGTTCCTAATATTTAACTAAGTTAATTGATATTGCAGGTTATATTATTACTTTTTTGATATTATCTGAATTTCCTTACATTTGGGAAGCCCGTTAAAAATATGTTTTTAGCCTGGGAATTTTAAAGAACCATAATTCTTGACACGCTATTAGTTGTCCGAAAACGTAAGATTATCTAAATTAAAATATAAAAGTTAGGGGGTGACAACATTCGCAAAGACAGCATTTTTGTTACTCATAAAGAGGAAAAAGTGAAAGGTTAAAAAAGTTTTATAGTATTTATTTGTCATGCTGAAGTTATTTAAGCATGTATATATATTTGTTCGACCTTGTAAGAAAACGTTTGATTTCGAAAATTGTATTTTTCTTGGTCTTTATTGATCTTTGGCTAAATATTATGAATGAGAGGTTATTTGGTTTGTTACATATAAAACAAGGGTAGCTAAAATCTGATATAAACCTATTTTTTGTTTAGCCTAATATTAGTTCGCTATTTGTTTTGTTCTTCTCAACAGATGTTCTATTCTAGAATATTTTATAAGTAATTCTAGTTTTCTTCATAGATTCGTTAGGTCTTCGGGAAAAGGTTTACTTAGCGGTGTAAAAATAAGAATTGCCAAATAAGCTGATACCATCATTCGCTTCTGCCGGTTTCAGACTGAAATCTAGTCGGACTGGTCCTTCATCAGTAACTTGAAATGTTTTTACTTCACTCGGTTCAAAACTAAAAAGTAGAAAATTAAAAAAATGTAATTAGTTAATAAACATGATTTTTTAAAACTATTCGTGGGCATGTGCAACATTCCATGGTTGGAATTTTACCCAATTATAAAAATCTGTTCGATGGGCTACGAATTTTTGCACAAACCCATTACATATATTAAACAGTGGAGATGTGTCAAAACACCATGCAGCAGGACTTTACTGGGAAATTGAGAAATATTTAAGTAACAAAATAAAAACTTTTGCACTTACTCAAAGGCTACAGCTTGCACTTTATAATTGCCAGGCACGAGAAGTCTCCAATACTCGCCGCGTTCCGATGTCCTGATGGGCTTCTCTTCTAGACCTGACACTAATATTTCTGCGTTTTTAATAGGATATCCATTAATATCCTTAACCAAACCCTGTGGAAAACAAGATGCATAAGATCATAGCTCAGAGAAGAAAGCTAAAAGCTTAGAACCTTGATTCCCTTGTGAGCTAATTTTATGTACTCCAACAAACTCCGTTTATTCTTGCTCCACTCATTGGGCAATTCATGTGCTGGGGGAAATTTGCAACAAGAAAGCTCAACGGTAAGTTCGAAGCAATTGGTGAAAACGTAATTGAAATCTTGCATGCCCCCGTTTAATTCATACCAGAAAGCTCCATTCGTGATGCCGCCGGGAAAGGATTCATTGCAACCTCGTCCTGTTTTCATAATTGGATGATTTTCCGAGTAGACTCGAGCCATATGCTTAAAAAACCGATCGTCGGGAGTGAGGCTCTCCTCGCAGCAGTCGTGGTGGGTCCTGTGAATGGAAAACATTCGTTAACTGGCCGACTCATCCCTCCATTGGGGGTGAATGACGTACACTGAGTTGTCGTAAGGGTAACTAGCTACCAGTGCTCCACCGTGGAAATTGGCGGATAGAACAAAAGGATAGCGCGTCGCCCACTGGATTATCGCAGCAGTTTCCGGCTGGCGAGTCTTCATTTTCGTAATCAATGGACTCTCGAATCGATCGGGAAAGTCCCGGTTCAAATCCACTCCAACGGCGTTTTTACGCCCAACGTATTCCCTCAGCGAATCGCATCGACCCTCCTAAAAATAAATCACAAAAGGTGGTGAGCCTGGGATTGATTTGTTCACAGTTAGGATGCCAGCAGGAGTGTGTATTCTTGCTTAGCGGCATACGACATTTTCGGGAGAACGTTATGAAAACCAACTCGAAGAAGCCTCTCAAGAACGAAATTGTCGGAAACTAAACTTGTTAGCCTTCGGAAAATATTTCCATTTGCTAGTCGGCGTACCAGGTATTCATTTGGCGCGCATTAAGTGCATTTTATGAACTGCATAACGACATGTGGAATCGCTAAAGAGCAACAACAATCACAGCAAGGTCTCATACTTGCAAATCGCATTACACTCTTTGGCCCGAATGTGGTCGAAGCTCTAAGGAAAAGGCTATTGATTTTTCAAAAACCTTCTCGGCGAGCAGGTAGCAAGATTAGGCTCTAGTGACGCACTTGGGGTAGATACAAACGCATTTCTGCGAGAAAAAACATGTTCATCGCTAAGTACCTCAGATCTGGCGTAACCGTCGGGATTCATAGTTGGCATTATGAAGATATCGGTGTGGTTCACCAGTTCGGTAACCTCGGGCGTTTTGTCATAATTGAAAAGCAAATACTGGGCTAAATAGATGAGCAGCTCTCGTCCAACGGTCTCATCTCCGTGCATGTTACCAATTAACTTAATCATGGGAACTAATAATCCGCGCTTTCGGGTGTTTTTGCTGATCTCCAGCACAACGAGATTACGGCCCTCTTGTGACTGTCCTAGCACATACTGCTTAGCTCTGCCGGGAAAGGTTTTCTCCAGAGTAGCGAAGAGATCTTCGATTTCTTCCTGATTGTGGTAATGGGGATTTTGTAGAAACGTCTCGTCTGGCTTTATTATGAATGGAACTACAGCTTCCAGATTGATTGCAATTGCCAATGTCACGAAAATAGCAGCCTTCCACATTTTCCAGCAGGGTCTACTCCACTGTCGAACCGATGTGATTAGCACTTCTGTTGGGTTCCACAATTAGCACTGACTCGGTTAAACCGATACTTCGCACGTAACAGGGAGTGAACAGCTGCACCGCGAACCTGGTGTATCCAGGGACTACTATCAGACCTGACTTTTTCAAACTGTCGATTTATTCCGTGACGGCACGTCCTCCGTCCGCCTGGTCTAAATGGTCTCTAGTGGTGTTGTGTGCCCACATCCACCCAAATGGCACACACTAAAAGCTTCTTGACGTCACTCACTGAAGCTCAGGCTACTATGCGTACTGTACGACCGTCATGAAACCGCTTGACTATGGATTTTGGTTGGGGGTTACTGGCGCGGCTCAGCAGATGTAACGCAAGGCGTCTTGGATGCAATGCATGCAGGCACTGTTGTGCCTCCAGAGGTCTTCGATTTCGCTAGTGACTTCTGAGTCGTCGAATTGAAACTTGCATTTCTGGTTTGAAAGCTTTAGCATACTTATAATTTTTGCGTTTACATAACGTCCCACCTGGGAAAACCTAATACAACGCTGATTGCAACTGGGTAGCAATAATTTTAAGGTAAAACAATTGATGGTGCTGATAATATTATTTTACAATAGGCCAGCCCAGTCCAAAACGTAACGTCGACTTTTTATTGGCCATTAGGTGCCTCGGCTTTTGCCGGACCTTTACCAGGTATAAAAAAAAATTATTAAAAGAAACATTAGCTTTAACCGTTTAGATACCAGCACCTCTGCCGCTGTGAAACTCACTTTGAACGAAATGAATGCGCCAAAAGAGCACTCACTACGGTCATCAGCGACTGGATTGTAACGAAGAGCGACTGAAGTCGACCCGTAGTAGTGAAAGGGTTAATCAAAGGTCGACAATAAAGTAACAAATTCACATATCGGTTTTCTTCTTTGCGGGAATTTATTCTAAGTTTAATTGAGAGATAGGAGGTAAATCACATTAAATAAAACTTTTTTCATAAATCGAGATTCTGCCAATATAAATCCAAAGAATATGAAGACTTGACACCTTGGCAAGATTGATAAGAATTTATTATCGAATTTGATTGTCTATTAGGCAACAATCATGAATACAAAAAGAAGCATTTATTAAACTGCAAAACTTATCTTTTATCTTTAAAGCAAAAAATCAGTCAGCGATTTAAGGACTGTTGGTTCTGTTTCTGGTTCAGAAGTTTTTTATAAACTGAAAAAAATTAAAATATTGTTTTATATCAGAAGCGAACTAACCTATGACTGTACATATTTTAATTAATGCAAAAATAAAAGTCTCTAATAGCAAAAATGTAGGACAATAGAGTAACTGAATAAAATTCGATAAATATACATAAGAAAAAAAAGAGGTCCTCTTTCCTCCTATTATTTTAACAGCTTCTGCAGAATTACAATCTTATAAACATTGTTAAACAAAAAATATGGTAATCTTGGAGGTTACAAAAAACAACAATAACAAACCTCTGCAGGTTTTGATTTGTATGTGATTTCGCGCTCATTTATGATAATGATATGACGAGAAAAAAAGGTGTTTGGGAATCTTTTTATACCGGAATCGGAAGAAGTTTATTTGGTTAGCATTTAAATCTTTGAAGACTGCGCGCTTAAGATTTATAACATTGCTTTTCAATTATTTTTATTTTGCTTTGTAGATAGTCGCTCTGGGTTCTTGGAGTTGCGATTTATATCATTTATTAAAGAACAACGTTCCGCATGTCATAAACATCAAAGCGTAGAGCACATTATTAGTTTGCTAATTATCTGCTGCTTGCAGGGGAATTTCAGATTGAGATAACCTTTCAGTTCGGTCAGCGTCAAAAACTAAATGTGTTGCCTGTAGGTTTTCCACCGATTCAGAGCAAACGACTTACCTTTGCTTTCGAGAATCCGTCCGGGTTCATTGATGGGACGATGTGTAACTCTGTCGAGTTAACTAGCTTTGTAAGTTCTGGCACTTTATCGTAGTTACGGAGCAGAAACTCTGAGAAGTAGAGTGCTAGCTGTCTGCCCACGGCTTCATCGCCATGCATATTGGCTACAATTTTTACCGTCGGTACCAGAGAAGGGCGATTGGTCACATCAGGGCTAATTTTAAGAGCAAACATCTGTCTACCCTCTCTGGACTGGCCTATGCTGTACTTTTGAGCTAGGTGCGGAAACTCATTTTCTAATTTGGCAAAAAGGGAATCGATCCCGTTGTTATCGAGATAATGAGGATTCGCGATAAATGACTCATCTTCGGCCACAGAAGCCCCATTCACCGTAGCGAAGTGCAGAGCGCACAAAATAGCCAGGCACAATTTCCATGGTAACATTGTATCACACTTTCACTGTTGAAAATTCGCGGCCCGCAATAGTCGAATTTCTTCCACGATTACGACCGAAAGAGCTACGTAAACTGCCACACGTAAGTAAATATTTTTAGCAAACTTAGCAGGCGATTCAACTGGTACCACGTCCCTCGACTCTACATTTCGGATACTAGCGCAGTACGCGGTTTAACGAACCTTTTAAAAGGGGTAAACAAAGAAAATAGCTCCTGTTAAAATTAGGGGTCGAATCGTCTGCGTGCCAGGGAGACAAATGTAAACAGGAATTCCGATCGTACTATCAACTGCAATTCGCACAGATTACCATTTCGCGAACAATCCGCTCGCAATTCGAGATGCAAAGTATGGGAGAATCAGTCGTCTCTGTCGTATCGTAGGTAGCAATAGCTGTCAAAGTGCTGTGACGAGTGCCATCTGCGAACCAGTAGGTGCAAATAATTGATGATTAGATAGGCAATAGATTTGCTTTACTTATTTACCCAGCTAGGGATAGACAAATGGAGGAATAAGTCTGTTTTAAATTAGCCGTCGGTTACACTAAAAATTAAAGTTTAATCATATAAAATGAAAAACGTAAAAATACGCACATAAATTCATCAGATAAAAAATACCCAGGTTGAACTACCTCTGAAACACTCGTTTTTCCTCAAAATGCAGGCCCAGGTCAGAGGTAAAAGCTGGCCCGGCTTTCAAAATTCATTTTACTGAAACGAAACTTAGCAATTTAATTTTCTGTTCTTTACTTTTTGATCGGTAGCCGCTTCCCATTCAAAATTTTAACAATGCATTTTTATATTGCATGGCCTTGTAAATACGAATTGAGAGATTACAACTCGCTGTGGTCTTCTAAACACAAAAATCGTTACTATTGAATTCTCATCAGTAGAATGAATGGTACTACAAGTAAGTTATTCCTCCTTTTGTAATTATAATAACATTATTTACCCAAAAAAGTGATAGTCCACCACCTCCGGCATGTTGAGCGGCATAAGTTTCCACGTCCGCGTTATTTCACACGAATTAAACGGCACAGTTCAAATAAGTCTAGTCTCGCATCAATATGTGCCAATGCAGTCACACTCAGCATGCCTAGATTTCAAGTTCCACCCACCTTACAGCATTCTAACTCATGTCTTTCAAGCGAGTAGATCGACTTTCGTGTCCTTTCGGAGAATAGTAATGATGAGCTCATTAGTACATGGCATTAAATTAATACACGTATTAATATCCAAGTACACTATGCTCTGTAAACCCATTCCCAAATGACTCAGAACTAAGCAATTTTAATTGTCAAGATCGCCAACGCTTTTCATAGCACGATCTTGAGAGATTTCGAGAGGAAGTCTTTCCGAAGCCCCCAAATATATACGAAGAAATTAATGGGAATTTTAACATTGCCCCATTCTGTTTACTTGACCATTGAGAAAAGCTTAGCAATAGTCTTCACTCTGGTCAGCGTAGATACAGCTGTGCGGGAATTGTTATGAATGAAATTGTTGAGATGATTTTCCCATTGTTTTTCTTTGATGATCATACTTATTATCTTATGTTAAAAATAAAATTCGAAAAAGACTTTAGTCCTACGCCTACAGATAACGCCTGAGATACTAAAAATATTAAGATTCTCTTGGAAAAAATGCAAGACATGAGATCGGGACGTTTTAAGTACCCTCAAATAATAACCAACTTTTACGCCGCAATACAGAAAAACTATTTTTGCACACTGTAGACAAAGCGAATATTGCATGCCAATTTTATTATACATATATGCGTGGAGAGGATCTCCGTATCCGGCTTTTCTTTAATAGAGATTATGGATTAAACCGAGGAGAAATGGCAGGAATCAAATTTAATTAAGGTGTAGTAATAAATTAGAAACTGCCATTCAAAGAAAAATTCTTCTAGTCTTCTTAGTCTTTTCAATGAACAACTATAGAAGGGTTGCTTATTAGTCATTACACACAGATTTTCTCACTCCATTAACTTAAGAAATCTATTTTTGTGAACATTCTCTCGGAAAGAAGCATAATCCCAAGCTCATTGGGGTAAGTGAAATTGCACGTGAAGTGCTTCTGCTTGAACGAAACTTTGAATCTACACCTTTATATATAAGTCACAGTGGCATCCGAGGGCACTCATTTCTATCAAAGATTTAAAGCGGAAAAGAAGTGCAAATAGTTTGCAGTGATTTAAAATTTAAACCGAGAAATCATATCACATTGCATTTAACTGTGATATAAAAATCGAAATATAGAAAATTTCGAAATAACTGTGGACACGGACAACACGGACTTTCAAATTGTCTATATCAATCAACGAATTTTTATTGTGCTGGAAAAAGTTCGACGATCGTGAAGCAGTGGACAATTTTCCCTAATTATAAATTTAAAACGAAGGCGATAGAAAACTCGCCTTAATAACCTTGGGAACTGCAAAATTAATTCTGTTTTGTGAATTGTTTCAACTTCAGTGAGAGCTGCTCCCCATTCCTGGGAATTTCTTGATAAAACTTTGATTTTTCATTTATCGTCAACTCATTTGGGAAAAAAGTTTAGCGCACAATGGCTGATGTCGACCATGAGCTTGGAGCCATTCGGTTTATTGTCGTGAGTATTTTCGATAAATGTATATTTGTTGTAAGGGTTCCTCAGCTAACGTTGTATTACGTGATTGCTTTTGGCTAATGCGCGAATATTCTATTTCTGAATCAGTCAGCCACATAGCTTTTCTTTTTCTTTCTTGGTTTGTCTTCTTATTTTGGAAGATGAACTTTTAGACCAATCACACAAGCATTATAAAGGAACACTTTCATGAATTAATTTTAAAATCATACCTTTTTTTGAAAAATGTGTAAAACTATTTTTAGCACGATTGCACTTTTAAGGATTAGAATATATCAAGCTATTTAGGACTATGCGAATAATTAAAGGCTTAGTTTATCTTCTCATTCTGCAGTCTAAGCATAAACTAATTTCAATAAATATTATGGAGTTATCTCTATTATTATTGTTCTAGAATTCTCCACTATCTTCAAAAGTTGCAATGTTCAACAATGTAGCTACTCAACATAGGGACTCGCAACTGCTTAACCCATTTTCAGGGGATGGTGATATGACGAAAAGAACATTTAGCAAGGACAATTATGGAAAGTGTGTTTTTCATGTTTAACGTTGAGGAATTATTAATTTAATTGAATATTACATTTCTTCTAGACCGCTGGCAGGAAGTCTTACAGAAATGCGCGGCGCTAAAGCCAACATACACGTTTGCAAAGAAATGCTGCAACTGTGCCAAATTATAGTTGATGAAGGTTGGCCTTACTCACCGGAAAATCCTGACCTGAAAGTCATGCGTTTTGGAGATCTTTTTAATGTTAGTTATTACCTAATTAATTCATTGCCATACTCGTATTATCTTTTCTTTTTTAACTCTTAGATTTACACATTAATTTCTGATAAAGTCGTTGGTATATTACTGCGGGCGCGAAAGTATAAATTAATTGATTTCGAAGGAGAAGTTCTTTTTCAGGTAAAATTTAGATAGTATTTAGTTATTAGGATTTATTTTAACTTTTTGTTTTTTTTTTAAGCGGCGCGATGATGATGTATTAATTTTTATGTTGAAATCTTTAGAGGAGATTAAGAAATTTCTAGAGGAAAAGCAAGATGAGGTTAGACGCAGTGTAAGTCCAGCCCCCGTTCGTCATATTTCGCCGGATTGCGGTTTTCGTCGAAGTGTGAGTCCAGCTCCAAGAGATAGCTTAATAAAGGGAAATGTGAGTCGCGAAAGCAGCCCTTTGCCTACGGCTGTTAAATTGGAACAGGAAAATTCTGCAGCGTCAGCTGAAAGCTTAAAAAATAATTTGAATGGTACATTGAAAACAACGGAAAACACAAATCCTGAAGCTAGTCATGATCCTGGAACAAATTTAACATGCCAAAATAGCATTACTTCGGTAATGGATCTTGAGGAAAGTGCATCCAAGTCGGATGCAAATGAAGAAAACAGTTTAATGATTGAAAAAGGCGTCCGAAAAATTTCTATCTCAAACAATACAATTGACTTAGTATCAAAAACTGATAATTTGGCAACACAAGTCAATACAGAGGATATTAAGGGAGAAAAAAGCACTACATTAATTACATCGAGCGATGAAAACAATATTATACTCAAAATTGAGGCAGAGTCGAAAGGTAGTCTTGCATCTGAAGGGAATTCAACAAACATATCTGCTCCAGGTTCCAGTTAAGACTTATCTAACATTAACTCCATATGGCTTTTATCAAGAGTACGATAGAAATATTTATATAATTAACATTCAATAGTATACATTTACTTAAATAAATTGTGACAAATTGCAAATTTAAATTGAGATTCGTTTGGCATATTTTCAACAACATCATATATGTAGAAGTAACAAAAAGAATTATTGATTTTCTCATTTATTCCAAGGATACTATAAATATAACGTTAATCTTTATGCAATTAGCACCTATCCGTATCTTGTAAATAGACCTTTAAAAATTATTTTAATATTATAAAATCAGACGCAATATTAAATCTGTACAAGCATATTGATGGTGTTCCGCCAAAAAGAGGCCAATCTGTAAAAAACCCGAAACTGATTTCCAAAACATACAATGTGATTACTGTCTGAACATTTCAGTTTTTATAGCAATTACTTCAACTATTGACTTAAAATTAAAAACTACAAACAAATCAGATAACAAGAGCGTTGTGTTACATTTGAACAGATTGGCCCTGTTGGCGCAACACCATCGGTATATTTTATACAATTAAATTAGGTTTTTGTCTTTTTTATTTTGGAAATTTCCATTGTTATATTCAATAATAGAAGGATTTATTTTTACTAGCAGAAACGGCAGTAGGTAGGCCAAGTTCAAGACAAATTTTTTAAATCTCATTTCATGCAACTGTTTCGCAAAAACTTTGAATATGTCACGGCACAATGGTGATAATTATGACATTTTTTAAGTATATTTATGGTACAGAAATAGCTCAGCTTTACGTCTAACTTCCAATTAAACATTTTTTTTTAATGTTTAAATAAACGATTTATTGGCACTACCAACTGTTGGACATTCCTTATATTTTTTGCATTCTAAAACTAACCATCTACTACAATGCTTCATGATTCAAGAATCAAAAGTTTAAAAATAGATAGGTTCGCTCAGTGCTTTTGAATTTAGAGAATATTTTGTGAAACGTTTTCTTCTCTGTGAAATATTTGGTCTTATTTATAGAAAGAAGCATTTTTTGCACTTGAAAATTTTATAAAAGGTACTACAAGCGTATTTTGTTCAATTGGGAATTGTTTGGAAAATTACATTAAAATGGTGTCTAAAAGTATACAGTTTGACTTTAATATTTTCAGCTATTGAGTTTGAGATTGTGAAAATTTGCGAGGTCACATCGATTATTTTTTTCTCTTTAAATTCCTCAGTGTTTGTAGAGTCTCTTATGCTAAATAGTGTTCGCTATAAAGGCAACCTCTTCAGGTACAAACAACTTGATTAGTTCATAGTGTGCAGCTATCGAAAGTCTTTTCACCATATGCCAGAAATCATCCCTTTTTCAAACATGCACATGAATACAGCAATAGAAAGATTGTCGCATCCAATTTCAAAGTTTATTAGTCTTATATTGACATTTGTTTCTTGTAAATTATTTCTTATTTTAAATTTTCTGTATACGTACTGCTCCGTTGATTTCAGATGGTTCGAATACATAAATATAGTTGCTAACAGATCAATTGATGTACTAAATTACCCATCATACAACACAACATTGCATTTATTAGGTGAACCAATGAGTACTATTAGAAAATTGCAAAGCATATTTTATTTCTGCATCAGGATTTTGATTTTCATATAAATATTATTAAAATTAAGGTCTAAGCAATTCGTTGAAATTTGAAATGCACTTATATGGCGAATTCTTCTTTAAGATTTTGTATTTCTATAAGGACTAACTAAAGGAAATAATATTTTAATGAATGCATTTGTTCAGGTACATCGACTTAAAATAAAGGCTTGTTCGATTGAACTACAATGTCGAAAGGACACCATTCTCAAACCCCTCGGAGCAAGGATGAATATGGCAGGCAAGTCTTCTGCAATGATCGTTTCGCTAAAATATTGTTAACATTGCTGACGTTATAGACCAGTACATGGGAGTCTTACAGAATTTCGTGGACAAAAGGCGAATCTCCACATAAGTAACGAAGTTTTCGAATTATGCTTTACAATCGATTCAGAGGGCATTCCAATATCCGAGGAAGATCCTGGCAAAAAGCAAATTTTCTTTGGAGATTTATTTCAAGTAAAAGCAACATGGCATAGGGTGTTATTCAAGATTTAATGCTTTCATTTAAGATATACACACATATCTCAAACAAGGTAGTTGGTATTTTGCTGAGAGCCAGAAAATACGGTTTGATTCACTTCGAAGGCGAAATGCTTTTTCAGGTGGGTTATTTTCCCTTTCAAGTCTTATGCCACTTTATACCTTGATTTCCAATTTAGAGGCGGGACGACGATGTCCCCATTTTTATGTTAAAATCTCTTCAGGAAATAAGGCAAATTATTGAAGAAAAACAAAATGAAGTCATTAACTGCATGACTGTTGAACACAAACCTACTACGGTCCTACAAAACGAAAAACGCTCAAATTAGACCTGCTGATATTTTTATATCTTTAATAATCACAAACTCATATCTATAATAACCATAAAAAGAAATAATAATTTAAGTTAATCAACAATAAACATTGTAACATGAAATAATAATATTTAATACAATTAATAATATAAATTTATATGTTAACCCCAACAAATATGTCATTTTCATTTAAAATATTTTAAAAATAATCCTATAAGATTTAGCCACGGGATTAACATGATCCTTTAACCACTAGGTCTGTTCGTTGCCTTATCTAGATCAGAAAAGATTAACAAATCTGTTTTCCATGAGAATTACCACTGTTTCTTATCTAAACTGACCTCTTTTTCGTTCATTCATTGCTCTAGATTAAGAATTAACGATATTTTCTGATCCATAAATATTTTTAGATTTAATTAGATCAGGGCATTTAACAATTTATCATTTTGCGACCGTTGATCGTTACAAAGTGATTGAAAGTGTTTTAGGCACATTTTCCGGTTTTAAAAGTTAGTCTTGAAAAAGCAGATAAAAATTAATTACATTATGCAGTGCAGTGCAGAACAAATAAATTTACCCCATATTTTGGATGAAAAAAATTTTAATTTACTTTACCTAGTGTAAATAATCAGGTAACCTTCGAATACTCTCCAGGCACAACCAAAGTATTGCAGGAAGAAATTAGTTGATATACTTCTTTTATTGAGGGAATGAGACTAGCTTTAATGAAAATAATTAAGTTAAATGCTGCTGAATATGCATCTAAACTAATGACACAGTAACAGGTATTAGACCAATCATTATTTATTAACTGATGTGAATAGAATTAAACCTGAAAAGCGTTTCGTAACGCAAAATGTAGAGTAGTATAATAGGAGTGATCTTATTTTCAATGTGTTTGGTCATTGAATGCTTTTATAAAGAATTGTAAATGTAAAGTTTCCATATTAAGATTAACTTATCAGTTGATTTATCTTGAAAGTCTGAAAATATTTCAATATCGCTAAGCTCTGAACTTACTGAACTGATATAAAATTAAGTTGATTGATCAAATTGTGGTAATTTAACAAAAAGCAATTATTGGTGCAGCTTGGTAAAATTAAAATGATCTTGGCAATTGTTATCGTTTTTTTTACGCTATTTGTAACATATTTGTGTAAAAATTGGCTTAGGCTAGTGTACATAGCGCGGAAAATTGATGGATTTCCCGGAACATTACCAATAATAGGAAATGCTCTTCTCTACCGAGGAAAAACTCCACACGAAGTATTACTAATTACTCTAAAACGTTTAAGTGAAACTAACAGAAATGTGAAATTGTGGCTAGGGTGGGAGCTATTGGTATTCCTACAATCTATGAGTGATATTGAGGTAGTTTTAAATAGTTCAAAATTAATAGAGAAAGGTAGTCCTTATATAATTCTTGACCAATGGCTACGTGAAGGCTTATTGACGAGCACTGGTTCGCACAGAAGTTTTATTTTTTTGTGCTTTTTTTTTAACAATTTATTCTTTTAAAGGTACAAAATGGTTTAAAAGAAGAAAAGTAATAACACCTGCATTTCATTTTAAAATTTTGGAAAGATTTGTGACTGTTTTCGATCGGCATAGCAATGCTCTTGTAAGTGCTTTGGAGGAATATGTGACCCGTGACGAAGTTGACTTGTATAAGTACATCACTTTAAGCGCTCTGGATATTATATGTGGTAATATAAATATAGATTTGATTTTGCACAGTTGCTTAATTTTTACAAACGTTGAATAGAGTCTGCAATGGGTGTTAATGTAAACGCATTATCCAATTTCGATTCCCAATACGTAAGAGCCGTTAATACGTAAGTTATTAATTTCAAAACCTTTTGTTGTTAAAATTTCCTTTGTATTCCCAGCATTTCGAGAGTTTTACACATGCGAATGTTTGATATAATTTATAAATATAACTTCACTTTCAAACTTACGAAATTATCACGAGAACAAGATATTGCATTAAATGTAATACATAAGTTTTCTCAAAAGGTTATTAACTCTAGAAGACAGGAATTAGTATCTGCAAAGCAAAATGAGTTGTTAGATGAAGAAAATCCTAACGATATTGGCTTAAAAAAGAAGATGGCCTTTTTGGATATTTTGCTGCAATCGAAAATAGATGGGAAGCCGTTGTCCGACTTGGATATTCAGGAAGAAGTGGACACGTTCATGTTTGAAGGACATGACACCACATCGGCGGCTATTACATTTTGCTTGTACAATTTGGGACGAAATCCCGAAGCACAGAAGTTGTGTTTTGAAGAAATACATTCGGTTTTCGGAAATGATACGACCAAACCAGCTACTTACGAAAATTTGTGCAATTTACACTACATGGAACTATGTATAAAAGAAACACTGCGTATGTTCCCTTCCGTGCCAATAATTGCTAGGAAGGTTAATGAGGACGTTAATATAAGTAAGGTTTGTTTTGTTTTATTGTGTATAATTCTTTTAAAAGTTTTCTATTTAGATGGTACAACTATCCCAGCAGGTGGAAACATTGCCATTGTCATAATAGCCCTAGGAATGAATCCGATACTGTTCCCGCATCCCGAAAAATTTAAACCAGAACGGTTTGAGGCTTTAAAATGCGCCGAGGTGCAAAACCCATTTGCATACATACCTTTTTCAGCTGGACCGAGAAATTGTATAGGTCAAAAGTTTGCAATGCTTGAAGTAAAAAGTGTTGTTTCCAAAATTTTGAGACACTATGAAGTGGAAGTTGTAGATACTGATAAACCTAGACTAGTGGCAGAACTAATTTTGAAAACCCAAAATGCATTAAAGTTTCGAATTAAACGAAGGGAATATTAGAAATTATATCTGGTTACACATTACAGGTGAATAAATTAAATTAATTTGAAGATTCCACTATTTTCAATTCATCCCCTCTTTGTCACACTTTTTATTTTCGATATTGCAATTTTTTAGATTTGTTGAAAAACAATTTGAGAATTTTATACTCGTAAATGATATGAGAATCGTAGCACAAATTAACCGTTTCGCTTTACGAAAACTCTTTAAGATTTCTTGGCTGACATAATCCACATAAGGCTTTCTCATTTTAATAGGACAAGGACAATATAACTTGAAAACGTTTTAACATCGACCTGGCCTCATATCAGGCCACCGACCTTTTGTTTGGATTCGCAATTTTATTATTCCACTAACAATATGTTTTTACTTACTACCTACAATTAGCTTTTGTTTATATTCACTTAAAACAGTGATCGAAACTTTGTATCCTTATGAATAGAAGATATGAACAACAAGCAAGAAAAAAGCGGTGTTTATTCGGAGCTTGCCCATATTTAATGGCAAGTGACTTAGGGGTACGCTTTTAGTTAAATAAAATGCTCTTACAAAGCGCATTTTTAACGCTGCTAGCGCTAATAGCAGTATATTTATATAAAAGGTGGATCCGGTTGGTGTATTTGTCACGAAAAATAGATGGGTTTCCGGGAACTTTACCTTTAATAGGAAATGCTCTCTTGTTCCGAGGAAAGACACCACACGAAGTAATAAAGTCGAGTTTGAAGTACTTAATTGGGCGCAATCGTAACGTGAAATTATGGTTAGGTCCGGAACTGTTGGTGTTTCTACAGCGTTTAGAAGATATCGAAGTAGTGTTAAGCAGTTCGAAATTAATTCAGAAAGGAAATCCATATAGAATTCTTGCCCCATGGCTAAGACAGGGTTTACTGACTAGCACCGGTTGGTAAAGCAAGATTTGCTTTTATCCTGTTTAAGATTTTAATTTTAAGGAACAAAATGGTTCAAGAGGAGGAAAATCATCACCCCTGCCTTTCACTTCAAAATTTTAGAACGATTTGTGCCGATTTTTGATCTTCATAGTAATCTTCTAGTGGATGTACTGTCACAGTATCAAAACTGTAATGAGGTCAATCTCTATAAGTTCATTACTTTGACCACTATGGACATTATCTGCGGTAAGGAGCCACTTTAGATTAACCTTTTAAATAAATTAATGCATTTTCTCAGAATCTGCAATGGGTGTGTGTATTAATGCACAAAATAGTTCTAATTCCGAATACGTGAAAGCTGTTAATAGGTAAGCTGATAATGATGTTTTACTAGTCACTTGTACTTCTTCCTTACTTCCAGAATATCGAGAGTGCTGCACACACGAATGTTTGATGTTATGTACAAATATAATTTTACTTTCATGTTTACTAAGCTGGCAAAAGAACAGAACAAAGCACTGAGTGTTATTCATAAGTTCACTCAAAAGATAATTAAATCTCGAAGGCAGGAATTGATGGTTGCCAAGGAAAGCGAATCGTTAGATGAAGAAAATTCGAACGATATCGGCTCAAAAAAGAAAATGGCCTTTTTGGATATTTTGCTGCAATCGAAAATAGATGGGAAGCCGTTGTCCGACTTGGATATTCAGGAAGAAGTGGACACGTTCATGTTTGAAGGACATGATACCACATCGGCGGCTATTACATTTTGCTTGTACAATTTGGGACGAAATCCCGAAGCACAAAAGTTGTGCTTTGAAGAAATACGTTCTGTTTTTGGAAATGATACGACCAAACCAGCTACTTACGAAAATTTATGCAATTTACACTACATGGAATTTTGTATTAAGGAAACGCTACGCATGTTTCCCTCCGTACCATTTATTGGCAGAAAGATTAATGAAGACGTAGACATAAGTAATGTGTTTGCGTTCAGTTACATACACAATTAATTTCAGCTTATTTTTTAGACGGTACGGTCATACCAGCTGGAGCTAATATATGCATTATGATCTTAGCATTAGGAATGAAGGCAGAGATTTTTCCTGAACCTGAAAAATTTAAGCCGGAGCGATTTGAGTCTTCAAAATGTGCAAAAAAGCAAAACCCATTTGCGTACATTCCCTTTTCTGCCGGCCCGAGGAATTGCATAGGTCAAAGATTTGCAATGCTTGAAGTGAAAAGTGTAATTTCAAAATTCTTACGGCACTATGAAGTAGAAGTTGTTAATAATTGTCAACCATTGCTTGTCGCAGAGCTGGTCTTAAAGACTCAGAACACATTAAAGTTTCGAATTAAACGAAGAATGAGTGATGAATAAAATAATAGAATGAGTAAACGATCTCTTCATTCATTTCCAATTTCTATAGCATCTCTTTAGTGCTTTTCTTCCTACCGCAATAATGTCAATGAGATATTTTTAAAATAAGTTTTTCTATAATGTGATTAAATAATATTTAACCTTAACTATTTTTAATAAGAAATTACTTTCTACCATTTCCTTTTTTGCTAAATTAAATGAATGGTGAAACAATGAGCCAAGGTTTTATAGAGACCTCTTTTAGTGTTCAGCTGCTTTGGAATCCTTAACAAATTAAGAAGAAATAAGTTATATACATAACAGTTTTATTTTCTAGAAATTTACAGAGAAATATGCGGTTAATCCATTTGTATAAAACTTTATAACATTTTCGTCTTCTCATTATTATTCAACAGCAATCTATTAATATACAAAGATCGAACTAAACGGGTCAACGTGTTCGTGTGACTGTAACTAGCAACTGGTGACTTAAGCCAAAACGTTTTCTTGTAACGAATATGCTAAAATTGGAGGTGAGCTTGAACTTTTACTTACAATTTTTATAGAAATATACACGCACTCCTGCTGAAATTCTAGTTTTTCAAGCAAAGGTATTGCACCAGCGTCATAAACAAGATTTACGATTTGTTGTATTTCCCATTGCATTGCTGTACCAAGTGCAAAGCTTCGACATTTTCTTAGTTCAATCAATTTTTCTACACATTTTACAACAACATAAGAGCAAAACAAAAGGTATCAATGCTCAGAGGATGGTCATTGTCAGTCACTAAATGGTATATTTAACAAAATATCTTTTCAATACATAATAAATTGTTGGTAATATGTATGCTATGTCTGAATAGCATTAATCTTTAAAACGCATTCACTCACAAAGCCTAAACGAAAGGTAAAAAAATACTTGAAATAAATATTAAAGTAAAAACAGCTTAATACCATTAACAATTCTGGGGAAGAACAAACTTAGAAATCGTTTTTTAGATGCAATGCTACTTACTTGCTAAATCTAATAGTGTTGAATTTTTGGGCAGTAAATTTTCGATTTGAGTAGTAATTGAAAGAACTAGGTACATAAGTAATATATAATGTGAACAAAATTTATATACTTTTAAAATATCTTGTATGACTAGCAAAATGTTTATATGGTACGTTTGGCTTGGTTTCAACTCGTTCGAATGCGTCCCTTTCTAGTTACAATTCGTGAAGCTTTTGCCAAGTGTTCCATTAGTAGTAATTAAGTTAATACATTAATAGTATTCCAAGACTAGGTCTACTTTTAAAGCTATATATATATCATGTTCAAGTCTCATACAAAATTGCATTGTAAACTAGGCTATCTCATTTTATTCACAACAAAAATTCACTTCTCTTTAGGATTTATCAAATTTTATCGCTGTACAATTAATGTACTCAAATTCAGTATTTAGTCCCTTTTGGCTGATTCATAAATCTTTTCTACCAATAAAATGATTCCCATAGAACAGAGAAGTTGAAACAGATTAATTACTAAGGCACTATAAACTGGGATTTACGTGACGACAATTATTCTTTTATGTTGCTATAAAATTAGACTTATTAAATTTCTTATATACACGGTTTGCTATAATACTGATTATCTTATCAAGGTCCGAATAAAATGTCAACAAAATAAAAATAATGACGCACTCGGTTTGCCTCCTTTTATACGAGAAATTTTCGCTGAAAAGCAAACGTAAAAATCAAAGAGTGCATATTTTACATAGAGAAGCATCATCCATCCTAAAAATAACTTCGATTTTGTTTTTAGGCAATTCCATGCCATATAACTCTTATGTTTATAACGGCGGTTGATTGCAACAAATTACAAGTCGTTCCTATTTATCTTAATCCCTTCTCAGCAAGCTAGTCACAAAAGCTGAATCTACGCTGCATATAACATGTGATTTTACATAGGAGCGAACATTCGCTGTCTTAGTATCACTGTTTTCTTCCAGTAATTTAGTAGTATTTTATTTTTTTTTTTATTTACGTTTATCATTTGTTCCTTAAAAATCAACATATATGCGCGTGAGAGGAATGTAGTACCTCGGATGGAAAAATACTTCGTTGTGTTCATTTATACGAAACGCAAGTTATTTAGAGTCTGCGTTCATTTTCTATAAAATCTAAAATGGTTAACCGAATAAATAAAATTTGGCACGTACAGCAACGAAAACAACAACAAAGTACATTAAAACACGCGATCCCTTGCTATGAACAAAATCTAGATAGAATCAAACAAATATGTTTTGGAAATATGAAAAAGATGAAATGTAAAATTTACAAATCAGCCAGTTTGAAGCAACTTTTTTTTGTTTAATACTGCAGCTTCTTAATGTTAAATGTGTATATACTTTATAGAGCAATTTACAAATTAATTATTAACAAATCACAAATTATTTACAATAATTGCATTCCGCCACATTTGAGAGATCGATACATGACACTTC
Organism: Philonicus albiceps; assembly: GCA_963969385.1. Taxonomy (NCBI): domain Eukaryota; kingdom Metazoa; phylum Arthropoda; class Insecta; order Diptera; family Asilidae; genus Philonicus; species Philonicus albiceps. Next base: position 45,485,057 of record OZ017774.1, on the reverse strand, counting down.
ATAATTGTAGAGATTCGAGGAAGTTTCAATCAAAGTAGACAATCAATCTCAAAGGATGAAGGATGAAACATTATAAGAACATTATCGAATATTTGCCAGTGACGTCCTGTTTTCAGTGTTCTCATTTTCCGTTCATGTAATTCGAAACGAAGTGTTCCTTTTTGGAACTAATAATTGTTACAGATTCATTAAACATTACAAATACTTGTTGAAAGAGATCGAATATAAACTTACATACAACATAGAGTAAAGTTTGCTTAAAACTATTTTTACAGTAAAATTATAAATAGGGATAGTGATAAGACTTTTTCCTGTACAAGCCGTCTATAAGACCTACTTCGTTTTAACGAATGCATGACGAAGGCACAGCAAGGATTGCATGTAAAGAACAAAAATGTTTATTTTTTAGTAATTGTGGATAAAAATGAGACTAAATAATGTGTACACAATTTAGGGATTCGCATCTAAACTCGTGAGAATGATTTTAAATTAATGAAATGTTATTATATAAAATGATATTTCGAAGAAAGCTCGAAATGTAATCTAAATACTAAAATATAATTCAATAATTTTGATTTCCAACTTCTGGTTTAGATGTTCTTAAATTATCATGCAATAATTTGTACTATATCTTACAAAAACCTTATCAGCTCCAATTAAGCTACAAATTAAAATATTTTAAAACGAATAATATAGTACTTTTCTTTTTGGGTATAAACACTTTTTTAACTACATAATAAAAGAGTTATCTGGCTGCTGATCTAACAGCCGTCTAGTTGACATCAACTAATGTTTTATGTGAAAATGTTTGTTACTTATAAAGCATGTGCCGCTGATAATTTAAAACATTTCTGGTAAATGTCTTCCAGCATTTTGAATTTAAATAGGAAACTTTGACTTTTCCTCTTTAAATTTGTTTTTCCCATTAAAAAAAAAATTAGTTTTATTTGGATTAATATAAAATAGGAAATTCCATCTTTCATATATATTTTGTATTTAACTAAATTATTCCCGAATGTATTTAAAAAAAATTTAAATAAATTACCTGAGTTGCATTTTATTGCACATCAAACTTTGGACAGGAGCCTTTCTATAGAAAATGCTTTTCAGAGCATTGTTCAACCAGTTCGTTAAGTTGTGAATGATATTCCCAAACAATAAGCTGCAATCGTTTCGAACTGGGTCAGCATTAGTTGTTCTTCATATTTTGATACAGTTCGAAAGCCTACTTCCGGTTTCGTCGGAGCGCTATCTACAATGTATCATTAAAATGCAAAGCTCTTTTCAAAAGAAGTTGCCAGCGAAATAAATATCCCCGAATTTTGTTGAACAGCACACCTTTGAAGAAAAAAAAATTAAAAAAAAACAAAAACAAAATTGGTTCGGCTTGTTTGGTTTTGTCCATTCACTCAGCAATACCAACTGGCTCTCAAAGTTTGTGAAGAAGTAACCGGACTAGAGAAGTTTCTGTTGCTTAAACGAATAAAAAAAAGAAAAAAAAGTTTTGTTGGTTTCTTAAATCCAAAGTTTATTAGGCATATTGTTTACTTACAATCGCAAAACACTACTTAAATGAACTTTTAGGTTTCAATCTACGTTTTACTTTTAGTTACAGTAATTATATTTTCCTTTCATGTATAACCATATTCTGTGAGAAGTCTTAGTAGACTTCGATTTATTTGCCCTGCAAAGGGGATTCGATCTGGTTTTTGTTCATTTAAAACAACAGACAATTGTCAGAACCATGAAATTATTTTTAGGTTATTAAAATTGGGAGGGGAATTGCTTATTTCATTTATTAGTATACGGCCTTCATGTCAGGCTTAAGTAAAGATTTATTCCTTTATAATATTTTGAACGTGTATTCATAGGAAATTGTCTTCCTCTCACTTTTTGCAGTGTTAATAAACAACAAAACAGATATTGTATTGCTTCTCTGATTTATGCTGCTTATGCTTGCTATTTTTTTTTTTTATTATTATTTATGTTTGTTTGTATAAATTATCAACATTGCTATTTTCGATATCGTCTTTCGTAAAAAAAAATTTATAATTTAAAAATTACAAGACAAAATTGTATATGTATAATCACTGATTCAACAGCGAAATTCATTTAATTTTTTTTTCTGATTTCATATGTAATTATTATTAATCAAAACTGTTATAAAGAATTTCCCAACGCTCTTTCAAAAAATTGTACCTTCACTTTAGTCAGTTTGCATTATGTAGGTAGCGCTAGAACAACTGTTTCAAGTATGTCTCAGTGAAAAATAAATAAAACATTAATTGCTTCTTTTAGTATTCACTGTAAACATCCTGTATGTTATATATAAGGTACAGAAAAACAATCATTGACGCCCTTACTTTTTTTTCAAAAATAATTGTTATCTTGAAACCTTATTAATTTAGAAGTTTCTTTCTTATACAATGCAGCATCGATAATATAAGTCAAAGTAGTTTCAATTAATTTGACAGAGTCTTATATACAACATAAAATATTTAAAAAAAAATAAATACCAAATAGGCATTAAGAACACCTGAATAACTTTTGAGGTGGCTAAGAGCAAGCATCAGCAGTAAAAGCGGCAAAAAGGTAGCAAACAAGGCAATTTTTTAGAATGTATTAACCCTTAACTTTTGATTAGAAGTTGAAAAAAATTTATCTTTTGGCTGAAAGTGTCTTTTTCAAGTACAAAAATTTATAATACTTTCAAATAATCTTGCAGGCAATTAATACTACTTGTCCACAATGACTCCATAGATAAGTGTGAATAGAAATTTCTAACCTATTAAATATCCACTCGTTAATATAATTTTAAGGTTTAAAATGATAATAGTTTACAGCGCTAGTTAAGGGTTACTTCACATTGTACATATTTTTTATCTAAAACTGACACACTTTATTTGAATAGTACTGCATATGCTACAACTTGTATTCCGAAAGAGATCGATTGACATCAAGCAAGCAAAAAGCTTTTGCCGCTCAACAAAATTAGTTTTTATTTTCGGTTTTCATTTCAAACCTTTACGGACCTTTTACTCGTTAAGATCTTTTATGAAAGCAGTTACTGTGCACTAAGAACTTTTAATCGGTTTTCTTTTGTCGTGTTTAAGGGGGTATTCTCTATTGTTTATTAAAAATTTAAAAACAACGTTGTGTATAAGATAATTTTTAAAAAATTTCAAAAATTGTGGAACTTATAGACGATTTAGGTTAAGCCTGTTCAACTGCCTAAATCATCAGTCCGTTCGATTTTTTAAAGCTTATTTTTCCCGGTTTTAAAGCCTTTATCAAGTAAACTAAATTAAAAATTCATTACAAATGTTCATTTTTAGGGTAGGGCAAACGAAAACTTTATTGAACAAAGTCAATATATTTTTCATGAGCCCTATTGTTTTTCCAATATTTCTAGTTGATTGCAGTTTGAATAAAATTAAGAAATGGTACTTCACATATCAATATCTTAAATTTTTATTCAATTAAAAAATAAATTCAAAAAAACCAAAATTCATTTGAGCATTAATATGAATACCCCCTTAAAAAGAATGTCGGAATACCCAAGCGTACTTTGGGTGTACATAAAAGGAATTCAAAAAATAACGCACGCTCATGGGCAAACGTAACTTCATACAACTGCTGTTTTCAGACAAAAAAAGACGTGAGACTTACTGTCAGCGCTTGGCTACAATGTTTCTAGTACTTACTATCAAAGATATCGTTCCCCATCAGATTGCGTTATTCCTTGAAAATACTGCATTCGCACTAGTGCTTGCAGCAATAATGTCAGCTATACATGTGTAATTTTCTAAGGCTTTATATCTATTAAAAATGTAAACTTGTTTTTCAAGTATTGTTTAAAACTGCAAGTATTATAAGCATATATGCGAATACATTATTTCCTACATATAAAGTTACTCTTAAGCTATCTCTGACCCTTAGGTTTTCTAATAACATCTCAATTAAATGAAATATTAAGGTGCAGCAAAATTGTTTTTTAAAAGCAGCCACATTAGACAAGCGGTGTATCTCAATAGAGTATTGAGAAGTTTGAACGATTATGACCAATAAAAATAAAAAAAAACCGTTGAACGGCTTGATAGAAAAAAATCTTATGTCAAAAATGCATACATTCCAATCACATAGAACTTAAGCGAAAGGAGAAACTGTTCGTCACTTAATGAATGTTCCAAGGCATGCACCAGTCTGCAGACGAATCTAAGAATCTTGCCATAGCCAGAGCTCAAATATCTCTAAAACATGAATTCATCTACGAAATGATCCACGACCGTTCAAAAACTTAAAGTGTCAACAAGGCGACATGGGGGCACAAAGGAAGCGCGGACTTGGTGAATGTTACAAAATAAAATAAGTTATGGGAAATATTATTGGCTGATGCGGCCACAGCAATGAGACTCGAAGCCGTTTAAATAAAATTTGGGTTGTTATATGGATGAACTTTTTGGAAACGTATGTTTTTTCTACCTCTGTGCATCACATTGTTATAGACGTTGCTAGTTGATCCTGGGAGATAAACGTGGGCCTTTTGCTTTCCATGCTCCTCAGCTACACGCACTGTTAAAGGTTGGTTAGCGCCCTCTGGGATTACATTATTCAAAGCAGAAATTGCTTCTTGCGCTTCCTCTTTTCTATTAAACCTTTTAGAAATAAATAAGATTATATATATAGGCATAAAATATATTAATTCGAAGGATGCTCTGGTGGATTGCACTTCATTTACCTTACAAATGCAACGCCTCGGGGTGTACCAGTCAACTTATCTCTTAAAATATTTTTTTGTACAATTGTCCCGTATTTGCCGAAAATTATATCTAATTGATCTTCTGTAATGGTTCGAGGAAGATTCGTCACGTAAAGGTTAGTGTCCTTAATGTGATCTCCTCCAGGTCGGGCATATGAAACCTATTTAGATATAAATAACATTGAGTCCAAACTTATTTTTGAGTTTGATTTTTTACAATAAAAAGTGTGCAGTTGCTCTGTTAAGAAATCCGTCTATCTTTGATTCTAACCCGGATTTACACATCAGGGCCAATCTTCGGCAAGAAACTTGTTAATTAACTAGTTTTATGATCGACTTGCACAAAGAAGAACATACAAAATGAATGTACAGCATTTAAGTCAACTCGTACACGCATTAGTAGCATAAATGTTGATAAATAAGATTAGCCCCAATCTGAGGAACCAAGCCACATAAGATCTTTCGCTCCTTTACTGTAGAACATTCCTGATCGTATTAACGATTAAACTCGTCCAACCAAAATATACCCAGATAATGTTCATAACAGGGAGATCTTGACAGAGAAAGATCTACTTAAAGTAGTTACGGAGAACTGCGCCATATACTAACCTTCAAGCGTTTGTTTCGCACTGTTACACCATTTAGGCTCTTTATTGCGCGTATTGCATCTTGTTCTGCGCAAAAGTCAACGAAAGCGTACCCATAGCTGTAGCCAGTCTGGAAAAACAATCATGACCAAAGTGAATTACTCTATTCTCTAACTACATAAAAATCGTTTTCAGCCCGTGACTCACCTTAAAATCTCTCATAATTCGACAAGTGTTAATGGGGCCCATTGTTCGGAAGAGAGCATACAACTCACGATCAGTCATATCTTGAGGGAGATAGTTCACAATAAGATTTGTACCCCCGCCAGGACCTGCCAAAGAACTTGTACTTGATGAAGACATATGACCAACAGATGCTAACGTACTACTTGTTGGAAAATCATTGTACATACGTCGAGAGGCTGGATAAGACGATGTAAAATCTGCGTCCTGCGGTGAAAACGCATAACGTGACTGAAATTTTCAAAGAATTTGAACTTGGACGCGGTGTTTTTAGCGAGGCCGAATAATGCAAATGTTGGAGCACACAATATAATATCAAATTAATTTATTTTATTTCTTTTGGAGCTTAAATTTTGCTGTGCTGCAGGCAATTAAGTTGAGTGAGAGTTTTGCAAAACAATTCCGAAATATAATTTGTTAGTAAATAAAACAAAATAAAGCATAATTTTCTTCCTTCAATAAAATAATTGTTTATATCAACCAACTTATTGTTGATTGATACTAAAATATGCAACATATTCACTTTTAAAAATACACTATACGAAAATTAAGAATGAGGAAAATCGCTGCTTTGTGAAAACTAAAAATCTAAGCTTGTGTGCCCCAAATTTCAGTTAGCAATTAAACAAAAGTAATACAAACCATTCCTGATGGCAATGAATGGGACATGCCCCACATCCGGCCGCCACTACTAAAAAATAGAAAATATAGTTTAACATCCCAATTTCAAATTGAAAAGTGATACTGTAGTACATACTAGCCAGACATCACACTTATAAATAAAGTAATTTTTATGAAGCACCAAAAAGTAATCATTGCACTATAATACGGGCTGGTAATTTACGAACACAGTACAAATAAGCGGTTTTACTCCTCTGGAGATGCAAGCCGACTTTTTCTGTTGTGAGCCTCTGACGATATTTTTTTATTGCTCAAATAAATGCAAGCGGGGATGAAAGCGGAAAAGATTTGACCTTGCAACTACCAACTCATTAAGTTTTCCATAACAAAAATTCATTTGCCAAGGAATTTCATTCTCCTTTTGTGTGCATTGTCTCTTTATAAAAAAAAAAAAATAATAATAAAAAAAAAAAATAAAAACGGCTAACATACACGGACCCCGAAGATCGGGCAAACATCTCGAAATTTTAACATAAACAGCTTACTTAAAGGATATGTAAGAAAGCCTTTAAGTACTCCCCAAGGGTGTGTCTTACATCCTCGTAAGAGAGACTTATTAAAAAAAAAAAAAAAATGGCACGGCGCAGTGGTTTTGAAGGGATATGCGAGTGTGAATTTTCAGATGGATTTGCACGTGCCAAGGCTTCAGACAGCGAGTCGGCGCTCAATGCAAATTATTTGGCAAGTAAAGCGTCCGATTTACTTTAGTTAAATTGCTCTCGAATCGCCAGCATCTCGCATTACTGACCCGAACCGATTTGGCTTGGGAAAGTGCACAATAGTTGGGAACAACTTTTGCTACATGTATGTAGAAATATAGAACATCCTTCTGGATTGGAGTATGTCAAGGCTATGGCATTATTTCTTCTGATGCCACTTCAGCTTATTTTTTACAGGATGTTGACTTATGGCTTCGGTAGCTCTCACAAATCAACCAACGGGGTTAGGGTAAGGAGAGTTGCCCTAAATTGCAGTCATTGAGGATGTTCATCCATTTATGTTGGTTTAATGTAAAATTGCGGTATAAATAAAAATTATTTGTACATAACAATGCGGCATTATGTAGTTCCTGGCAGATGACCTTTCAACGCTCTCCTTGACTGTAAGCTTTTGTGTGTGCAACTGAAGCCGTAAATTTATTGTGAAATGTCATCTTCAAACAATTCGGAATTTTATCAAATACGAATAAAAAGTAATTGATTGTGAAATTAAAAAGATGTGTTTACTAGCGGTTTTAGTGAAACATTGGTTTGAAACACACTATTTTGCTTTACTACAAGGATTATAAGATTGGCATTCGTAACTTCTCTCAGCAAGGCAAACAAAAAGTTAACTATATTGTGTTATGATAATGCCTAGATAAATAGACACTGTTCTTATATCGAAAAACCTTAAAAGTGATAGAATGTCCAGAATATGAGATGTCTTTTTACTCTGCCTGCTGCGGTCTATTTAAATTGTTCTTACGAGTGCTTGAATATGTTTAATTTTATTGCAGGAATTTTTGTTATATAATTATATATAAAATTTGAGAATCCACGACGAAAACAAAATTTCGCAAAATTAAGAAAACGCTATTGTAAGGATCAGAAACGGAAATTAATAAGAGAAATCAATTTCTCTCCCAAGAATGTTTTGTAATTGGTTTACACCAAATTTTTACGCAAATCGCGAGCGCTGTTACTAAGGTGCAATAATAAGTCAAGTAAGATTCCGTTTAGTGGTTCCTCAAGGTACTTGGAACGAAACTTAAATTCTACCCACATGCGACGACAGATTTTTGCACTGGCAGGTACTCTGAACGGAACCCTAACCGTCTGCTTACATATGGTATTCGATGCTAAAAAAAAAAAAAAAGCGCTGAAAAGTGGTGGCACAGTACGGCAGCCCGGCATCCCGGCCGCTGCTAGCACATCGCCAGATTCGGGCAAACCTACGCCCAGCATCGCACAATGGCGAAGTAGCGCCTAGCCCCATGTTCTTACCTGCAGTTAATTTTCAAGCCGCATATACAACAGAGTGCCCTGCAGAACACAAGGCTTGAAACTTTCTCAGAGTGAGTACCCTCTTGGCACAATTTCTGCGAGGAAAATCTCTCAATTCGGCGCCGAGACACTACTGATGCTGTTCTTGACAATGCGAAAGTGAAATTTCCTTGCGGTTTTAAGGTTATGTAGCTGGGAATACGTACTAAAAATCGATTTTGCACAGAAATTTTGCGAAATGTATCTTTTGGTAATGATACTAAGCAAAAATGAACAAATTAACACAACGAAATTAATCCTAAAGAAATTCAATTGAAAACCAATAAAAGTTTATTTACCTGGACCTGTACGGCGCGTAGCCGTTCATGTTATTGTACATCACGTACGCCAAATATTTCTACTGTTTTGCTTGTAAAATTGCAACAAAACGGCAACAGCGAGGCAAAGTGCGTCGCGAAAATCCAATAAAACCCCAGCGGTGCTCACACACTTAACCTTGTAACAATTTCCAGGGATTTGCGAATTAAAAGTCAAGCTCAAGCAAACAAGCCTAATTAAGCAGCTCTGCGTCAAGGATCAGTGCTTTTTGTAAATTTTTTTTTTTTTTTGGAACTGGGGCACTATTCGTTATCCCGATTCACTTCTCATGCAAAACGGCTCTGCACACAAAAAAAAAAAAAAAAAAAAAACTATCGAGCACTTAACACTTTTCAGTTTTTGATTGTCAAAAGATCTCCGTACCGCATTGCGTTTGAATCTCACTCTTCCCCCGAAAAGAACTTGTCCTGCTGAAAACTGGATGTCTTGCTGCGCCCGCTAGAACTGCTTCAATTGATGGATCCTTTCGTAAACAAACGATCGGAGTACAGCCTGCCGCTGCTCGTAAAATAAAATTAAGCGTCTCAAACGTGGCTACCTTTCCTGATTCCTGTATCAATACGATGTTCGATTGCACCTCCGAATGTGCCTAGAACTATTCTTACTTTTTTAGTTTACTAGCAGCTCTGCACTGTACTCTATTTTAACACAAAAACCAAATAAAAAACACAGTGTCAAGAAGCAGTTACACGGAAAACAGACACGGGCGGCCGAAAATCTCTCCCAGTTTATCATTTTAGTTGAAGGATTCTTGTGCCTAGAACGACTTCCAACAAATTTACTTGGAATTGAAAATCTTTACTGGAAACAATGTTGGAAGAATTGCCAGATCCAATATAATGTGTGAAAATAATCAATCGGGCCCAGCAATCACTGAAAGCTGTTCCGCGCCGATTTGACAGCAATTTTTAACATAAAATATATTTTTATTCGAATTTACACTGAAGGCAGTAATTAAATTTTATAATTAATTTGCAAAGTTCATTTCTAGCTACTCGTCTAATAATCGCATATAAAGGTAATACATCAAGCAGATATTCCCACGGAAAATCCCTTAAAGCAAACTTATTAAATATGTTTCGAATATTGCACATGTATTTTATAATTGTCGAATCTTAGTATAAAAATATGTCCTTGGCCTTAACACCCATTTTGATTACAATACAAATATTTTTCCATTCGCCTTTAATTCACAGTTTTTTTTACTTTCTTATGGACTTTAGAAAGTGACTAGCGAAGTTCATATCGGTCTTCAATTGATACTGCAAATGCCACTTTTTTTCATTTTATTGCAGTGAACTAAATATTTGCGATAATGCCTGTACTCAAGAGGTTATTTTTATTGTTAACCATTTGTTTACATAGAGGACTGTAAAATTAGCGATAGGAGTGGAAATGAAGTAATTCAATGGATTAGATGTGTTTCTCCTTCGACATAGAGCTGTTCTCGTATTCTGGCATAGGCTAGTGAATTTTGTGTAAAATTATAACCGCTGAATTTGTTTCGCATATACTTCAAGAAGAAGTCTGGTATACCCTCATCTTTTATCTCCTAGAGTACACAGTTTGAGTCTATAATCAGAGCTTTTTTGGAAGATCTGCACCTTTACCTGGAGACTGACCCAAACAAGTTTTTAAGTGTAGCTGATCGAAAAGAACAACTTATTGCGAATATAAAAAACCAGACGCGCTCGTGTTGGCAACCTTTGTATTAAGCTGTAGCATCTACATCCGAATTTTTCTGCAAAAATAAGTACTGTTTATACATATAGTACATATGCTTGTGATAAGGTTGTAAATAAAAAATAGTTTTCGATATACTTGCAGCTGGAGCAATTGTAAATTCTGTCGCCTTCGCTTTCAGTCTCAATTTTCAGTTTGTTTTCCCTTCGCGGAGCATTGAAATGGAAGTGACTTTTTCAATATTAGCAGTTGTTATTAGCTTGCTTATAATTTTCGATTATTTAAAGAAAAAACGTAGAAATGAGATGATAAAAAATATGCCAGGTCCACCAGCGATACCTTTCTTTGGGAATGCATTGTTGTATGTGGGCAAAACACAAGAAGGTAAAATGATTCATTTTGAGAAAACTTAAATATTCCTCTTTCGCATTTTTAATCAGATATTATGAACCAAATTGTTGCAAATAGATGCAAATATGGTGGACTTTATCGTGTATGGGTTTTTAATCAACTGGCTATGTTCTCCTGCAACCCGAAGGACGTAGAGATCATCTTGAGCAGCCCTAAATATATCACAAAAAATACGTTGTACGATATGCTTCACTCTTGGCTCGGAAGTGGTTTGCTCCTGAGCACGGGGCAAAAGTGGCACCAGCGCAGAAAAATAATTACTCCTACTTTTCATTTTAAAATTTTAGAAGAGTTTGTTGGCATCTTTGATCAGCAGAGTGCGATTTTAGTAGAACGATTGAAGCCGTTCGCAAATGAAACAGCTTTTAACATTCACCCTTTCATCACTTTAGAAGCTTTAGATATTATAGCAGGTAAATTGTTTTTATTTTGTAGGATCAATGTATAGGAAAAAGAGTTATGTTTCTAGAAACAGCCATGGGGACTAAAGTTCATGCGCAAACAGATCAAGATTGCCAATATGTTCGTGCCGTTTACAAGTACAAGACTGTTTTAATGAATTTATTATCGTTTTCTTAAGTTTAAACTTTTCTTTTCAGCATTACAAATATCATGGCGAAACGCTTTATAAACGTATTTCATAGGTTTGATTGGATTTTCCAATTAACTGCACCTTTCCGAAAAAGGACGCAAGATAAGGCTCTTCGTCAATTACATAATTTTACGGAAGATATTATAACGAAAAGACGATCATCTTTAGAGGAGTCTTTGCCTGATCCAGCTAAATCCGGCAGTGAGTGAAAATAACACACAACACCACAAAAACTAATCAAATTGTTTCCTAAACAGCTGAAGATGAACTTGGGGCGAAAAGAAAGATGGCCCTATTGGATGTGCTGTTGCAGGCAACGGTGGAAGGGAAACCCCTCTCCAACGCAGATATTCGCGAAGAAGTCGACACTTTTATGTTTGAGGGTCACGATACCACCACTGCCGGCATGATTTTTGCTTTGTATCTTATCTCGCGACATAAAGAGATTCAAAACAAAATTTTCTCTGAAATCCGAGAGGTAATCGGAGATGATAAAAGCAAGCCAGTTGGGCTTAGGGAATTGCAAAACCTGAAGTACTTGGAATGCGCTATTAAAGAAAGCCTTAGGTTATACCCTCCAGTACCCATAATTGGAAGGCTCATCACAGAGGACATGGAATTGAGTTAGTTATGAGATATTGGTCTGAGTTAATTATTCTCTGGATATGTTTTATAGATGGACAATTGATCCCTGCAGGAACAAACTATACAATAGGAATTTACGTGATGCTCAGAGATCCTGACTACTTCCCAAATCCTGATAAATTTGATCCTGACCGGCATAAAGTAGAAAACTTAACTGAAAAGGGAAACCCATTTGTCTACATTCCTTTTAGTGCTGGGCCACGAAATTGTATAGGACAGAAGTTTGCTATGTTAGAAATGAAAAGTACAATTTCTAAGATACTCAGACACTACGAATTACTTCCTTTAGGGCCCGAAGTAAAGCTGCAAATGAATTTAGTTTTGAGGTCCAGCAATGGTGCTCATTTGGGGCTTAAACCAAGAATTTATTAATTATGTGCCTCTACAAAGTTCGGTTTTTATTTACTTCCCGCTCCTAGACTTGTTAATCCTAAACAAACACTGCATCAAATTCGTATTATTTAATAACTTTGCATTCATTTTGTCGCTGTGAACTGTGAAGTGCCAGAAACAAAATATTTGTCTGGTACTCACTGCCGCTAAAATCTCATAAGTATTCGCTGTAAAATAATATCAATTTTAGGATACACCATAAATATGCGCCCTGTTCGGAAAGTCCATCCATCCATTCTTCTCAAACGGTTGTCTGTGTCTTTAAAAAGCCAAAATCTGGTATCACTCTAGTTCCACAATTAAATTCCAATTGCTCTCATTTTCCTCAAATGGAAGGAAATGAATGTGATTTGATATTAGGCGAGATTGTTAACAGGAATTCTCAAGAGATATTTCGTTTCATTTTGGTTTTAAACGTTTGAATTCATCCGTCCTCTTCGGAACCACTTCATTCCGGATTATTGTAAAAAATAAATTGAACGAGTCTTACAGTACTCGCCAATAATGTGTTACATCTTATTTTATTATAAAAAATGTTTGTGAAAATATTAGTATAAAAAAATTAATTCAAACAAGTCGCATTTAATTTATAAACATGTAAATTCAACATAGTATGCTGCTAGGAGAATCATTTTCCAGAATCAACTTGTAAGCAGCCCGTTACCTAAAAAATTACTCCTGCCTGAACGCCTTTGGGTATGCAATAAAACTGCATTTACAAAAATGAATTAGTCACCCGCAAGGGTGCGTATAAAAAAATTTCATGAAAAGGTAGACACCTCGAGAGACCAGAGTTGCGCGACGCGTAAATCCATTTGCGATAAACTTTCACACAACACCACTTTAAACAAACTTGTTCATTAATTCACTAGACACAGCATTTAATCACGTAATATTCTCCAAGAGGGTCTCATCACAGTGGGTTTTCACAAACTTTTCGACAAATTCACTGTCACGGGTATTTAATTGTGCCGTATTTTCCGAGTCTCTAGAGTCCCGCCACAGTGGGTTTACGCAAAACACTCCACTCTACGTTGAAAAGCCATGCTTTATTAAACGTTTCCACTAATTAACTAACTCACAACATTTAATCGGATCGGATTTTCCGTCACAGAAAATTTTCGCGCCAGACTGAAAAAAATATCAAATTGCGCCCGAACGTTCAGTTCCTTCTACCCGAATCGAAGGTATAACGGTCTATCGGGACTAAAAGGTAATTTTAAATCAATAACTTTACCAAATCTACCAGGAATATTAATTAAAATCGCGAAAAACATAAAACCGACGCCACACTGATTTCAGATTTAACGAGAACTACAATGAAGTTGCCGACAAAGGCGACCAGAGCGATCCTGGTGTTTGGCGGCATTTCAAACTGCGACAGTTACTAAAAGAAAGTTTACATTTTAATTGTATTAGAATCCATTTTCGCACGACCAGGAATAGAATGCAAATGAGAAAATAACAAGGAGCATTTTGAACACAATTTTGCAATTCTAATAAAGAAATTTAATTATAATTAGCTATAAAACTGCATTACCTTCGCTTCTGCTACTTCCTGGCACACAATTCCGTCGATTCACGAAATTACCTCCCAAAAATGAGCGGAAAAATCTTACCCATCAAGCGTTTCCGAACACGAACGTCATTACGTCCGTCATGTCAAAGTTTGAAGTATGATATGACTACCGTCTTGGACTTGAATTGCTATCAGATCAGCTGTCAGTTCCTTTCCGAAGGAGTTTGTAGTGTTTTCATTGGTAAAATTCGCTTTACACGTTAGAAGCATGGCTGCTGTACGGAGAGACATAGGACCGGCTTTACAGAAGCTTAGAGAATTTTTACTCGGGGTAGTTTATTTTCCTAGGGGAGTCTTATGTAAGCACTGACGGGGACAACCTTTTCAGAGACGCCACACTGTTGCCCTGAGGTTTGAAGACGGCCTGGCGGCTCGAACACAGCCCCCGCCAGACATCCCGGAAGGCCCTTCTCATAAATTGGCAGCAAACTATTACTGCAACCGCGATGCACGCAGGGAAGTGGAGCCTCCTATTGAGCTCACTGGGCAAAAGCTCTTGGAAGGTGCTAAGACACCCAGTGGAAGTCTTCCAACCCCCGGTAAAGTTCATAATTGGGATTGAACCTCTGTTGTGTATTCACTAGATATTTTGAAAAGAAATTAAAGCGTTAGATTAATGTTAATGAGTTGATTTGAATAGAACAAGAGGGTACTGTAATTGTCAAAGCTCTAAATATTTCGATTGGGATCGGGCATTACGAAGTTTTACGCCAGAAAGCAAGGTGGGCATACATTTTTGGTGGAACGGTCGTCAAGATCTCCTTCTTATGCATGTACTTGATAAACAGAGGAAATGGTGAATTAATACTTCGCTACGTTTTCAATTATTGCCCAAGTCTGGCCCAACAACCATCTGATGGTTGGCTGCGTCTGATAAAAACAAAACATTTCCGTAGTTTGCTTTTATTTATTTGCATGTTGATATTGAAAAATAATTCTTAATGTATTTGAAATATATCAAGCCCAATTTTTGGGAATATGTCTTTTGGAGGTCGAATTTAAAATAGATCGATTCACAAAAACCATAAAATTTTTAAGAATTGAGGGCATAGAGGCTTATTTTAAAATAGTTTAATGCTACTTAGAGACGTAACAGCTACTTATTAAGGATTAACTTATACAAAACCATACACTGTCCAAAACAGTCCGCGATCAGTCCTGCAATCTGTACTCTCTAACTAAATATGTATACAGTAGTTTTTATTATTCCAAGATACGTATAACAATTAATGTCTTAAAAACAAGTACGTCATAATAAAAGAGGCGTTAGTCGTCTTAATGAGGCTCTAGTATTAACAAAGTAGTTTCGAGGAGAAATGCATTTTTTTAAAAGTGCGAAGCTGAATGAACCACAAAACAGCCTTGGTATATGTATAGGAAATTCTTTGATATAAACGTTCTACATTTTCACAGAGAATAGAACATATTGACAACATAAATTTAAAGCAATAAGCAAAATAAATAGATATTTTCAAACAAACGTGACCCCTTAAATATTCTAATCAACTAATGCCGTAACACGGATTCAAATATAAACCAAACAAAGAGATAAACAACGTCTGTAAATAAATCTAAATCTACGAGATTAGCACCAATGATAACTTAGCTAAAATTGTTAAAATTATGTATAAAGCATCTCATATACATATTTGTTTAAAACAGATTTGCGCAAGCGTTTGAGTTATTGTTAAATATTGTAAAGACAAATTTGTATATGTAAATGAAATTTTAAACTGGGTTTTCTTAAATCCACAATTGTCTCAAATAATTTTGATTTTATATTTTTGATAGTACCATACTTTGGACAGTACTTTAAAAGAGGTTAAATAGGAGCAACTCACCGAAATACCCCCAATTTTCGAATATTCTATCCTATTCACATTGATTCACATTGAAATTTATTTTCATATAAAAATTCAGAAAATATTTCAGCTTGAAAGCGTTCTTGCCAAATAATAAAATTACTTATACTCGTTTGTGACAAAAATATTATTTAATTTTCATTATATGAAAAACTTTCCTAATCTACTTTTTCAAAATCCTGTATAAAATGTAGACGAAAGTCTAAAATCTATGTATCCGCGAAAAGTATCTAACTCTTTAAGAACGGTTAAGCTAGAATTTGGTCAGGGCTTTAAAACACTACTAAAGCAATAATCAACATTGTTGAAAATCAAATTTTTCATTACAGGCAAAACTCTTTTTAGGGGTGTCAGGTCAGTTCATAATTTTATTCGAATTAAATCGAAATGTGTCATATACCGTCACCCCAAATTCATGGAAATTCCAAAGAGTATTTGCGGAAACGTAGAGATATTCTTTGAGTTTCACAACCGCAGCACTTTTGGTATAACAATTTCTGTAAGCCTATCTAGTGATTTAAATCTATTTGGAATTGCACTCTATGTGTTTTTCGATTCCAATGGCCCTTGGTTAGCTTTAGTAAAGCTCTGTATTATTTCGGACTGGTGCTGGTATCTTCGAAGATCCGCGATCCCTTCTAGGTGAGGTGACGACCGACCAATCTTTGCTGGGTGTACTTTCTGTAGAAGACGCGGCTGAACTTCGTTTCGAATATCCTTTTGTGGGTGGGGAGCAACTGCTTGATCTCTCGAGTGTTCCATTACTGTGCACCCAGGCAGTTGTAAAGTCATCATAAACCGGCGGCTTTTGTGACCTAGTAGTCCCACTTCCATTGCTTAAACTTCCGGCATATTGCGTAAGTAGCTGCTGCATTTTTTCTAGTATTTGGGTATCATTCTTGGCAGTTGTGGCAGCCTTTACCACTTCTTGAGCTAATGGCGAGGTGCTAGTCTTGACGGGGGATGTTACGACAGGCGAATTGCTACTTTTGATTCGTCGGCCATTGCTATCATACATTAATGGTGATGACCTGCTTTTTGAGTTTCGCTCAAAGTTGTTATTGGGGGAACTAAAAGTCTCGTTTGTAATGTTCGGCCGTCTTTTGGTGGTGCGACCACTCCATGTGTTGACATCCTTCGCAGGGGTTTGCTTTTTTTCTGCGGGCTTTCTTACAGACCTATAAACTGGTTGTTTTCTATTAAAAATGGGTAGGCCGATGCGGGAAGTGCTGTCAGCTCCGTTGTCACTTGCAGCGTCTACACTGCGCCTCCTCACTGGTATCGGCGATCGGGGTATTTTGCTAGAGATTTTCAGGGACGGGTTTTCGTCGCCGTAAATTTTGTCAGAGAATCCAGTTTTGCGAAGCCCAGTGGCGCTGGCTATATCTACAGTTATCTCGTCATCTGTGATGAAAATGCCTGAATTCTCAAAAGTATTGGAGACGCCTTTTAGTGATGACGGATTATGTGGGTGTACTGGTGAAGTACAAGCAGTAGGAACAATGGGCAGGTTTAGCACAAAGCCATCTACGCAGTCAGAAACTTTGGTTAAAGAACTATCTTCAGAGGGGGATGTTTGGGAACCACTGGACGGTTGATCTTTATATGCAAAAGAAAATATGTACTTTAAAAAGAAGTATTATTAAAGAAGTAAAGAACTTACTACTTGTTTCAACATATTCAACAGATTGCTGATTCTTCAGTGTTTCCCTCCTTTGGATGTTGTTCGTTGTGTTTGGGAGTATTACTCCTAAACTCCTGTAGCCCTCGTCACTGATTTCGCTGCCGTTATCACTAATATTTTCGAATTTACTCGAAATTTCAGTAGATGGCAAACTACTCTTAGGAGCTCCATTGTACTGTTTCGGTTCATTGATCTGTGCAGTGCTATCGAACTGAACGTGATTGACCTGCGTGTGATCAATACTTCCCAGCAATTTATTCGAATTTGTTGTGCCCGAATCTAACGAATTCTGTTTCCTACGGATTTCAGAGAATCTCCTTGGGTTGGGAGACATGGATCTCCTAGTAATATTGGGTGGAGAATTGTCTATTTGTAAATTCTGCTCACTGACCTATTTAAGATAATTTGTTGTAGGATTATTAACTAGCTGATATTCGCACCTTTGAATAACTTACAGCATTATCTCCCTCGTGATTTGCCAAGCTGTCCAAAAATTTAGTTTGGGGTGTTGGACTTCTACTGCGGTTTTTTGCTACGACCGGTGGGGATAAAGTATGTGCAGGCGAGTAAGGATTGCTGCTCAAACCGCTGTGATTCACATTTGTTATCACTCTCCGCGATGAAGGGGGAGATCTACACATAAAATGCAAGAGAGGTTAAAACGTTTCAAATTGCTTAAACATTCTTTTTGCTCTATTGAAGCAAATCAATGAAGCCTGATGTTCTTTTCATATAAATAAAACATTTTTTATTGGAGTAGTTGGCGCCCTTGGTACTAACCTTTCAAATATAACCTGAGCTTTATGCAATTCGATACCATTGGTTTGTAAGTTAGTACGAGGGATGAGTCTAGCAGCTACAGAAGTGCGATGCTGCGCCTTACACCGACAAGGATCATGTTTATCCAAATAATGCGATAAAGTATCCCAACCACCCCCAACACGGACCATCACGTGTGAACGTAAAATCTGAAAAAAATACACCAAATTAATTTCATTAGTTTTATTTATTTCTATAATTATCTAGCAATACAATTTCCTATTCTGTCCTAATTCTCATTAGTATTTTATACAATAAGCTATCAATATCGCAATTGCGGTTTTGAATAGATATATTGCTACAATTTGCACGCAATGCAAAACAGATTTTAAATTAGTAAAATGCAAAATATCACACTTACCCGAACAAAGATTAAAACTTTAGTATCACCAATGCGGTATTTTCCTTCTGAAACACGAACCATTGGAAATTGCGATGGACAAGTGCACTTCTCAACCAAATCTCGTACCTGTTAAAAAATATAAGAGCATTATTTGGGGTAGTTAACATCATTATGTAACAAAAATATGGTCAATACAAAACGATTGTAGTGAATAAAAAATTTCGCATTTTACGATGCGACGCGGTTTAAAACAATTTTTCATGATTTGCTTACAGAGAACAAACTATTCCATTTCCTATTCTGATTTCAATTTAATATGCCTAGCGGGTAAAGTATGTTTACAAAACCAAATGCTTGGTGAAAAATGAATTTTATTAATTGACTCTAACTAAAAAGTTGTGCCCGCTAAGCTCTAAGTCGGTTCAGTGGGGACAATTATTTTGCTGGTGGGTAGAGAGAACATAACGTGCTAAAAAAGTAAGAATCTGTTCAATGTCAGCTGCTGCTGCATTTGGTAAAATTACTATGAAACTGTAGAACCTGATTATTAAAGCGGCTTATTAAACGCCTTTTCATACCATGCCGGAGACACTGTTGCTTTTCATGCTAAAAGCAAAGTAGCAGAGTTTTAAAACGCATATCACTTCTTTTAAGTGGCCGATATTGAGTGGGTCAAAAGTTCATCAGGCAAGCCGAGTGTAATCGTGGCTCTTCAAGTACCCTTGAGGTATAGAACAATGAACCTAAAACGTGACGGTGAAATTAGGAAAAGTTTCCAATGATTGCAAGAATTGAAAATGCTTCCTGAAGGCATTTTTATTTGCTCTCGCACATCTTGAACAGTGCAGTATGGGCTGTGATACAGAATTAAATTTACGTAAAATTTCAGCCTTGCGTGATGTGATTTGTCGGACAGGCCAGTGCGAGATTACATTGATTATTAAACCAATAATGGGATGGGATATTGAGAAGCAGGATTGAATGTAATTCAGAATAGGTTGGTAAATCTGTTAGTTTCAATTACTTCGCATAGATCTGGCTTGCGGAAAAGGGTATAACTTTAGAAATATAGCTTGGAATTTTTTACATTTTCGTGTCACCGCAAAGAAATCTCAAAAATTCCGAAGGAATTCAATGAAACCAAGTAAAGTAAAAAGCTTACAAAAGAAATCGCACAAGATATCTTTAAATACGCATGCAGATTAAGGTGGTATATAATACGACGTCGTCATGTAACACTATAGCGCTGAACTGCGCCAGAAATCGCATTTAAATTGATTAATTACCGCGTCGTTCCGCTAATTGCTTTCTTAATGCATTTACTTCTTGTGTTATGTGCGGCACGACGCTCGTTGATTTGAAATCAATTTCGGAATTATTATAATGAGATCGTGATGAAATGTAGAAGCAAGGTAACGACAAGAGTGCATTTATATATAATGCGTAATTCTTAATAGGGTTATTTACGCAATCTAACATCTAATTTTATTGAATTTTTAAGAAGGCAAAAGAGCAAAAGTACAACTAAAAGCGCAAGCTGCTCTGGTTGGGAACTTACCATTTCATCGAGACTTTTGAGGTCGTTAGTGATGATCTGTGGCTGAGGACCGTAAAACAACATCGGTCCACCATCGTCTTCGTCTTCGGTGTCCGTGTCAAACATTTCCGTTGCGGTTGAAATGTTATTCGTTTCGTTTGGATCCGTTTGTGTTCCAATGCCATTAGCCTTGTTGTCGGCCGCGATTTCACGATCGATTTGTCGTTCCATCTGAACTAACATGGGTGCAAGCATTCCTTGATAGCGAGAAGGATTATTCATAAACATTTATTTAATCTTCATAAGGTCAAATTCATTTGAGACATATTTAACATTTCTTAGTCGAATTTATCTATTTATTTATTTATTATTATAAGTAGAAAAATTATTCACCAAATTTCGCTCCCCGTCTAGCAACTTCCAAAAGGCAAAGTATCACATGTTTTTCGTTTTTTCGCATAATTAGATCGTCAGTCTCGAACAGTAGGCACTCAAAAATCTTGAGACTCTTCCTGTAAAAAAAAAGGAAAAGAGTTGAATATAGGATGTAGCAACGGATAAAAACAAGGCAATTTTTAAAACTACGTGCGAGAATTATAGTGCCGTTGAAAATGGTACTCTGGATAGTTTTCATATTTATTAACTTTATTTGCCTCTGAAAGCAGCTTATATTAACTTTATGTAAATTTCTATCAACAAAGGATGCAGTATGTCGCCATCGCATTAATAATTAATTATGTGCATCAGGCGCTTATGATCTTTAGCGCCAAATGTGCTTACATTTGAATTCAAAAGATAGTTGAAACTAAGATATTTCACAAGTGCAACAGGTTTTAATTAACCTTGAGTAGGAGCTTTCTGAATAAGAGAAAACGGTTTATTAGAAACAGATAAATTCCAGTCACTGCGGAATTTGAATTGTAATCTCCTTACACAAGCAGACAAATTAATATGTATAAAAATTATCTGAAATTCAAATGTCAATAGACTAATCCGGAATTAAAATAAATTTATCCTAAATCTCTTTTACAAACCCTAATGCTTTTGACCCAAATACCTTTTAGATACGTAAAGTAAAGCATTTCATTTCTAAGCAGAATTAAACGTACCTGCACCAAGTGATAAAATTGGAGACGTTGTCGCGCGCGAAAAATGTTCCACTCTTGGCCGCTGGCAAGTAGTGGACACTACCCATCGCTAGAATTGGACCAGCTAGTCCGGAAGTCATAGAACGAGTCATAGATTTGTTGCGTGCTTGACGTCTGGCCAAATATTCTTCAGCTGCTGTACGTACGTTGTTTGCGTGCTGAAATAGAAAGGTGAACAGTGTTATTTTTTAAAAAGAACAAATGTGCAAATTGAAATTCTGTAAGGGATTAACTTATTTATGAAATTTCTAATTGAAAGAAAACATTTTTTTGTACTAAAAAGCGATAATTAACTGTCATTAACTCGCATCACTGAGTCATTAACATTAACTTTGTTGGGTGTGATCAAAATAGCTAAAAAGTTTTAAAGTAAAGGGTTCGAACTGAATGTGAAGAGCTACTTAATCTTACGATGGTCAATGATCGAGTTTAGTTTTATCTCTTCGTAGTGCTGATTTTCTCACAGCCCACAGCCCCATTTTTTATCGATAGCTATTGAGTATGTAGGAAGAATATTAAAAAAACAATTAGTATACAAAAATAAATACTCCCAGATATGATTTATATAGTTTTACGTTTGCTTCTGAACGAACAGTGGACCAATTGTACTATATTCTAATTTAAAATTTAAGTAGTGCCACGAAAACAGGCCAGCTCGGGTCAGAATTTGTTTACATGATCTTGTAATTCTGTATTTAAGTCTTAAACCTTCTTCAAGAGATTGTCAGAAGTAAAAAGCAATCCTGATCTTAAAGGTGTGTTAATACTTTATTTAATAGCAAGGCCACTTAAGTTAGGACGTGGTGTTCGGCCTGTGCCAAGCGGCATGTCAATGCCAAATGCAATCTTGCTCATGCCAAAAGCAAAGAGCCAATGACTTCGGTTGGTATAGTCTGGACGCGCCTTAATTGAGCCTCTAGTGTCAGCTATAACACACTTGCTCAACCTGGCTGTCTTCAGATGGCAGGTTGTCCGGTTGGTTACTTAAGCACGACGTAGGTGGGTGCTAGCTTTTGTGGTATTGAATAAAAGTAGCATGCAAATTGCTTACCTATTTGTCTCAGTAAAAAAGATAAAATTAACCTTCCTGAAGTCGACGGCTTAGAAATTACCAACAGTGATACTCATTATTATTTGTCAAATATGTTCGAGATATACATATATATGTTATTTGACGAAAATGCGGTCATGTGGACCGTGTACTATCAATACTTTATCAAGTAATGCGCAAACTATAAAAAGAAAAAACAAAAGATGGTAAATTACTAAAGGTTAGCAAGATATGTACCCTTCCGGTTTTATGCGAATGATTTAAAACCAGTCTCTCCTCACTTTGAGTTCTAACTGCTCTTCCTTATTTATTTATGCAATGCAAATTTAGTTTCCCGATATATCAAAATATTACTGCGTATCGAGTGCATAGCAAGCATCAAGAAAGCTCTCAAATGTGTCAAATCTACTGTCGACAGAAATATTAAATATTTTACAAATACATGAGTCAAGTAAAAAATCGCCTCCCGCAAAGCCTTGGCAATTTATATGCTCATGCCTAAAGGAAACTAACTTCCTGCTTTGGCAAATAATATTTAAATGAGTTAAGACGCTTTGCCAAGCACAAATACAATGCCCACGACGACCTTGAGTAGTCAAAAGTTTTAACTCATCATTTATCTTTGGGGAAAAAAAATATGTTTTTTTTTTTCGAAATGTTCGTTATGTGAAAAATCTGGCACTCATTAGCAGCATACAGATATTTCATTCAAATTTCAACGCAATAAAAAATTTAAATAAACCAACGAGGGAATGAATAACAATTCATTTACTTGACTGATTAAGTGATGTAAAGTAAGAGAAAATACACTAGCTATTTAAACATCTTTAATATGAATGAATGTGTTTACTGCCGTGCATGCATAAAAGTCAAAAACACTGCTGCCAAGCAGATTAACCCATGTGCGGATCGGCTTGCTAGTGGATAGTGCCTCGGCACCACTCCCGTATTAATGATCCGACATGGAGGCGAAGACGAACGCGCAGCCCGTTTAATGTAGATGTTTTCTTATCAAAGGCAAGTCCACTTTCAAGGTGGGTTAGTTATTAAATGTTGCCCTCTACCAGCCGCAAACAACGATGTCTTAGAAAAACTATCGGAGCCCCTAACACTCTTGTTTGCCTGAACAAAAAGAAGGTATGACCAATAACAATTGATCTTTGTCGCAATGATAAATATCTACTCTAATCAGCTGTGCGAAATTAATCAATGAGTTTTTATTAAATTAAAGTCAGTCGGTAGTTTTTGTGACATTTTAAGAAGATATCAATGCAATAATACAGATATACATTTACCTGTATGTATAGTATAAAAACGTATTAATGGAATTTTATATGTTTATAATTGCTTATAATATCATTTGCGAAAAGTACTTGAATTTCGCCTATATTAAGATTTATGACTCACATAGAGTTTGTCTTAAGCTAAGTAAAAAATACAAAGTCCAACGCATCCATTGCCACCTTGAATTTCAATAGAAGTCAGTCATTCATTCATTGTGGCTCAGGTGCGGTAACTTCATGTCGAAAAGCCTCAAGCGACAAAAATAAGCAACGCACCACCAAATTAAGGAATTTTTTTCAGCCGAATCACGTCAGCGCCAGGCCAGCGGCATTACTCGACGGTTGCTGTATGCTACAAACTTTCCATTTTTCTTGTTTTTCTTTGCTATTTGTTGTTCACTTCGCATGGATTATGCAATATGCGTTGCTGCGGTTTTGATTAAATAATCCAAGAAACTTAAGTAAATAAGGCAGCACGTGTATGTTATGTGCGTGTGTTGAGTAGTAAACTTTTGGATGCAGTTAAGGTGCACTGCAAGAAGTCAGTTAAATTGTTTGAGAATCCCAATAACATATACCAACATATTTAGAATAACCGCAGTTAGTCTACAATACAGCTAAATTCCAAATTGAGCATTACTAATTGATAAATGTTGGGGGAGAGAGCGGCAAAAGTTCTAGACAAACTCGCAGACGCCAAAAATGTTATTGTTTATCTTAAAATGTTTTTCAATTCATGATAAGAATAAACAAAATGTGGTATGGTATAGCATATGCCAGTGTCGCCACTTTATTGCATTTTCCCACGACTTTCCCAATAGCAGTGCTTTGAATCACTGCCCCCGTCCTCTAACAAAGCCTCATTTTAAGCAAAGACAAAAAACGTTTTGCGATTGCGATCGAATGAAACCTCATTGACATCATTGTTTCGATGCACGACTTTCTCGTAGCACGTGACACGTAATCTAAATTTGTTTGCTGATAATTTTTGCCAGCCATCGAGTCAAGGTATTCAATCCTCAAAGGGATTCTTCTCTGGTTACCGCATCTACCGGCTATTCCATAAGAGACCTCATCGAAAATTGAGGGCATTTTTCCTTCCTGATTGACTTTTTTGTGTCAATAAAGGATTCAAGAATAATTGTCAATTGTTTAGAGCATTTAAAGAGCTAGCTACTTCAAATAGTTGTTTTGTCCAAATTTTCGATGTATTGGCAGTTTTTCCTCTCTTAAAAAATATTATACAACTTCTTGCAGCAGAAATATTAATTTATATTACTTTAAGTCTCATGTGACAATATTCCCAATGGCCTTTCAAACCACTATCTTGTTTTGATTGTAACAAAGAGTTACATGCAGAATATCACGTGCACCAATTTTGCTAAATAATTTCAAACTCTCGCAATCAATTGTTAACAATAGCGGTGCATCGGAAATGCACTTAATGCTAATGATTGGCTAGCTATTAAGATTATATGAATGCACATAGAATATAATTTCTTGTTATTAGCCACACTCGTAGTTTAGTGATAGTGGATTTTTAGTACTTATACCTCTTAAGAGTATAAAATTGGGGACACTTCAGTGCACTATCTATAGTTATGGTGAATTTACGGTATACACTTGAAAATTTAATCATAGTGAAGTTGTTAAATGTGTCGTGCACTTATAATGTGTGCTACGCATAAACAGCAACAATTTCTTTACTTCAATGCAAATTTGCAAAAATGAGCTAAGCGTGTAAGCCAAGCCTTAGATACATTGCTCTCAGTACAGTAGCCACATGCCCTGCTAATAAGTATTCTGTTGGCATTCAAACTCTTGGAGAAACGAATTATCATAAACTGTGCTACTGTCTTTCCCTGCCATTGTTGGAGAAATAAAATTTGAAAGAAATATTTGCGGCTATCCTTCAGCAGACAATTGTTTTCCTCAAATCGATCGCGTTACTCTCAATTTTACCGCAATAGCTTCACGAATAATAGCCATAAGAAAACTCAATTTTAAGCGAGTCTCATACTCGAAGTCTGAGAAATTGTTGCAGGTAAAAATGATTAAATGTACGATGGGACATAAATATTTAACATTTATATATTGTACGGTTTACTTTCCGTTCACGTCCCAATACAAGAAGCGTAGACATTACCCTGCGGTGCGATACTAAAGAGGTCTCCGATCTTTCGGGCTAACACTTGCGTTATCCTAAATTTCTGGGAAGAGAGTTCATTCAAGCGAATTATGGTAAGCTGATCAAAAAATGTTGCATCCCCCGCTAGTTTTGGCCGAACTATCCTAACAATGCCTTTATTAATGTGACATATGGGCTAAACTAGCCTCCGGATAATGAAAAAAAAAACCGTCTTTGTTTTTTCTGACTATGTAGTCAGAGGTGGATTAAATTAATTTCAAAATCATGGGACCTTTGCAAACTTGGCTCGCATTTAGCAACCATCTAGTGGTTATTCCAGCCCTATTGATTAAATCTTAAGACAGTTGTTTATAAACTCATCTATTCTTATAGAATTATAATTACTTTAACCTTCATCTAATGGATATGTCCCTGAGATTAAGCTGAGGAAATAGCATGATCTGGTTTAATTAAAATTAGCAGATGAGTTTTGGAATGCGTCGTCCGACGAGCCATATGCAAAACGAATAAAACGCCTGATAAAGTTTAGGCCAACATAGTGATCACATGGTTTCTTTGTAGATATCAATTACCAAAAAAATAAATAAATAATAATAAATACCGCGTCTGCACAATTTAAATTATTTTGTGTTAGTATAGTAAGGATTTATTTTTAGTATAGCTAGGTATTTTAATTGCTTTTGAACTATCTCAGTCTCTCCTTACCAATTGCAATGTTTTCCACCCACATCATGATTTGTCAGAAACACTCATTACGTTAATTGGAGAGATAACTAGGAACATTTTAATTACTCAC
Organism: Philonicus albiceps; assembly: GCA_963969385.1. Classification (NCBI taxonomy): domain Eukaryota; kingdom Metazoa; phylum Arthropoda; class Insecta; order Diptera; family Asilidae; genus Philonicus; species Philonicus albiceps. The sequence goes on along the minus strand of OZ017774.1, from coordinate 45,458,449 downwards.
CTTGCAGAGTGCGACTCCTGTATCTAACCTGTCCATGAAATTGTCAGCATTTATCATTAAATCTGGATACATAATATTCAACCACTCCGCCAAGTCCTCCCTCATGGCTTCCAGGTACTCCTCACTGGATTTGAATGGCCGGTACGGCCTTGCCTCAAGTAGGACGGACGTCATGTCTTTTCTCGTTGCTTGAACCTTACCCTTTTTGAAACGGGAACACAGCCAGATAAAAATTTCAAGATATATTAAGGAAACGTTCGTTTTTCTGTAAAGTTGCCTTGAAAGTATTTTAACTAATTTCCATTATCATTTGGCCTATTTTTAACTAAGATGTTATACATTCTTGGGTATGGAACTTATTTTAATTAAAAATATTGAAAATTAGTTTGATGATAATTGATGTCAGGTTATAAAGTCCAAAAGAAATTCTCTGCTCTGATGTAGTGTTCAGCGCTAATACTTCTTGAGTGCTGTTGATGCTGAAATATCAATAAAATAAAATTTATAAATACTTTTGAAGTCAGAAAGAGATTTTGACTTATTTTTATGCAACTTGTTTGCTATGAACCCAATGGCTGGATCATATTTTAGGACTGCTTAGTCACGAGATATGCCCTAAAAATACTAAAAGTTTAAACAAAACAAGCAATTTCTGTCTGCAACAATTTAATTTACAGATTACTTTCGTTAGTGAACCTGACCCAAGTAAAATCCAATTGTTCTAAAACGCGTAGTCGTGGTGATTAAATAAAGCGAATGCGTTCAATATCCAGCTGCGCTTCGATTGCTTATATGAGTCACGACAGACCTTGTTTGTTCACAATTTTAGTGTGCATTAGTGGTATGTAGTGATAAGATAAGAGCTATGAAGCGAAAACTCTAGTTTTCTAGATTAGTTTTTTTAAGAATGTTTCTCACTTATAGGATTTGAAGATAATATTGGATATTATTTTGAACATACTGACTTTTTTATTTATTTATCCACTGAAAGAGTGGGAATGTTTTTAAAGTACTAAGTACATATAAAGTGATTTTGAACTATTTCGGTGTTTCTCTGTCATATAACATCAAGTGGGTTTTGATTCTTTTCCTATGGTAATGTGAGAACTTATGGAAGTGCGAACCGCATCTTTCGAGTGCAATTTGCGGAGTAGCACAATAGTTCTATACTTACTTAATTGCACCTACACCTTCTGCACTGAGTAATAAACGAAAAGCATGTGTAAAGTGCGCATCGCACATGCAGGAGCATGGATGCGTCAAATCGTTTCCTCTCCTCCGATTTCCTCGATATTCACGGCCACCGCTCAAAACGCAAGCGACTGGACAAAATGAGGCAACAAACATAAAAAGGAAAGCATTGTCGCGCGCAATGCACCCATTGTTGCATCGTTCTGCGGCCCAACGCGTTCGTCGCGCTGTACGACGCTGGCAAATTAAGCAAACAATAAGCGAAATTAATACCACAGGGCACACATGTCAATAAGCGAATGGGTCTTTTGTTTTGTCGTGGAACTTACGTCGGCTGTCTTCTTCTAGCGGTTTCTTGGATGTTAAGTTTTTCCTCGCGGATGGAGTTAATTCGCGCAGTAACTTCAATTGGAGCTAATAAACTCTGTATTCTTTTGTTTCCGCTGGGCGACAATCAACAAACGCCGGTTTGACGTGTGTAATACTAAAATATCAAAACTGTACGATTTGATGACTAACGTTATCGGGCTTTTCAATAAACACAGCGCTATTTCGAGAGATGATTCAAACAATCTCAATTTTAAGAGTACTGGAGCTGTGCTGCGGAGCAGCAACTATTAAACAAGCGATATTCTACCATTAAACAAAAGCACACTTATTAAATTAAGAGCTACTATTACTTTTACATAGCTTTCATAAATGACCTTGCTTAGGTTCAAATTTTAAAACAATACCAGGGTTGATCCCCAACTGCATTATATTTTTGTTTAAATTGCTATCAGTCCACTGCGTCCTGCCCTTAAGAGTTCAATGCATCTTTGTTTAAAAGAAATTTCTCTGCGTGCTCTCTAAAAATAGAAATGATTTGTCCCTTCTAAAAGGAATTGCATAGTACGTGTCGCCAGCAGTGAACTTGGGATTTCATCTTCGCTACCCAACTGATGAATTGATGCCATGTGCACCCACGTCGACGGTTTGAAATTAAAAATGGAATTTTCTTAGAATACTTTAAATCCTATACATTACGTTAACGAAGTCTAAACGCACTGGCTATGTCTGCAGTTTGGTTCAATCTCCATTTGACTGCAACAAAATTTGTTTTAATTGGTTGTAGATGGGAAATAGATGGGATAAAAATGGGATTACAGCTCAGAAAAAAGGAATTAATTTATCACTGAACGAATATTACAAAATTGATCTTAATATGCCCTTGCGGTGATTTGGCTGGGCTCAAACTTTTCCAAAATAAAAGCAGTGTTTATTCCATACTTGTCGTTGCAGTAAGCAAATTGCAATGGTAAACATTTGAAATTCATAGCTATAACTTTGAACATGTAATAAATCGTCCATGAAAAGAAATTTATTATATAATATAACAATGTAGCCCATCAATTTCACCTTATAGCTTCAGGGTTTAACCGCACAGAGTCAAAACTCTTGTCTCTAAACTGCAACAAGTTGAATGAAAATGACCAGCTTCATGCTGTGAAACGCGAAAAAAAACTACTTTCTCTAAAAGCTGCAAAACTGCTGATCACCTAACCTAAGGTCATTTACTATATATGCTCAAGGGATTGAGTTCTTTTGCTGATCAACTTGAAGAATAATTATGCGATTTCATGAGGTCATGATAAATACAACAGCCGTCTTTGTTTCACTATTTATGTACATTTAAGATCGAAGATGTTGGCTTGGATACAAAATAGTTAAATCGTGATCAATTGTAAGACTAATTTATAATATTATAAATAAGCTCTTTTGATTTTTCTTTTCTTTATTTTCGCGTGGCTCATCTTCTTCCGTTTTCGTAAGAAGCATTCTACGTTAGAACATAATAAAAACGTGCCTGGTTTACCTGAGGTGCCTACAAAGTAATTAGTTGCACTTTTGGTCTTCATCAATGGTCAATTGAAATAATGAGGCATCCGTTTCTCGCAGAAGTCAGGCGCGACATCGCATATAGCTAGTTAAATAAGTAGCGCTTACGCATTTGAAAGTATAAAACGTTAATACCGGCTGGATAGTGGATAACTAAATTTTTTTTTAAGACATTCATTCAAGCAACTTCTAGAGTAGAGAGTTCTTAATTACTTTCTCGGGCCGAATTTAAATACTGCACCGTGGCTAGCTCTCCTGGTGGCCTCTCATTTTTAAATTTAATGTACGCACCCGCGAATAAGTAGTCTTGTCTACGATGTATCGCATGATTTGCAGTTTCCGGTTGGCGAGATGACGCATTATGCATAAGCGACCATATCGGGTTCACCTCCTCTTTTTCTGTAGACCCTTTTGGAGTTATCAACGGTCGCCACAGATATGCAATACACAAAAGTTCTGCTCCAAATGAAATGAACCTGACGCTGAAAGCAATTCTGTGCATTTTATTGTACTACCGCTGATATTTATTTCCATTCATTGCTTTGCTTGCCATTAAACTTGTGCCACTGGTCGCAGTTTCATTGAGTTTCTTTTAAATGTGAACGTAACAACAGCGAACCAAGTCGCAGCAGGATCTCGAAGTGCGAAGAGAATAAAGTTCAACAGTTGACTCCTCCTCGAGCATTTTACTCCGAATGAAAGAAGCGTCTGTTGGCTGAAAATTGCAAGCCACCTGATAACACAGGTGATAGAGTTTTAACTAAAAATAAGTCAACAGAAGAATTAATTACACAGTGGTTATATCCGTACATATAATAAAGATGTTGATAATCTCGCATCTCAGTGAAAAGCTACTACTTCAGTTTTTATATATGATAGGGTAGTACTATATAAATTTTATTCGCGTTAGGAACGACATAAGCGCCGGAAGAAGACGACGTTAATTTTCATTAATTGATTGTTGTGTAGTTCATTCATATAACCAATTTTGAATGTTCGGAATAAATAAATTTGTTTGATAATACCACAATAAATAACGCTTTAAAAGCAGTTCCCGTTTTAATTACTCAAACAGACCAATCTGGCTGTTATTTTGAGTTTATTGCGGAAATGGCAGGCGTTGGACAGTCCACTTAAATGCGTAAATAAAGCAGAAGATGCGTATTTGCTCCTTACTACAAACTATAACTTCGCTAACGCCCATTGTGCGAAACAAACATTATTTACCTTGCATATACATACATGGCAATAACGAAGCAGTCCAAGTCCGTCGCTAATTTGTTATCTTTGCTAGCCTAGACTAAAGCAAACTTTATTAATTGGCAAGGCTAGGCCGGTTCACCGTCGTCGCAAATGGAAGCCGAATTTGTCGAATTTGGTGTTACAAGTCCGTCGCAGATTGATACAGTGCAACATTGAGGACAAGCGACAAGACCGGCGGCCAGCACTGAAAGAGTTCCAAATAACGCAAACAATAGTCACGTAGGAGATCTCAACTCCGTAGGTGGCCATTGATCGCAAAACCAAGTAGACCTCTTTCGGATACAGAAATCGCCCCCGATGATTGTTCTTGTCTTTTTTGGTGGACGCTCAATGACAACTGAATTCAGGTTTCCGTTTCACTTACTCAACATGCATATTACAAATACGAATCATTAGGAACGGGAGCAATTTTTGGTAGTGCGTCGAGAAAGGGATTAATCAAAGTAATGTTTGCAAGCACTTGAGAGATTCATACCTAGCATAACATACATTAAATGGTAATAAATGACCACAGTAATAATTCACAGTACAGCAGACAAATTGTCGAATACAAACTGCATTTAGCAATACGCACCCACTTCAGCTATTTCTCTTAGTGAAATTATAAATTTCAATGAACAAGACCATTGACCACCATCCGACTATAAGTAAATAACTGCATCCGTAGGGGCTGATATAAACTTGGTGCGTTGCTGAAAAAGGGCGATGTCCCGCTTATGGCTGCTTTAAATCATATTTACACTTGCTATCAGCTGCAACGTGTGAAGGAAATCTTTCGTAGTCGTTGTGGTTATATGTGAGCCTCACATCAACTACTGACAAATGTTGCGCTTTGAAATAGATAAGATAAGTTTTCAAGCACAACACAGCACCATTATAAAATGATCAACACATAGATTGATATAAAGTTTAAATAAAATACAAGCATAAGAGATTAAGTTATCATTTTAGAAAATTAACTGGCCCCAATTGTGCGCCTGCCAAGATTATTAAAACGTCTCTGGGTACCATTTGAAAAATTGATAATTAAAGTGGACCCAGTTTGATGCGGGCATGATTTCAATATCTCTGTTCGACTAAATTATGCCCAGCACTATCATCTCGTCTTTCTGTTTAAAGAGAAGTTTGAAATTTCAATTTCAATCTTAACCTTTACCAAAAACATACATAAATAAAACTTCTATAGCAGTTATCCAATAAAGCTTTAAACTTCTAATTTACGATGCAGGATCAATTTAAAAATATTCAAAGTATTAAAGTAAGCTCACTAAAAAAAAAAAAATCCAGCTGTACTTTGTCTTTCGTGTTTATGTCTTTATTATCTCAGAATTAATAAATGGAACGCCCTTTTTGAGTCACCTTTTTCCTAATATACATAACGCTACCTAGAAACCCTCAACAAATCAATGTAGAATATTTCGGATTAGACGAGACATGGACAGAAACTGTTTATAATAAATACAAAGTTAGAAAAGCAAACACTCTATTAAAAATCTTCAAGGGCAGATGTCTTACCACAGTAGAGAACCGAAAATCGATTTTAATTGCGTATGAAACATAATTTGGTTTCGATGTTAAACCTATCCTCACGACATATTTAATTTTTTCAATAAAACAAAATGTTGAATGTTGAAAACGTTCAGTTTAAAAAACAAAAGTGGAGCTTTGCTTAATTGCTAATAAAGTGTCTTTGCGGAGAAGAGGCACTAAATACAAACGCGAAAGTTTCTATTAACTAATAAAAATGGGTTAAGTTCTTATAACTCCTTAATTTATTTTTTGTGGTATATTTTGAAGTCTCCTAGCGATTTTCCGTCCTTAATGGAATTTGTCATCAAAGGCACCCCATACTACTTTTCTATAATATGCACATACATGTTAAAATGATTTAATTCAGCTATTTATGGAATATTATCGTTTTTAACTTTTAGTCTGCAACGGTTTAACGGTCGTATATTTGAATAAGCATTGATTTTGCACAGTGTAACCGTTGTAAACGCACACACGGAATTTGAGCAAAATCGATCCAGAGGTTGTGGGCTCTTGTTCAGGTGTGACCACCGGGTCACCGGGCTATAGACGGCACACATATATTGAAAAAAAAATCGCAATAACGTACAAATCGATTTTTCTAATTTTTTTACAATTTTACAATATTACATTTCTTTGCAAATGTGGAAACACAAAAAATAAATGCCAGCAGTTCTCACCTTAGGATGATTGCGGTTCGACGAAACTGTCGCTACTATGCCTACTCCTTTCACAAATCTAGGCAGTGTAAGAGCACAAAGTATAAAGCTGAAATTTTCACACGACACAAAACTGATAAAAAAAATAGTGATAAGGCTGTGTCGTACTTCAGTGCGTTATCATTGCCTGTGGGACAAATTATTAACAGAATTTGCTTTAGAGGCCTCGGAAAATCGGTTTCCAATTACTTTTCGTCCTTCCGCAGGACTATTCTTGTACAAAGACTGAATCACTGATTTTTTCTGTTGCAATCCTCTTTTCCCAGTCCAACAAATGTCAACGAGTTCTTTTTGCACACTTTCTCCTGTAGGAAAATTGTGACAGTTTAACGCACACTCCGTAGAGGGAATTTTCCTTAATCACTTCGAAGGGGTGATAAAATCTCACACCTAACTTACTCCGCTGCTGCAGTAGAATTTCCCGCAGCGGGAGAAAAATACCACGGCCTACACAGTAAAAACAAAAGAACATACAAATTGTATTTGGAAAATCCGCAGAGCCTCTTTGCTCATAGCATCCTCACGTTGCAGTCCACGGCCCAGGGATGACGAATTTACCGGACCGATTCTGATTTTATATCACCACCCACAAATCTGTTTAGAAGGAACTAGGGTAACAATCGCACTGCACAACGGACAAAATCATAAGTTTTCAAAATCATAAAATACGAAAAATATCGCCTGTTATTACAGGGGCTCTTTCATGTTTTTTTTTGGGGAGCGACAACACGGGCGGTACGGTCTGATTTTATGGGAGTATTACTCGCAAATCACGCGCAAATGTCATCCATATGCTCGCGACTCTGTCGTACTGAGGTTCGATCGCACGCTACCAAAGGTTTTTAGTGAATTGCAGCGAACATTGCGAACGATGTGGCTGGCAACTTCAGTCTGGGCGAAAGTTGCTGGTAAATAAGCGACAGATACAAATGTTTAGATTTCTGTTGCTTATTGAATTTGGAATTGTCGGCGCAGACCAACTTACTTAGGCAAGTAACTTTTTTGCAGAAAATCTTAAGTGGGGGATTGCCTTTGGCAATCAAATCTCAATAATTTTTAATACTTATCCAAGATGTTAAAAAGCTTTTATGTGGCAAATAAGCAGTTGCAATGTTTATCATTACAGCTCAGGGGAAAAATGCAGTCAGCTACCTACGCATGGAATGGAATGGATATTTATTCGGCTTAGACTAAGTCATACTAATGATAAAGCTACGTTAAATTATAGTAATAATTTTCTTTCCGTACTTCCACCACAAGGAACTGCCGAGTAGCGTCGGAGCAGGCATATCGGAAAATTAAATTCAAATCTAAGTTTTGTGCAATGAGCATTCGAGGGGAAGAGAAGAAGAACATTCAGATTCTTTTCCTTTTCGTTTTATCATTTTATGAAAAGTTGAAAATAGGCAGTTCCATGTAAGAGACCCGTATAAAATCCCTAATACGTAAATAATATTAAATATATTTTTATCAATTTATTTGATGTAGAAACTTGAGGTTTATTTCTTTCGCAAAATGTTTACGTAAACATACAAGCTAATTCCTAAATCTAATCCGCCAAAAGCAAACCAAACCCTAAATATAAAAAAAAAAATTAGATATTTAGTTAATTATCCGATAACTTTGATTTTCTTCGTAATTTGTTAATTCTTATGTAAAGTCAGCATTGTAGGCACTTTGAGACCTCAAAACAATGGAGCAGCTATATCGGAATGGTGCCAGTAGCTGTTGAGAGTGGCTATGGTGCAGAAGGCTCAAAACGCTATTAATCTCAATTATCGCCAGAGTAAATTGTCTTCATATCGATGGAGGAGACTGGGTACACATGGGCGCTATTTTATTTATGAATCAGACACCGTCCGCTTAGCATTATTGGAATTAATTCCGACACTGGGATTTTAAACGAAAGCTGCTGTTCACTGCAGCCCCTGTTAAGGTTTTTGGCACTTTCCTCAATGCTGCACGGACTTCACTCAATCAAAATGCTCAATTTGGAAGTCAAGGATATTTATTAAGTAGGGTTTTCAATTTAGTCCGTCTGATATTTCAATTTTACTGCTAGAGTGGGTGGCCAAATTTCATCTGTTGTTCATATCGGCCGATGCTGGCGTTCTTATTGCACTTAATCACAGCCCACAGCCTTGTCTGGCGCCTGCGTTTATCGTTGGCTATAGCCGCATTAGGCTTTGTTAAGACTCAGTTAAAAACTGCGTGTGAAGAAGGGTATAGACTGGGTTGCTTTACAATGATAAGATTTACACTGTAGGGAAAAGGTAAACAAAAAATCAACTAGACCCAATCCTGCTGAACGATTAGGAACCTGTCGGCACGCAGCTAGCTCGAATACCCTTTGCATTTAATCCCTAAATATAGACATAATAATAAATATTAATGAGAAGAATGCTCTCCTTCAATAATTTCGTGCAGGCGAGGCTACCTCAGCATTTGATCACGTCGAAAGCCACTGATTTCATTCAGAAGCTGTGAAGCGAACAAAGTCGTGCATTTTAGGCCGCGCTGTTTATGCGAAGTTGGAGTGTTGAAACTAAAAAAGAACTCTATTGCATTTCTCGTGAATCAGCTGCCAACAGCTGTGCGGAATTAAATCGCGGTTGCAAATCAAGTCCTGTATGAATCATAAATTAATTGTGCGACAAATAATTACAGTCACCTTAACTGGCGGCTTTTTAGATCCCGCAAAAAACGAACCAAAACTTAGTCTATAATTCTTTTTTCTCTTTCTTTTACTCCCTGAGTAGAGCACAATCTTAATATTAATTGATCTTGGCTGCTCAATGAAAGATATGCACTTGTACTCAATTATTATGCTGATACCCGAAATGGCCTCAGGCGAGTCATAATTGTCCCCGCTAAAAAAGGCGATAAATAACACCCCTGAAAAAGCACACCAACATGACTAAGCGATTGTTGTCGTAACGCATAGTGGCAGTTATTCTTTTGAAACGATCATTGTGAATCCAGATTACATTGTCACCAAGTGTTGAGGCCGAATTTTACAAATGATATCGATAAACTAACTATTGAAAACTCTACAGATCTTTGAACGTTTTGTTATTGACGCGATAATGATTACTTAAAGTCTTAAGTTGCTTAAGATTCATAGATTTATTTTAACATAAATAGCATTAAAAAATGGATGTGTTGAGACCAAATACTTTTAATTGTGGTTGACTTCTACTTCTGCATCTGACCAAAGCGTCTCACTTTCAGATTCTCCTTCGTTAGCCACTGCTGGTGATATCTCCACCATTTCGAATGCATGGTCGTATTCAACAGGTTGTTCCTCATTTGTAGTCGACTGTGTGTACGATGAATCGTCCTGTTTAGTAGCATTTCTCGCTGAATGGCCCATGGCACTTAGGCCGGCCAAGGCACGCATGTTCGTTGGGTCTAAACTGTATAAGCAGGGAATAGATTAAATATTAGAGAGAATTAATAACTATACTTAAGAGCAATGGTATAATTTTCAAGAGCTCCTTCCATGTCTTTCTCATTCATCAAAATTTCACCGATCAATGAGTGAAGTTTGCAATTTGGATGTTTTGTCACTTGCTTCTTCAGTAAGTTGAGCGCACCAACAGTGTCACCCTCACTCTGCAGGTACTCTACCATTAAAAGAACCGCAGGGTAGTAGTATTCATCCATGTCTAAAGCCTTTTCCAAAAACGTTGCTACTTTACTTCGCATTATTGTGTCTTTGAGGAAGGTCTGTGCCAGCAGCTGAAAATATTTACTGAAAACTAAGACTGACTACATAACTGTGGAATAGACTCACCACCAAGCTTCTTGGAGTTTGACCATAATTTTTAGCAGTATGTGCTGCAAGTGATTGTGCTTCCCTATTTCTGTTAATTGCTAAATAACAATTAACCAACCCTTTATAAATTTCAAATCTGTATGGGGCTATGGTTTGTGCTGATCGCAAATAAGTCATGGCTTCCCTGTACTTTTTTAGCTCTAGAAATATTTTTACTTTAAGGAGGTACGCTTCCACATTACGGGGGAAAGTATAAATTGCTTTTTGAGCGAAATAAGCAGCTTTTTCATATTTCCCACCTACATAAACATTCTGACCAAGGACAAACCAATTCTCTGATGTGTATTCACTGATAGCAAGTGAAGGCATTGTAAGTTTTTCGAGTTCCTGTAATCTGTTTTTCTTTGTGTACAAAACTGCCAAAGCCATTATGCCCTCAGAGAGCTGTGGCTTCTTCAAGTGAGCTGGAATCAAGTACCTCAGAGCAGCATCATAGTTTCCTTGATAATACAAGCATTCCCCTATTAAAACGAGTAGATGTTCATTGTTCCTAATTTTGGATGTCTGGTTAATTAGTTTTAACGTTTCGATTGCTTGGCTAAATTTCTGATTATACAAATTGTCGTGCGCTTTTATCCAGTTGCTTAACCAATCCGAGCATTGAGGGGCAAAACTAGCTAAAATTTAATTTTATAAGTCTATCTGCAAGCTCGCTCTATCGATTACATACCATTGACTACTAAAGAATTGACTTCAATACCATTCACATTCAACTCGAGGAGAGATTTAACCGCCTCTAGAGTGAGGGGACATTCCCTCAGCACATCTTTGTAGGCCATTGTAGCTCCATTCGAGTTCCCCTCGTAGTGCTGCAGTTTCCCGAGTAGTAAATTGACTTTTGGCACCCTAGACTTGTTGGGAATGGACTGCAGGACAGATATCGCATCTCTCGTTTGGTTTATTTCTTTGAGACATACAGCAATTCTATATTTAGTTTCGCAGTCTGAGAATTGCTCATATGTGTTTTCTACAGTTTGCAAGAGACTTTTCTGTCTAGCCAATGTTTTTTTCGATTGTAAGGCTTGGCGGAAGTACGATTCTGCTAGGCGATATCTATGCTCGTAAAAAAATGAGTTTGCTTCAAACATGAGTAGTTGATACTCCTGTTCTGGCGAAAGAACCGTGCGGTCGTGCTCATACGCAGTGTGACAAAAGCTTGCCTATAGTAAAATTATAATTTTATCGAGTTTTTAGGCAACAACGCATTTGTGATATTTACCAGAGTTACAACGTTCGAGTACAACTCAAAGTCGTAAAGTTTCTTTATATTGGCAAATAAAGTGTTTTCCATGTTGTCTTAAAATTATAGTTCTAAATTCAGCGAGTATTGAGTGCGTTATTTACAATTTCACCGCCGGCTAAATTATCCCGACCGCACAGTTCAGTAAACAATTCTTTGACAGTTGTGACAGTCAAGCAAACTGCCATCGTTATTCCACAGGACGGCGTTGTGAGCAGTAGGTTGGGAGGGACACATGCAAATTTAAAATTTCAATACGAAAGCGGTGCAGTCGTTTCCTGAACATATTTTTATTGCTTATTTACAAGGTTTTTTTTTTTATAAAATATTCACTTTTTGTGCTTGGGGCTCTTCTTTGTTGGAGTAGTACATCTCTAGGTAATGCAGAATCTCGAAGCCCACCTCGACCATGATTAGGATGATAATCATCCACTCTAGTCGCACGTGATGGGCGTCGTTCAGGTGCGACGAGACCAATTCAGCCAGCTCCACACAGTGGTTTAGCTTTTCGTTCATTACCTTTGTTCGGCGGGAAATACTAAAGTAGGCACAAATCTGTAAGTAGAGATTTTCCAGCTCTTCCCTGTCCCAGTAAAAATCCGGCGTGTCCAGCAAATCTGAACTTAAATTGATCAGGTGCCTTAAAGCAAATAGTTCCCCAGTCTTTCGTAATAAGTTCCGACGGCTAATTCTAATTTTTGAACCTCGCTTCATGTCCACGGTGAGGAACTCCATTGACTCAATGTATCTGTCGAGTGTCGCCTCCCAGATTCCAAGTTTTATTGAGGTGGCGAGAGCATTGGAAAATGTATATTTCTCTAAAAATTTGTCGCCTCCTCTAGTCAGGTAGAATTTTCCGTTCACAAATTTGGCCGGCTGCTCCTCCGGCATGTAAGTGTAGGGCATAACTTCACTTTCGCCTTTCACCAGGTAATTCCTGTACCGATCTTTCTCGTAGTCCTTCACAAAGGCCAGGACATTGGTGCTTTCCAGCTCATCGCAATTCCACAGAACGACTGATCCTTCCCTAAAAAAGAAAATATCCCGTGGCTCCTGGCCCACAGCATACTTTGCGGTAACATAGAGAACATCCTGCTCCCCTCTCAAATTGTCGGTGGAGAAAAACTGCTTGGGAACGTAGAGCTTCTCCCGTTCAATACCGTCAAGGATTCCCTCCAAGTCGTACTCTTCCGCTGTGGCGTAGGCTGTCACATTAAAAAATCCTTCAGCCCTCAGTTCCTCCGCTTCCGAAGACCACTTCTTTTTCGTAGGACGTTTCTTCGCTTGCAGCAATTGGATATCGCAATGAGGGAATCTTGTGCTTTTCACGTCTTGCGAAATGCTCCTTCCTGTAAATCCGGCACTGTAAAACGTCCATCTGACAATACGAGACTGTGGGAACACACGGCTTTGTCGGGAACCACTGAAAAATGTGAATCGTCGTCTCGCACAAAGAATTCGCGCCACATTCATAGTTTTCGGCAAGCTTATTGATGTGCATATTTTTGTAAACATCACAATTACGTAATTTCTTCGATTTATAATTTGGAAGAGCATGCAACGAATTGCACAGCGAACCAACTTCCAACAGCAGTGCGGGGCCTGGATGACAATTGTCAGCTGATCATCAGATGGTGCGCCCGGACGGATGCCAGCAAAAATCTGAAGGTCTCAAGAAGAAATTTTTCTTTACTTTTCCGCGCCTAATACTTAGGAAAATGTGCCCGCCTAAAATCCGATTTGTTTTGATATCTTTTCAGTCGCTGTGCAATTCGTGGGGCTTTTTTATGCTAGGTTTCCCGCTCTAACTTATGCGGCGACTGCTTTTGAACGACGGTTTAACGAATACTTTCCCTTTTGCCAGCTGTTGGTTTCTTTACTCATGTTATTTAGGTTTGTCGACATCGGGATTTCCAAAATAGAATAAAAACAATTTGATAGACCAGAGGAATAGAGGCCAGGTTTTGAAAAAGTAAGTACACAAGCACATTTTCGAGTAATTGTTTATTCTACAAAAACGTTGGTGTTTCTTAATATTGAATTATTTTCACTTTACAAAATATTAAAAAAGTTTAACAAATAGACTCCTAGTTGGCATAAACGCTTAACAAATTCAAAATTATGATATTAATAAAGGATCACAAGGTCAACATAAAATCTAGGCACGTAATAATCTCCTTCACTACATTTGATGCGATACATTTAAATACGCTTATTTCGAGGTCCTTTTTTATTTTTTATCCAATAATAAAGGTATGATGGCAACTAATATATGCAGTTATTATTAACAACATACCGACGTATTTCCCCTATGATGCATGTTTGCTTGCATAAAACCGTTTATTTGGTAAAGCGCTTAAAATTAATGATATTGCTTTTTGAAGATTTCGTATTCTCCATTTATGACGTTAAGTCAGAAAACGATGGCACTCCGAATAATTTGCAGAGCAAGAACAATTCGTTGCAAACAATTTCCAGAACTTTAGTTATTGATGCTACTTTAAAAAATCTGTTTAAATTGCATAATTAAGAAGGTATTCTAGTTCTTTATTACTATATCTATATTTTATATTTCCCCTTCAAGTCCAGAAGTCATCGTAATACAAAAGATTGGATTTATGTTATTATGTTACATTAAATATTAATATCAAAATACTTCAAATGCATATAAACATGGTAAAGTTTATGCTCCAGGCAAAAAAAAAGCAATTGCATCTTAATTTTATTATTTGTCTACTTTGATTTTATTTTTCTTCAATAGAAGATTTCCAATTAATGAGGAAGATTACATATGGAAACTAAAATCTTTTATATATAATAATTTGCGTCTTAATGTAACAGTAAGTGTGTAGTTCTTGTCACGCGTTATGTATGTTATATAAATATGAAGATAACATCTGCCCTAATCCACATACTTACAAAAATAGCTTCAATTAAATTAAAATGGTATTAAGCCAAAATTATATTTTATAGGAGCTTTTACTTCGCAAAGACTGCGCTTAAAGTAAATTAAATAAAAGGAGGATTGCCGTTTATCAAATCAAAAGGAGGTACGGGTTCTATCTTCTTTTGTGGGATTATGTTGTTTACGTTATGCCGCAATTTAAATGATACAACCGATTTGCTTTTATTAACACAGAATTGCGTTCTGCACAAAAAAACATAAAACACTTAATGCGTGTCTTGCCATATTTTGTTTGTCAAGTAAGTAATAAAAGATGGGACAGATTGATGCACTTGTAATATCTTGACAACCAAAAATTAGTAATTATTGCTAAAATAATATGGCCTACCTCATAACATCACCATTTCGCTGTTCAGCTTTCTAAACTTCAACTAGTGACCCCGTGTTTATAGGATCGTAAGGAAATATCGCAATGCTGCATTTCCCATTTCTTACATAGTGAATTACGTCTTTCTAAAGTCTTGTTGGAAATATTTTATAAAAAATCACGACCCATACACTTTTTTTTATGATTGTTTAGCTCTGACAAAAACTTGCATCAAGATGCCCCACCTCTTCCTACACTTATTAATATTTATATACTCAAAAAGTACATACATATCTCAGTACATTAACACTCGGATAAGTAACGGAAAAGTCAGACCGTTGAAAATGTAAGATTATTTAATTATTCCATTCTAAACATATATATTTTGTTATAGCTATATTTTAAATTGACTTAATTCGCAGTCTTGATTCTTGTAAGAGTGACACTGAATGAACTAAGAAGGTGGACAATTGAGAGAGGTAAATAGTTTCCTATACCTTGTAAAAAAAAAAGAAACAAAAAAGAAAATTACATTGATTCCATTTGTTCGGCTAGTTCTAATATTGGACTCTCACTAAGTGGCTGCATAGGTGGTGACAATGGATGATTTGAATGCGGCCAGGATGGTGGATATAAAGAAGTCGATGCCTGAAAATTGTTTGAAATGTTACTGAAACAAACTAACCCGAAAATACTCAAGAAGTTTAAAATTTTCATAATGTCCCGATCGAAACTTTCTTTAAAGACATTTAAGCGGACCTTCATGAGAACTAACATAAGCTGGTCCCATGTTCATTCTTTCTTTGTTATTTTATATTATTCCTTAAAAGAAAGTACTCACGAATATTTGCGTTCACAGGTGACCAAAAAGGATAGGCAAAATACAACTTATAGATGTCCATTTGAAAATCAAAAGTATAAGTAAAATAAACAAGTTTTATTATAAATATTTTGAAGGTATAAGGGTGAAAAAAGCAAAATACTAGTGGGATTCACATTAATAATAAAAGGACACATTGGAAAAGACTTCGAATTTTAAATTGTAGCCTTCTCTTTTCAAATTTAACTTCTCACTGGGACATCTAAAAGTTTTAGTTTGTCTATGTTAAAACCAAACTCTTGCAAGCAAAAAAAATATAAAAGGCAACAAAATTGCATAATAAGCTTTGAAATAAAACTATATCCATTCATTAAAAATTTAGAAATGCTATATTTAGATGTTATGTTTTAATATTTAACAATCTAGTAATGGATAATAAACTTATTTGGTATAAAAAAAAATCACATAGGAACTATAAATTATAGTTATATTAAATTATTACAGCACTAAAAATTACTAATAAAATAAATATGACATCAGCAGTAATGCTTTGGCGTGAAAATATTAATAAAAAAAAGATAGGAAAAATAAATACCGAAAACAATAATTCAGCTAGCAATATTCTGACGGTCTTCACAATTGATTTGATTTTATCTTCATAAACAAAAAGGAAAGGCTTGGAATTTCAATCTTACGCAGTTGCTGATATTTATACGACTCATTTCATCGAAATATTTAATAAATTGAAATGAATTTAATTTACATATTGCTATTTTGGAATTTTAAATTTCAATTACTAGTTCCTCTATGAAAGCGAATAGCTTTCAAACTAGTCTATTTTGGCTACTATGTACCTAAGTAGCTAAGAGAAGGCTTGCAATTTGTGATAACCTTGCAGGGATTCTTCGTCATTAAAAATTATTAAATTACTTAAAGAGAGAAAACGCGAAAACAAAATTCCTCGCAGTAAGATTATTTTGACCAACATGTAGTTTTTTGTTCGCCATTTCATTATAAGACGTGTAAAAATGGCAATAAGTCAACATTATTAGCCTTGTGCACATTAAAACCAAATACACAAAGTAATTATTGTACTTGCATTGTACATATTCAGCAGCAAAGTGGTGTCGTAAGTTTCATTCATATAATACATTATGCAATGGCTTAGAATATTTAAAGACAGAATTGCAATTATGTTGGCCTTGAGAAAACGTGTATCTCAATAATAATTTACAGATCTGAAAATTATAATTACACACTACAAAAATATATCTAAAATTGAACTTTAAAGCTTTTTACAATAACTTAACATGAGAACTAACTTAGTGCTGTGGTTTAAATATCTATAAAAATATTGCAAAGATCCAGTCAATGTCAGTTACAAGCTAAAAACAAAAAAAAATAAATATATAGATATTCTGTAAACTAAATATCATTTTCACGTTTCTTTATTTCTGCTGCTTTGTAAGCAATAACTCAGTACAGCTAACTTGTCTACGGCTAAGGAAACTACTGATTAGTTGTTGTAAATACCTGAAAAAGTGAAGAGTGGCCAGGCCAATTGTCCAAGGATATTGGACTTTCACTTATTTGGCAGGATGCCTGCATTGAACCAGGTAAATTATTCCAACAATCCCCACTTGTTAAATGTTGATTATGAGATGCGGTAGTATTTAGTACCTGAGAGTTTGATTGTGTCGATAAATTATGCTGCTGTTGGTAATGAATAGATGATATCGGTGGTGGATTAGCCTGTTGTTGAATATGCGATGTTTTCATCAACTTTGGGGAGCTTGTGGCTGACGGTGTTGGGGAATGGTTGCTTGAATTTGTTGAATTAATAGAACTTGTAGAATTTCCTTCGACGATTGCTTGAAAAGCTAACAGATCTTCTGATTCGCTTTCACTAAGCGGGAGTGGTGGTAAAATCTGTGTCTGTTGTGCGATTTTATAGCTTTGCTGGCGAAGCATTTGCCTGCGACTCAAACTATTTTCCAATGCTACTTGTTTTTGAAATATTTGTCGTTTTTGCTGCAGTAGTCGATGCTGCATTAATTGTTGCTGCAATGGAGGTTTTTGCATCTGTTGTACACCAGCAGGACACTGAACTTGCTCTTTGAATTCTCGCTCATGCTTTCCCATATCATTTTTTATTTGAGCAATAAACGATATATCGTTGTTCTTCGTAGAAAGATAATCCGTCTGCTTAAGAGTGTGATATAAGGGAGTTAAATCCATGGCAGTTTTATTTGGATTTACGTGAAACTGGCTGTGTTGGATCTGACGAACAGTCATTTCATCTGGCGGAACATTTGATTGATATTGAGTTTTTAGTTGGGCAGCTTCTTTTTGCAATATGTGCAACTCAAGAACGCCTTTAGCTTTATACGCTTCAGAAAGTCGTTGACTGTTAAAAGCAACATTTGTGTTCAATGGATGCTCTGAATGAGAATGAAGTATGCCCTGGGCGACAAGGCCATCGCTTGCCCTACGCCCTTCTCTATATTTTTGAATAAGTTACATTACAACACTATTAAGAAATGGGCTAAATATGCCTACCTGAAATCTACCGGCGATCGTGTAATAGCTCTACAGCGCTTAGCGCCGTGTTGATGGTGGGTCCCTATTGGATTATGCCTAGAGAATGTGCATGGCGACTTTGCAGACATCGATACATAGACGCATGAATGAAGCGCTGATGATCTTATAGCTCTAGCATCGCCTTCAGTGGGCAGGGCTGTGCTAGAGGCGCACGAAGGAAGACTTCCTGCTATATCACTGTCCGATATATTTAAGTCCAAGCTCTCAAATGTTGAAAAATTGCTTCTTGAAGATTCGCAGCTTAAGTTTTGACTTAAACTTTTCGATGGAAAATTGGTAACAACTCCACTAGATGAGCTACTACTTGCGTATGAGTTCAATCGTTGTATGGACGCAGGAACTGTGGGAGGTGCTTCATCCATTTCTGAATATTTTTTAAAAAGAAAATTCCATGTGTGTTTTGTTTTTGATTGTTTCTGTGTGTTTAATTAATAGATTACGCAAATGGCACAACAAAAATATCAAAGTGAGTGTACTGAATTCTTTAATTTGAAATGAAACAAATAGTTATGAACACATTGTATGGTGTTAAGT
Source organism: Philonicus albiceps (assembly GCA_963969385.1). Taxonomy (NCBI): domain Eukaryota; kingdom Metazoa; phylum Arthropoda; class Insecta; order Diptera; family Asilidae; genus Philonicus; species Philonicus albiceps. The sequence goes on along the minus strand of OZ017774.1, from coordinate 45,439,563 downwards.
TTTCTTGTGCTTCCCGATCGACTAATTTAAGGCGATTTGAAGAAAACTTACCGCCGTGATCGGTATCACAACCTTCATCTGTACTTGAGCTGTATTGTTGGATCACCTGGTTAAGGCGTGGGTGCAAAGTAAAGGTTGTTTCTCCTTCGGTAGGCTGACCAGATGAATACGGTGGCATGACATTTAAACATTCCTTATAAGCAGGGGTATTGCGTGAATGATCGCTGTATAATGGAAGAATGCCAAATGTGTGATTAATGGTCTTACAAAATATAATCTTAATACTGTTTTTCTTACATTAAATTAGGAGATTTATCCTTGGGACAAGTTATATTATCGCCATGCTTTATTTCACACTGAATTCCGTAGAGATGTCCTTGATTGAACTGCACCGCAAGGCGACTACTATCTGGCGGTCGAGCCTATTCCAGCATATGCAATTAAATCAAAATAAAAAAATTTGCAGTAATACTTACATCGGATGTAATCAGCGGCAAGGGACTTTGCTGGAGGGTGTAAAATAGCTTAGATGCTTCGGCGGACATTTGGAAGGTGGTAGAGAAATTGTTAGGCATATTCGATTTAGAATCGAAACTATTTGAAGACGTTAGACTTCGTGGTTGACTTGCCTGTAATGCGGGACCATTTTCTAATGTATTTGTTGAAGTGGAGTTCATATGTCGTGTGGGATCAGATATCGCTGTAGCCTAAACAAAAAATTATAATGTGAGGCATACTTAGCATTTTGTTATAATTACTTGTTGCAGAAGCCTTCGGCAATCCTCCGAACTTTGCTTCAAAATTCTTTGGTCTAAACCACATGCGAGTAGTCGATTAGATGGAACACGATGTGGTATGTCTCGAGATATATATACGTTACTTCCTCTAATACTTGAATGGGGACTGCCTCCAGAAGGGTAATTCGAATCGCGCTCTTTAATGGCTAGAAATGCTGTTGAACTCACTCCAGAAAGTTTACTGCTACTACTACTACCACAATAATTATTACTATTGCTGTTATATATTAAGGAACCTCGAAAGTACTGATTACTGCTAATATCACGTGCCAAAGTTGAATTTTGTTCTCGTATATTTGTATCACGCAATTGAATTGTAGTTGGCAGTGGTGTTCCAATGATACCATGATCAAAGCTACTTATCATAACACTGCCACACATAATACTGTTCGGACGATCTGCTACATTAATCGATGTGTGATGGCGTGGGGATACTGGGGGTTCTCTGTTATACGCTGCTGTTGTAGAGAGCCCGAGTTTCCGCATAGCTTGCTCTGCTATAGTGCTTGGTCTACGTCTTTGATATTCTAACGAAGGGTGTTTACAACCAGACGGGACAGCTGAATTTGCCACATGGCATAGTCCAGTACTATCTTGAGACAATGATCGCGTTCTGACACGATCATGGAGAAGAAGATAGATTGCTGCGATATGGTCATAACTATTTTTCTAAAATAATTAAACAAATAGTTTTAAAATCCACACCTTAAGTAGTAGGAAATTCAAATAACCTTCAGACTTTCTCTGGTTTTTTGGGGATCTATTCCGACAAAGTCTGCCATTATTCGAAGAATATCTTCATTGGGTTCCACTGTCGAGGTTCCTCCCGGGTGATTTTGTGTAATTTCACTAACCACCGGTGCTTCCATTACTTCAGCTAGCATCCACCTATGCCTTTTAATTTGCTCAATGGTGTATCGACGAGTGGGGTCCAGTACTAACATTTTACGTATCAAATTCTCACAATCTGGAAATTTAACAATGTTTTCTATAGAATTAAACGTTGCCTTAAAGCTAAGTAAACGTAATAATTAAAAAATTAATTAATTCTTTTCCAAAATGAATGCAATATTCATTCTTACCTGATGACATAAAGAAGGGAATTCTGAATCTCCCAGATAAAACTCGATCTCGTAAAGACTGTAGGGTAGATCCATCAAAAGGTAATGCTCCGCACACTAGGACATATAATACGACTCCAAGCGACTGTTGAAAAGAAATTGCAAAAGATAAATCATTATCACCATGTTGAAGAATTACCCTAATTCTAAGATTCTGCGTAAATAGTTCTGAGAATGCCATTTATTCCTTAATTAATTAAGATACAATTTGAGTTAACTATTTCATTTTTAAATTAACTTAGAAATCGACAACGTATTTATTAAATTTTATTGTATTTGTCTTCCATTAAGCGATATAAGCTGTAAATAAATACTAAGAGGGAAGCATTGTGCGACTATTTTTGTTTCATTGAGTTTTGAACAGATATATGTTTTTAATTTATAAATAAATTTGAGTAAAAGACTTGTTTTACTTTACGTTAATGTGATACCACTTGAGCTAGAATTGACGTAACCTAGTGGTCCAAGTTTTCCTTTTTAACAGTTTATTTTGTACATTGTACTTACCCAAATATCAATTTCAGGACCAGTGTATTTTTTCCCCTCAAAAACTTCAGGCGCAGCATATGGAGGAGAGCCGCACCACGTAGCAAGCAATTCTCCTCTCTTATACATATTCGAAAAACCGAAATCGGCAATTTTTATATTCATATTTGAATCCAGTAGCAAATTTTCCGCCTGCAAATAGCAAAGTACTTAAAGTGAAAACATTGAATAGTGTTAATTTGCATTTTTTATATTATTATAATGAGTAAATACAGGTCCGTAAAGATAAAAATAAAACAGTCATACTTAAATAGTTATTGCCCAAATATTATTTAAAGAATACAATGGATAATAATCTTCTCCTACATTTTATATTTACTAGGGTTAAATAAATTTAAAATTAATACTTTTGCCGAATTCATATTGCGGGGAAATATCAAAAAATTGAAATGGTAATCTAGAAAACTTACCTTTAAATCCCTATGAACAATCCCTCTATTATGGCAGTATTCCACGGCAGATAATATTTGCCAAAACTTAAAACGCGCTACTCGCTCTGACATACGGCCGCATTTGGCGATATAATCTTTTAAGAAATTTTTTTTGTTATGTAATTAAGCTTAAGCAGCAACACCAAAATTCTCACCAAAAATTTCACCTTGACTAGCATACTCGGATACAATGTATATCATATTTTTCGTTTCCATTACCTAAAAAAAAACAAAATTACATAACCTCTTCCCTTTAGTATTTGTAGCTTCTATTAAATAACGTCTGAAATAAGGAAAGCTATCTTTAATGTAAAATACAAGCAAGATTTTCAATTTTACTTTTACGTAACCTAATGACTGCAACGTTCTTGATTTGTTTCCCCAGTATTTATAAACCCAACTCTTATTTATCCTTAATTTTTAAATACACAAGTTAATTTGTTAGAAATAAATAACGTTAACTTTATTTAGATGTTGTACCAAATTCAACGGAAGCCCAAAAATATGTGTTTAATTTACCTGATATAGCTTTATAATATGCGGGTGATCTAATCGTTTCATAATGTCAACTTCCCGATATACTTTCTGGAGATTGCTAGCATCCAGTTGAGACTTATCAATAATTTTAATAGCGACCTGGAAAGAATATTAGACACATTTTAATTACGATGTCTCCTGGATTCCCAGAACTTATAATTTTCATATATATTTTTAATATACCAATGTTTAATTACATCATAAAATATAATCGCGTCATATGAGCTTGAGATCTCGATTGCGCTTAATTTTAAGAAAGAATGCAATTGTATTGTATTTCTATATAAACAAATAAATAAAACGTAATGAATTAAGCGGCAGCATGAACATGAGAACCCTGAAATTCTTGGAAGGATGGTATGATATAGAACCATTTAATTTAATACTGAAGAATGTTGAGAGTAGGATCCTACAAACATAATGCATTTGGTTCAGCTCTAGTATTTCATTATAGCTTGTTTCTAATATAAAAATTCCTCTAATCCTCTAATTTAGGGTTTTTAATTATAATGTTAAGCTTTTCAGTTATTCTTTTTACTCTTATCTAAAGCCGCACTGGTGTACCAAGTTCTGAGTTAACGCAAACGTACATTCTCTTTTTGATCTTGCTGGTCCAAAACTCACCTCATTTTTAGTTATCCTATGACGAGCTAACTTCACTACTGCAAAGTTTCCTTTCCCTATGGTCCTCTCAATGTCATAGAAGCCAACGCGAATCGGTCCTTTGCTTTTCACGCCACCGTTGTTAGAGGTAGTAGAAGGTCCGCTCATGCACCCATTAGCAACTGGTCTCGGTGTGATTACGCTGCTGCTGGCCATCACGATGGAGTTTCCGTTTAGCAATGGCCCGTTTGCTGCGTTTACGGTGACGCAGCTGACGTGTGGCAGAACCGTGGTAGCCGGTATATTTGCGGTTCCTGACGAAGCAGAATTGTTGGCGCCGGTAGACCTCGTAACGCCGTTGCATTGAGGCACTGAACTCACCGCCGTGCCGTGGGGGGGTCCATTAAGAGCTGAACTTTCCCGGTCAGTCATGTTTTTAATTATGTTCTATTAAACGCTCCAGTTATGGGTTCTTAAGTTCACTTATCAGTTTGAAATCCTTGATAATTTTTATTATAGGCCATTACAGTATATAAATTAATAGTGTAACATTTACATAGATTTATTATGCACACTGATTTGAATTTCCTCTCCATAAAGAATCCATTCAACACCTGGAAGAAAAGCATTTAGTAAAGGTTAATTCCAAACTGGATTGATTTTATTTAATTTAAATTGGTGCAACTCCATATTAGTCTGGACCTAATAAAATTATATGTTATAACATGCTACGTAAAGGCAATCATAACGTAATATTAACGAAAAACATCAATAACATAGTAGATAAAAAAAACAATAGGTGAAACTCGTAGTAGAAATATTCTATCAAATTTACATATATTACGAAAGCAAATTGTTATTTAATTCCTAACGTAAAATTCAACGAGGAAAGCATAAGAAAAATAGCACAATAACTGTGACGAAATGCTGATTCAAGTTCTTAATGAATTATGCGTTCAGTGATCACACGCATTTTTTAATAAGAGTTTCGTAAACATTGTGATGCACACAACGCATTTTTAAAATTTTCTACTCAAATTCCAAATTGCTTGGAATGTAATAAAAAGAAGGTACTCCCCGAAATCAAAGCAATTTACATGTTTAAAGTTTAAACAAATCTCCAGAATTTTTCTCAGCAATAATAAACGTGACTTAATAATGTATTCCGATATGTATTTAAAGACCATTCACTTTAAAGCGTTAATTACTTAAAGCTGAATCTTCGTGTTGACTCGCCAATCTCGCAATAAAGCCAAAATGAACTTTAATGCAAGATATTACATTCTGGTCGCAGGTAAATTTACTCAAATACTAAAAACAACAGTATAAGCCAATGTGTCTAATTTTAGTTTTAGTCCCAGCTGCTATTGCTAATGACCTCGATAAAGCGTTGCCGTCTCTAACCGCTGCTAGTAAGGATCTAACAGATGAGATTGTCATCATTCTGTCCGGACTAGTACAAGACCTGCAATGTACACCTCTCAAACCGATTACTAACTTAACAAGTGATCTAATGGACTTAGTACAGCAAATAGCAGGCGATGTTCTACTTTCACCCAGTTATTTAGTTGGGCAAATTATCAACCTAATCCAAAACTTAGTAGATGTCACCTCTTTAGAACAGATCCTAAATCTGGTTACCAATTTAGCAACATCACTCAGCAGCGATACATTGGCATTAGTAAACACTTTGCTTGAAGCTCTGCTTCCAATTATTAAAAATTTATCTTGTGCTAAATTGGCTCCAATTGAACCTTTGTTAGTATCTTTATTGCAACCTGCGGAAGACGTAGTTGCTCCGGTTACAGATGTTTTGGATGATTTCACAGGCGCACTTAATGTCCAGGATTTGGATAATTTAACTAATATAATTTCATCAACCGTAGATCAACTGTCAGGAGTTATAAGTAGCTTATTATGTAAGCCGCTGAAGGCAGTAACATTTATTGCAAATGATCTTGTATCTTTAGTAGGAGGAATAGCATGTGAGACTGGCCCTGCTCCTGAGAAGTTAATTGCCAAAATCCTAGAAGTACTCGAGAATACAACCAATCTTGAAATAAGCAATCTCGAGCTTGTCTTAACAAATTTAGTTAATTCGTTAGGTTGTAAAACTTTAAAGCCAATTTCTGGGCTGGTAACTGATCTATTGGGCATTGTTCAGAATCTTTCCTGCAAAAAATTGGACCCACTACTGAATGGAATTGCAAATATAAATATTGTTGATTCTCTTAGTCAAGGAGTTGTATCAACTTCAAATGGAATCGTCGGGCAATTAGGAGGCGTAGTGGCTAATTTGTTATGCACACCCTTAAAGTCGATTACCCATTTGACGGCAGATATTTTGAAAATCGCCAGTACTCTTATTTGCGAAACCCTAACAACTGCCACAAGTATTACTTCTGAACTTTTTGGCTTAATAACTAATTTATCTCTTAGTCCGGTAGACTCTTTATCCTACTTAACGTTTAATGTTACACGATTTCTAAAAAAAGAAGGATGTGTGCCGCTGCAGCCCTTAGACTATTTTATTCAAAACTTACTTAAATTTATAGGAGATTTATCATGTGAAAAGCTTAGCTCACTAAAAACATTATTAGAACAGTCTAACAAAAAAGTGTTACCAATATCTGCAGGGTATTTAAATAATGAAGTTCTTAATTTAAAGAAAAATGTTGGAAGGCAACTTCTCGCCTTACAGTGCGAACTATTGTGTGAACCGAATTCTTCCGTTTTGCAGTATATAGATGATTTCATATTTTTAGTTGATAACTTGTATTGCGAGTCTTGTCAGAGCATTGAAGATATGATCTCGGAGTTTATTAAAGTAATTATTGATTTATCGAAAGACCCTTTAGAGTGCATCGAGAACTTAACCGATAGAATTCTACTTCTTCTCAAATCATTTAAATGCACTACCTTAAGTTCAGCTGAACTGCTAACGGAGAAACTTTTGAGTTTAATTAGGAAATTGTCTTGTAAAAAACTTGCTTCAATAAATTGTTTATTAGCGGCCAGCAATCGAGTGCAAAAAATCAACTTAACTTAAAACGTTTTTACATAAAAATAAAATTTGTATATATATATATATAATCTCGATAATTTATAATTCATATATATATAGGTTAAACTGAATTTTATAATAATAAATAATACCTAGAGCCAGCAATTTTCTTTATGTGTTTAATTTAGGCTTCCTCTCACTAATTGAAAAGTTTGTATAAAAGCCTTTCTGGATACATTCCGATGATCGCATCACAAAATTTCTAACACCACTAACTGTGTTTTTTCCACTAGTTTAGTTTGACAAACAAATACAATCCTCACGAAATATTCTTCTTATTATAATGTGAAAATTAACAAATGGTTTGTGTCGTTTCTGATTTACGCTGAGTCATAAGCCATTATAAAATTAAAACCACTACTTGCCTAAGGTTTATTATTTCTAATAAAGATAATAACCTATATAGAGTTTTCATTAGTTAAGCGTGAGTGAAACTCACGACTGCACTTCGAATAATATTGGATAATAAAGATTAAGGGGAGAATATATATCGGTAGGTGATGAGCATTTTCCTAGACAAAATGGAACTCTCCCATATATCGGTAGTTATTTTTTCCGCAGGTAGATTTCGATTTTATATCTATATTTTATATTTAGCATTTAAAATTAAAATGTTTTCCAGTGTTCTTGGAAGCCCTTTATTGGGTAATGGCACTACCTCACCCTGAAGCCTATGCAGAGCCTGGTTCGGGAGCTGTGCTTGCAGGTTAGCTGAGTTAAAAATTTCCGCATCAGAAAAATAAAATTACTTAAAAAGTACATTGGTGAATTTAATTTTTTTTAATCAAATAAAATAGGAAATCTCGCATAGCTTACAACAGCTTAATATAGTCTAATGGGGCGGAAGGTTTGTAAATAAATTCAATCGAATCAGGGTGAGTTTTCAATTCAAATTTTATTTAATATCTCTTGCATATGCTGAGCCACGTCGCTCGAAACAGTTTTCATTGATACTTCTAATGAAATTAGTTCTGCAAATCCACAGTTGAAAAATAGAGGGTAGAGGGGGAATTTATCCATGAATATGAAGCTTCACATTTCCAAACGGAGCTTAATAAAAGTAGTAAAAGGAACCTTATGTTCGTTTTGAAAGCCGTATAGCAATAAATTTTTTTCCTTTACTTAATACTTTGATTGGTCTTGAATTGTCTAGGTCTAGGTTTGATAGTAATTGAGATCTCCGCATTCTAAGGTAAAATTTCATGCACATTGGTCTCAAACTTCGAAGCTATGACAGACGAGAATGACGAGCTTTTAAGGGTTCTGTGTTTAGGTATGGAACCCACGAAAAATGGCAAAATGTAACAAGTGTATGCAATTGTTCAGCGAGTACCCCCCCCCCCCCCCCACCTGCTTCCCAGAAAGCTAAAGACCGACCCTTGTTTGCAGGAGTGTTTTGTCTTGTATTGCTTTTTTTAAAACAAACAATTTTTTTTCGAGCACAAGTTATTTGAAATAATTCCAAGGTTCATTTCATTCTCGTAATGAAGTACTACAAACAGTGAAAATCGCAACTGAATTACACAGGTGGGATTAGTCCGGTCTAACCAATTGTTATTCCTGGCGAGCTCCCCGGTGTTTTCAATCTACGCTTTCAATGGGTTAGATAACGAACGAGCTCCCTTAGGATCTAAAACAGCACTGTTAGCAAGTGCCGCAATGCACGGCAGAACCGATTAACGTCTACAAAAATTGCGCCCGGAAGATGTGATAAGCAAAACTGCAAACTAAAATAAATTACTAAAATAGCGGCGTTCGCCACTGGACCAAAGCCGACGGTCGGGTCAACTTATCGAGACTGAATCCGGGTGCATACATCCAACAAAGCTCATTCTCTTCTGCGAGCGTTGACGCGCCGCCTCCCCCGCACACTTCACAGACACAACACACTGCCTTAACGAGCATTTCACACGAAAGCTTTGCGTTCGGTGTGTTGCTGCTCAATCAACTTTTCGGTGAAGTTGATTGAAGCAATAACGTTACGAGAAAAACCAGAAAAAACCCACCTTCCATGAACGGGGTCCTTTTGAAATTTCTACGCGAATAACACAAACCACGCTTGGGGTTTATCCACATCCGCGAAAAATCCTTTAGTTTTCGCACTTAAGAAGGCGGTTGTTCCGACTTCAAACCGATTATCGAAAACTCCCCGTAGAACTCGCAAACAATCGAGGTTGCTATGGAAAACACGACTATTGTTGGTAGTATGAAAAATCACACACTATTTTACGTAGCTAGGCCGGCGCAGAATCACAGGGAGGCTGTGTATTTTTTGACTCTCCAATCTCAACTCAAGTTACCCTTTTAACAAGTTAAAATTATCTATCAGAACACTCGAAAGACTAAAATTGCGTGCCGTCTTCAAATATTTGAAAAATAATCGTCGCCGAAGAGACCCCGAAAACATGATGTCAAGCCGGAGTGACGTACATCGCCAGCCAGATATAATCCAGGAACCAAGTAGCATAGACCGGGGGCGGGGATGATGGTGTACGCTCGCGTGTGACAGACTTGTGATGCACGGAAAATCGAACTTTAATGCATGCTTCTCTCTACGTAAGTTCTATTGACGTCATTGTGCCCATAAAGCTTTCACACCCTGCTCCTTCGAGCGTTAGCAACTTTAGGCACGGCATGCGCTGGGGGTAGTCGTGAAATTGGGTATTAAAAAAAAAAAAAAGAAAAAAAAAATAAATTTTACGGCTCATCGAGAGCCCTCGGCCCTATCACGCAAAGTTTCTGAACGGAAACCAGGGAACTGACGATATTCATGTCGTCACACAAATAAGAACAACACCATGCATACACTTGATTTATTCCAATATTTTAACGTAGTAAAATAGACAAACCACAAAAATCGTTGATCTTAGCCCACAATTGCGTTAAGCCACTCTCGCGATATTCAGTGCTTCAAAACTTCTATGCAAGCAGCAAAATTGATAACAAAACAATTCAGCAATTCAGAAGCACAAAGCTTCGCTCTGACGTCTCGTTGGTGCTTTAGTCAATTTGTCGTGGAGTAAAGGTATTTGCGGAGCGCGCTGCTTAGCATGATTTTGGTAATATGCGTGTCAATTAATAATTTTCGCTCATATAATCCGAATTGAAATGAACTAAGCTAGTCAAATATAATCACATTATATGCATAAAGCCTTCTAATCATTTGAAAAGTTGTAGGTTAAAAGCACTTTATGCTCACTGCCAACGTTGCAGTGCAAAAATCGCAGTTTTGTTTTTCATAGTAGCCTGAGTGGTTGTCGAAGCCGAATTTCTCAAGTCATCAAGTCATGGCCGAGGTGGATGTTATTATTCCTGAAAAGGTTTGTCGGTTTATATTGTTAAGCATTTGCCGAATTCAGCAAAATTCGATGGATATATTCGGGCTTGTTATTTTCTTCGCAGGATGAAGTTATTGATTTCAAGCAAACGAAGGACGCCGCTCATTGTTCTTTAGAAGATTTGGATCTGGATGATTTGTATGTGAAATACAAGGTACATTTATTCGTTTTTCAAGTACATTATTCTAGGGAAGTTCCTATTTGTAGAAACTACAAAAAACCCTCGAGTTCTTAGAGGTCCAAGAGGAGTACATCAAAGATGAGCAGCGGAACCTTAAGAAGGAGTATTTGCACGCCCAGGAGGAGGTAAAACGCATACAATCGGTGCCTCTAGTTATAGGACAGTTTCTAGAAGCTGTCGATCAAAATACAGGCATTGTGGGCTCTACAACGGGGTCTAATTATTATGTGCGCATTTTATCCACAATTGACCGAGAGCTGTTGAAGCCATCTGCATCAGTAGCACTGCATAAGCACAGTAATGCCTTGGTTGATGTGCTTCCTCCGGAGGCGGACAGCTCGATTTCAATGCTGCAACCTGATGAAAAACCAGATGTAAGCTACGCGGATATCGGTGGGATGGACATGCAAAAGCAGGAAATTCGGGAGGCTGTGGAGTTGCCACTGACACACTTTGAACTCTATAAGCAAATTGGTATAGATCCTCCGAGAGGTGTGCTTATGTACGGTCCGCCTGGCTGCGGGAAAACAATGTTAGCTAAAGCTGTCGCCCATCATACAACAGCAGCATTCATTCGGGTTGTGGGATCAGAGTTTGTTCAGAAGTATTTGGGAGAGGGGCCACGAATGGTGCGTGATGTATTTAGACTAGCTAAAGAGAACGCCCCCGCAATTATCTTCATTGATGAAATTGACGCTATAGCTACAAAGCGATTTGATGCACAAACAGGTGCGGATCGGGAAGTGCAGCGCATATTGCTTGAGCTTCTAAATCAAATGGACGGATTCGATCAAACGACCAATGTTAAAGTCATAATGGCAACAAATCGTGCAGATACCTTGGATCCAGCTCTACTTAGACCGGGTCGTTTGGATAGAAAAATTGAATTCCCCCTACCTGATAGAAGACAGAAACGTTTAATTTTCTCGACAATTACATCCAAAATGAATTTAAGCGAGGACGTGGATTTGGAGGACTTTGTTGCCCGACCAGATAGGATTTCTGGGGCCGATATTAATGCAATTTGCCAAGAAGCAGGCATGCACGCTGTGCGAGAAAATAGGTATATCGTTTTGGCCAAAGATTTCGAAAAGGGTTACAAGAATAACATCAAGAAGGATGAGCAAGAACATGAGTTCTACAAATAATTTCTACAGTCAAACAAGTTGTACCGAGACGCAGTTTTTCATTTCTTATAAGCCCTAATTGGAAAACAATAAAAACACATATTCGTACATGTCGATTTTTTAAAAACCAGGAATTACTCTGCCCTTCTTTGAAAGCCGCTTTAGTTTGGTCACCTTCTTATCTTTTATCCTCTTATTAAGATTTTCCTGTCGTTTTTGTTGACTTTTAGCAATACTTTGCTCCACTTTCTCCTTGCGTTCGGCCCATTTTTTCTTTGACGATTTTTTTGAATCCTTTTTCCTCTTTAGAGCTTTAAATAGCAGGCTTGGATCATCCTTAACTTTTTTACCTTCAGTTTTATCAAAAGCCTTCTTCCATGCTAATTTTTTCTTAGTTTCCAAAGCCTTTGCCTTTTCACCCTGTTCTACCAATTGTGAAATTGTAGTCTTTTGTTCCTTGATCAATTTTAACAAGTCCGCGGGATTCTTCATAACCTTGTCTCTTTTAGTTTTTCTACTTTTCCCTCCGGGATGTGAAGCGAAGTCGAATTTAGAGAAAACGATCTTACCTTCTTCGTTAAAAGTCGGGTTAAGACGCTGCGTCACTTGATCTGAGCAACCAGGATCAATTTTCTCATCTTTCACCTCACTTTTAATGCATTTTACGTTCTTTAATTTCGACGGCAATTTCATATGCGCTTTTTGGTTCTTCAATTCACGCTTTTTTATTGCCCTGTTCGATATCTTTGGTTTTTTTGAACGCATTTTGTTTATAATGACATTCTCCCTTTCGTTTGCCTCATCATCCTGAGAATTTGTCTTCGCGCCCTGCTTGATTAAGGATTTGGCGGTGTTTTTACTCTTTGTTAAATAGAGGTCCATGCAGTCATCTATAAATAAAACAACCAAAACAAATTCCTGGTTAAGTTCACTTTGACAGACATAAACAGACCTTGCACTGAGTCGGGAACGTCAAATGAAATTAGTAAATCAGAAATAAACTCGTTTTCCTTCTCCAATGATATTTTGGTTCGCTTTTTATCAAATGAGCGTTCCGCATTTTCCATTTTCATTTGCATTTTTAACTTGTACAGGCTGCACTTTTTTCTCCGCAGCGCACGTGGTATAAACTCAATTGACGTTCAAAATGACTTTGTTTTGATTGCGACCATTGAGAAGCTTTTAGGACGTGTTTCGAACGTAGAGGACTTTTTATGGGTCGGCCACTTCAGTATATCAAAGCTCTTATACTGATTTTATACGGTTAGCATTATGAAGTTTGGCGCGAATGAAGCAACAAGGTTTTAAAAAACCGTCTGTACGGTAAAATACCGCCTTTTTTGTATTGATTTTTGGGAAATTTAATTTCCAGAAATAGTAAAATATGCCAAAGTTCTATTCATAAAAATTTATTTACATTTTAAAGCATAAAGTGGTGAACTAAATGAACCACAAAGAAAGTCAAGTGACGAACAAAATGAGCTGTTTTGTGATGGTAAGAATTGTCGCGTCGCGTCTTGTAGCTTTACATTTTAACGCGCGCTACACTGAGTTGTAAAACGGTTAGCTAGTTTACCAACAATTATGTGAGTGAATGTTCTGCTCGCAGCATTCGGTTCGCCACTTCACCTCTCGTTTACAGGAAGCTCCGAAGTAAAAATGTTTAAAACTTATCTTTCTATCTAGAGTTCCCTTGCAAATTATTTACAGAAAGAAACAGTAACGTTAAGTGTGAATTTGCGATTCAGTTAGTGCGCTTCATCCAGATATCAGCTGTCGTCAAGAAATTCGCTTAGCGTCTGGGCGTGGGTGAGTGTAGTCCAAAGTGGTGATCGGTTTCCGGTCATTTTGTAGGACTCGCTCGATTTGGGTTCTTTGGTTTGATTTAAACTCATTTTAAATTTTAGACTGCGACTACCGACCGGCAGAGCAGCAACGACAGGCCCTCGATTCAAATGTATCGCCTTTGCTGGAAGTGATGTCATACTAATTCTAGTTTTAACCGGTTTTAAGGTAAGTGATCTGGATGTTGACGCTTTGTGCTAGCTGGAGTTTAAATCCCTAAAGTTTTGGGGATCTATTGGTGATTCTGGGCTTAAAATGTCTGTTTGCGTTTGCTCTGCATCGCTCCGTTCTTCAATCACAGTGTCGAGCTCCAGTGAGGGAAATCCACGACTTAGGCTTCGCTCAGGACGTAAACTGATAGCTCTCGTCGATCTGCTATCTGTAAGAATTCGAATTAAATAAGATTCATTTAAAAGTAATTGCGGTTAAGCGATAATTTAAAGAAAAAAAAAACTCATGCTGGCTACATAAATTTTCACTTCCGACTATATAGATTTAGGGGTGCAGTTCCTGATTTCCTGACTAGACCTTTCGTATGTTACTTAGTGGTTTGTATCCCTTCAAACTATTCTAATCTGGCTAATTCGGAGCGAAACTCCTGCGTACCAACTGCGCTGTAGTATTACCATAAATCCATACAGTACAAAAATTACTTAATTAATAAAAAAAAAAAAATAATAAAATTAACCGTAGTACATTTACAGTTCCTCATTTCTATAAATTTAAATATGCTATGTTGAGATCAAAGATCATCAAGTACAAGATTCGCGTCTCTCTATACAAGCCCAAAGCCCTAGCCCATATGCAATTTCTAAAATAGCCTGGTGACAATTTTCCCATTAGGTAAAGCACTACTGCTTCCTATGCCTTATCCAAATTCCAATAAGAACGAAGGAGATAAGAATAGACAGCCAAATATTCTCATCTACAGCACTTACAATGTAGGCAATAATGTGCAGCGTTTTTTTATCACGCATTTTTAAAGGCGGGACAGAGTCCCTGTTGCGCTGCGGTGTTAGTGTCGTCCCCGCTCAATCTTCAGGCATAGGAAAATCTTGAATCGAGAATGGGGAAGGGGCAGGCAGCATACACAGTGTATATATACGGATGCGAGCGGCTCACATTTTTTTTCACTGTGTATTTTTAAAGGTGAAACGTGGTTTTAATTTTCATTCCGCCTCCCCCTAAATTATTGTCTTTCTCTCACACGTGAGCCCTTTATTACTATCTACTTTTAGCAAAATCCGCAAGGCCAGTGGGCTAATGGCGGGACCAAGGTCGAAAAAAGATAAGGAAATACGTGATTTTGTATTAGATGATCTTTGGGTTGAAAAATTGCTACAATTAATAAATAATTGGGGGATTCGGAAAGTGTTAAAATAATATTTTATTTGTTGCCTCTTTCGAAAGAAGTGACTCACTGAGCCTATGAATAGGACTAAATCTGACCAGGCTAACAGCATGGTCCTGCATGTCGTAGTTTCTCCTCCGGTCCCGTTCGCGTGCTAATTTCGCTCGTCTTCTTAAGCAGCATATGACGAGAAGCGCCAACAATGGGAAGCCCAGAATACAAGAAACTATGGGTATCACAATTGATTCTGGTGAAACTGAAAATAAAATTAATTTGTATTTTTTTGCAAAAACAACCTTATCCAGTGCAGAGTAGTTAAAAACTTAGACAGTCCGCATTGATATTTTTAATTATGAATTTTTGTAAAATGCAGATATATCATCGAGGTCAACTTCTCTTACTAACGTACTTACCCGTGGGGTAAATTATTATTGTTGGTCGTTTATTATTCATAATTATTGTAGTTGTTCGAGTAGACAGCGAAGATATTGTCGACACTTTTCTAGGCGTTACTGTGGCTCCGGTGGAAGTTTGCGCTATTCTTGTTTGTAAATTATCATTTTTTGATGGTATACTTGAAGATGGAAACGATGAGGCCGTTAAAATTGTGGAATTTATCAATGGGACCATTTGTGTTGTTAAATTTACAAACGAGGACTTATTATTTGCTATATTTATTAAATTTGTGTTCAATTCGGCAGTATCGACAGCGATTGATAACATTGCCGCCGTCATAATAATCGCTATTAGAGCCACTTGTTGAACGATTTTAAATATGTTGGTTTTGCTCCGTAAGGAAAAAAGTTGATGAACAGCCGCGTGTTCTTTATAATTAAACACCTAGGCATGTGTTTTTATCAAGTAAAGTCGTACGAGTACATCTTGTTTGTGAATTTTATTAAAACGCGATCTGAAAAAAGGGATTTTATTTAGTTAATTGAATTGTAGAATTTTAGAACTTTAAATCTCCGCTTTTGTGGTTTTTTTTTCGAAATATTTAGTCTGGGAAATATCAAAATGCGTACTTTCAACCAGTTGATTGGGCGTATTTTGTTAAACTACACTGTAAAGTGTACGGTAGAGAAATATTTACCTCCTACTAGTGCCTTTAGGCTAAGTATGAATTGTTTTTCGTATTTCGTTTAAAACTATCTTTAAACAGTTGGAGTTGGATCAATTTAAGGCTACTCTTTAGTAATTTCATTAGAATTAATTATACCTCATCAAGTTCTTGTTTTTTTAAAACTGTAATAGCATGTTCTTATTGAAGTCAATTTTATTAGATTGCATTTTCTTTTTTTAAATGTTTCTGTGGAAATTTTTCTTAATGTTACTGCTCTTGCGAAAACGTACTTTAAAATGACTTCTGGACGGCAGTCAGAAGGAAAAGGCAGAATAACTCCAATATTTCTAAAAACGATTCCAATCAAATTTTGCGTATACATTCATTGAGTCAAAATTATAATAGACATGTATACATATTTGAAAATTGGGACATTAATTCAGGGAGTGCGGATTGCTCTTCCTGTATATATAGCAAGTGATTTTTACTTAAGGGATTAATGTTGCTAACTCGTTAACTCCTTGATCGACTCTATCCCATTTACGAATTTTACCGAGATATTGTTGTAGCGAATATGTTAGCAGGTTTGATTTAAATCTATTGAGAAATAAATGGTATACATTGACTAGAAAATTAAAATATATAGGGAAGTGAACGAAACCTCTTCTTATAACCGATAAATATATAGGTAAACTTTGATCAAAATCCATTAACGTGACCCAAAACCATTTTTAGAAAGTCATCATTTTGATGCAGGACGTAAAAATACATCTTACGAATACACCAAATATGGGGTCCAAACAATTTCTACAAAGGAACTTTTGGAACAAATAAGAATCATATTCCAGTTAGTTTTAATTTCGGCAAACAGTTAAATTTGATTACACAAAAAGCTTGACATGGCGTAATATAACCACGGAATTAAAGTGATTGAAAAGGCATTCGTTTCCAAAGGCTGATTTTTGTATTTTAATGCCATCGATCTAGGAATAGTGGACATAAAATTGAGAAATAAATGTATTTTATGTAAGCATTCATACTTTATGTGTTTTTCGTATTCAGAAATAAAAATTGAATTTCTCAAAACGCAACTGATAACTCACATATTTTTTTTATAAGAGTCAGATTATATTGGCTCAGAGGCATCAAACTTCTTATAGTACTTAAACCTATTTTAAATAATAACGAGTTTATTGCAGAAAAATTGAGTCATAACCCGTTTATAGTCGAGGTACATGAAATTTTTAGTAATCGGACCAGCATTCTGTTTGAAGCGTTTAAAATTATTGATGAAATTATTTTAGACATCGTGTAAAGCAATTACTGGAAATGAAAAGTAAGTTAATAGTTTACTTTATATACTCTTTTCCCCTAAAGGTAAGCTCCTAACCATTAGAAGGCATTGAATTGCAGTTGTTTGAATGTTTGAATGAAAAATGTTACTTATTTAAAATATTGAGAGTTTTTTTACTTGTTTTAATAATTTTCAAATTCTTCAGTTATACACACTTCTTAAACTAGATGTTTAATTTATCTGTGTTTTTACTGAATGAATCTCTTCTTCTGGTTTTACAGTCCGATGTAAAATTTAAGCTGCGCGATTTTAAATTGTACATTTTATTTTCTTCTTGAAACTCTTTGCATATTCATGAAAATATCGCAATACTTTTTATTAATCGACGGGGTTATCTAGTGGTGTTTATTTCTCTTTTTATTGGGGTGATAGTTTTCGTTTTTAGATTAATACATAAACTTTCATTAATTTAATAAACAATTTGCTGTTTATTCGAGACTAGAGTTAATTCTCAAATATTTTCTGATTGCTGGCCTTTATGCGCTTACTATTTTCATTGCATGTTAATTTGTGTATTTTAATGCTTTGCTAATAACGTCACCATTTTTTTTTCTTTTTCGTTTAACAGTTTTCTTCACGCACTCGTAAAGGCATAGCTGCAAAATAGCAACACACAACACATGAACTTCAAATAGCCACAATTTTTGATTTTCCCAAACGTCCAATCACAGCAAACTAAAACTAATTTGAAATTGTGCCATTGGCTTAAATATTTTAAAAACGTTACACACCATAGAGCGATTTTAATAATTATAAGAAACGAAACGAACCCTTCGGGTCATCGGCATAGACGCACTTTGCCGGCGTCTTCTTTCATCTGCAACCTGCGAAGGATAAAGTTAAACTGATGGATTTGTAGGGTGTTTTTTTCGGGTTTCCCTAGCAAAACGTTTTCCACGAGGGGAGAAATTTCCTCGCAACGTTGAGCTTTTATTTCCAATGCGAAACGCTCCTATGCAGGAGACACACTCTCTTCATCGGTTCACGTACTTTTCCTCCCTTTAAAATGGTTTGCATTATGGCATGATACAAATAATAAACACCTAATTTTTTTGATAACTAAACAGGAGAAGGCAGTTGTTGGTCATAGAAACAACGATAAAATTAATACGTTTCTAAAATGTAAACCTTAATTGAAATTTGCATTTGGCTTGTAGTTATAGATTTATTTTGTTTCGCTTCACGATTCTTATATTTATTAAAAAAAGACGATCAGTTCTTTCGTCGTTTAGTTTTTACTTTCAGTGTCTAATGGCTAAATAGCGAAAACTGGGCATTTATCATTAAAAAAAAGAAAAAAAAAAAGATGCCAGTCTATTGAGAAATCGATAGTACTTCCCATCGGGTGCCTTTTTTTAAATTAAATAAATTTAAATATAAATTAAATGCGACGGTGCCGCCTTCTTCATATGGGAGGGAATCTTATAATTGTCTTAACACCATTCGGATTATTTTCGAAAAGCAAGGACCTCGAACTTTACAGTGCAGGTAGGAATATTGACTAGCTATTTTTAGAAATAAATGGTTCAGTTCTAGACCAAATATGTGCCTTATTCGGAAAGTCCTTTTTAGTTACGGGCACAGAGCACAAAAAGGTCCATTAGGACTTTATCTTTAAAATGTGTCCCAACTAAATGCAACAACTAATTCCGAATATTTTTCCATCTGAGGTTTTCGGAACTAAAGTGGTATATTATCCTATGCCCCAATAGGGAATTTCACGTAAAAGAAAAGAGACCTTTTACGCAATTTTCGAAGCTGAAAATCCTCAAAAATTTATTAACGGCTGTAAATGCCCTTATAAACTTAATTTCAAAACGATCTCACATCGCATACTATGGTAGTAAGAATGTATAAAATAATTATCAATTTAAAAAAAAAAGTAAATTAAGGAAAAGCCTCGAAATTCTAATATATAAGTATTTTATTTTTGTTAGTTTTATCAAATTTTATTTTAGTCGTTCATATATTTTAATCACAAAATAATGTTTTTAATATTTAATGCTTTTGATCAATGATTATTTCATCGCCAGATCGGATATTATAACTATATAATTGTTTGTGCGGATATTTCATTTCCTCGGGACCTTGTAAATCTCTTAAGTCTTGGTCTACGTAAAACAAACGCATCTTATTGGCAGGTATTCCGACTAGACGTTCTAGACGCTGTTTAAGATCCACAACCGTCCTGGAAAATTAAATATTATAAATAAATTTAATCAAAAACAATAAATTTATATAAATCTATAATGTATATCTTAAAAGAATTCCCAAAAACTAATAGTGCTACTAATTTTACGCTAAAGGAGATTAAAAACGTTACCTGTAAACATCGACGCTACGAATTTCGTTGCTGTCGCCGTAAGTGAAAGTAACTTTAACACGTTTCTCAGGTCGCAAGTCGATGTTTACTAATGGATCCAATTTTCCATGAATCGATACAAGATCATGATATCTCGCAGGACGATCACTTTCCGGTCTATCCATGTAATATCGAATAAATGCCCTTTCCGCGTCCTCCCTCTCCTCCACTGTTATAGTTCCGCCACCATTTAGTGTCTGTACATATGGCAATCGGGCGATCAAAAGCTGCCGACGTTCGTGCTCTGTTGAATCACATTTGTCCCAAAGTGGCCAATTCTGTTTAAAGGACACAACGTTTTCATTTTCATTGTTCATTAAAAATGTATAAACATTACGTTTACGTTTAAGATAAAATTATTACCTGTACACGCAAATTTTTAAGACTTGGAAATTTGGCTAAGCGATCTACATCATCCCAGGTTTGAATGTTCGTGCTGCTTAAATTCAAAAATGTTAAATTTCTAAAATGAGACATCTTACAGAATTTAGAAACTAAATGTGCAAATCACAAGATATACTTGAAGTATTCATGCGGTGGATCACACTCACTGTCCTCAACAGTTTTTTCATTGCTGCAAGAAGGCAGCCGCGGAACTGATTCGACGGCTCTAAAAAAATCCATTATTATTTGTATCTGTAGACTGCATTAGATTTTTTTAATTTTTACCTCAGTGGGCATTCCGCCAATACTAATGACTGTAAATTAGGAAACACTCTTCCGAGTCTGCATATCTCTGCCCAGTCCTCGACAGGATTTCCAGTGAAATGAAGTTTTCTGACACCACCGTGCGCGGTAGTTTTCTTGTACATAGAGCTGGTCGAATCGCTTCGCTTGTATGAGATCGAACTGCTGGGAAAATCGCTTAATTCACTCGAACCACATGAGCACATTGCCTCCAATTTTTCCTCTTCTTCGTCTGCTATGCTAACTTCTTCAAAGTCGGTTATTAGACCGTCCTCGTCAAGGGTGTCTATCAAGACATTACGGTAATTATTCAAACTTAAATGTAATTCTTGAAGAGCCGGTAGATAGCTTAGCAAACTCTCAACACTCTCCCAATCGAGTAGAGTGTTATTCAAAACGAGACTTTTTATTCGCATCATACTGCAATCTGTTGGAGGCGTTACAGGTCCGTGTAGTAAATTTTTGCTCAAGTTTACAAACTCAATTCGTGGCATATGTGATAAAATTCTAAAGACTTCATTCCAATTTGCTAATTTATTTTGTGCTAAATCCAATTCTTTCACTGAGCAACATTTCTTTTTTAGGCCTTCAGACTCTCCAGCACAATCGATATCACAGTCATTTAGAACTAAGAGTTCCGGAACACTAAAAATAGGCGGTATCTTAGTTTTAGGTAATAGTAATATTTTTTTTCATCTCATTTTACCTTACAAGTGGAGGCAGTTTTGGTACAAAGATAGATACGAGTGACTCTTGCGGTGCAATGGCACAGCCTAATCCATACTTTTCCTCAAGAGCTTCCAGTAGAGATGGCATATTTCTAAATAATACCTGGAAAGAAAAAAAAGAATTTAGAGTTCATAACAAAAATTGGCATACATCTAGAAATTGAAAGAGAATATTGCAATAGTAACTTTCTTTCAATACTTTAAAGGTTTTAAATATTGGTATAGGGAACAAAAATGGCAATAACTTGGAAATATACAAAGGCATTTTAGTTTCATACATTCAACAAAAATTCCGTCTGCTACATTATTATGCTAAGTTGGAAAGGGTCCACCACTAAAAACAGTTTTTTTTTTGAGGTCGCCTAAATCTTATAATTTTAATTTGGTACTTCTCCCCA
This sequence comes from Philonicus albiceps, assembly GCA_963969385.1. NCBI lineage: Eukaryota > Metazoa > Arthropoda > Insecta > Diptera > Asilidae > Philonicus > Philonicus albiceps. The sequence goes on along the minus strand of OZ017774.1, from coordinate 45,418,030 downwards.
GGTATTTATAATTGCTCTATGTTTACATACAATTAGATCAATTTAATTTTATAAATCTTAAATTCATCCCTCGGTCCTATTTCTTTATTCAAATTTAAATAACATATTGCCTTGAACTTGAGCTCGAAAACTAAAGCTGCTCATCGAGGAGGCATCATCGAGACTTTTTTACTTGTTATTTCATCCTCTGGGCTTTTGAAGCTTCAAGTTAATTTTAGCTACTAGTTGTAACCCCCGCCAACTTTTAAAACTACACATTTTCATTGAGTTACGTATCACTGATGTTAATGATTTGCAACGGACTAAAAAAAAAATAAGGTAAATTGTGCAATTACATTTCCTCAAGTCTGTTGCGCAATAGTCACAAATTCAGCTCAAAGATACAAAATAAAAAAAAAAACAGTTTGAGAGCAATTCGAATACATTTTAAATACAATTAAAAAGTTTTTACACCATGACTTCTAAATTGTGTAATCTTTTATTATAAGAAATTCGTCTATTTTAAGCTTTTCCATGTTCAGCTTTAATTGGCACTAACTTAGCAATCAATCGAACAAAGACAAGGCTAGATCGCTAAATAATTTTAAGAGACCTGAAACAAATAATTACATAATTTCTTATATGTAAATATAAATTCTAAAGACTATGCCTAAGGCTCAGGATTTTTATTATAACGCCCGCTACTAGGGTAGCTCCATTTTCACTCCATAATTTGTATATGCGCACTGAGGTTCCACCAAGTTAGATGGGGAAATTTTTAATTACCTTGAAAATTCTCTTCACTTTGTGTTATAGCGTAATGTTGACTTTTTACTTATAGCAAATGAAATGTGTGTTCACACATTATCTTGGTGATGGAGTACGTTAGTGTTTTCTTCAATTAGCATTTGCTGTTCTTTGTAAATTTGTGTTTAAAGCCACCTCTCTCAATCAACAATGTGCAAAACAGTCATTATCGCGCAACTCAATCACTTTTAGGGATGATTTTATTACTCCAGAATTTAAACACAGTTCAGGAGTAATAGCAAACTTAAAATTCACTGCGTGCAATAATCTCCACTCTCGCGTAATAATATTTCACTATAATTTGTAGCTGTGGGCAACCAAAACTCCACAAATTTTAATACGCTTTAAATATTCACGGTTGCTAATAGCATAATGCAAAGTTTGATGGCATACGTATATTACCGTATAAGTAGCACCATACGTCTTTATCCTGAGAAATTACGTCTTTTAATAAAACGCTCAAAACAAAAGATGAAAACTCGTTCTTGACATGAATTAAGGCAAAACCAAAACAAAATGAAACGCGCTACTTGTGGCGCTGTCTACCTAACAACGAGCCTAGGTACGCAGCCGAGAGTCAGACTGCGGCTGACTGAAAAAAAAATAATATAAAAAAAAATAAAACAACTGGCAGAGTGGGTTGTAAGCTTAAAGCACTGCACAAGCCCAAGCTTCTTTTATTGATAAACTGGCTAGTGGTTTGTAACATCACACCCCCCACTAAAAGTTCCGCAAATTCGTGGTACTGTGAACCCCGAATTACATCGTTCGAATTCGGTCCAACTAGCAGGAGGAGCTTTCACGCTGAAGTTTGGCTAGCGCTGGTTAAAGTTAAAGCAAGCAGGACCTGCGCGTTGTGTACGAAATTAAATCTCAAGTCAACGGTCTGGAAATTTTTCAAATGTACTTACCGCCGAACCCTAGTTATTTTTCATTTGAAGAGACAAGAGATAACAAGCTGACGGAAAAAAAAGTGATTTGAATTTTCCAAGCAATAAATTTGTTTCCCAAAACTCCCTATTAACACCCGATTAATTTTTTTTAAATTGCAAGAACAAGCGACCTCTTCGGAACTCAAAGTGTTTGAAGTTTGGACTTTCGACAGGTGGTTGTTTAAATTGCAGTCTTCAATTTTCGAGGGCAAAAACGGTTCAAATAATCGTCACTTGTACTCTGCGTACTTACTTTGGAATCTTCTGTTTTATTTAAGCAAAAATTCCAGTAATATTTCTCATAATTCTTACAACGATGGCATTCAATGGATTCAAATCGGCATAACCCGGTATTCTAAAATAATTATTCAATTGGGAGCATCAACTTCTTTTCTAAGGGACTATAAAATTCCTGCTTGTGAGTATTTTAATTAAAATTAATTTTAGTTTTGATTACGATACACTTTTTAATTTACTTGTTATGTGTCATGTCATTAATATTTGAAGAAATGCATAATTTTCAATTTTGACACTCGTATATGAACAAAACGATAGATATGTATGGTGTATTGGTTTGACGGTACTACGCTTGCTTAGCTCCTAAAAAAATCGTTATTATCGTACAATAGTACGGCTGAATTAATGGAAGGAGGAAGAATGGATGGAATGTAAGCTTATTTTTCTTCAGTTAAGAGAACAAAGTTAAAGTGTTTTATTGAATAATTAAATCAGTTTAGGCTTTCTTATATGATTATCTTGCATTTGAATTCTGCTTGTAAATTATTCCAGTAATAGTTCCATATTTGTGAATAAGACAAGTTCTGAAAATTTAACCACAAGAGATGAAACTCATTTTTAAAAGATAACTTGATTGACTCATACTTATTACTGCTTTCCAGAGAAACTATCGGAGGGTTTGCGTTGGGCTCTAATTTGCATGCTTGTCCCGATATTGCGACAGCAATTCCAGCAGAATTCGGATTTGTTTTACCTTTCGCTAAAATGTTTTATTTGAATTTTAAGAACAAAGATAAAAATTGATAGCATAACCTCCCAAGCATAATCCTTGTTGGTCAGCGAACATACAGCCGGCAATATTTGACCCAGAAACTCTAAATAATTAAAGCACTAAATATTCAAATAAATCTTATACAAGAAAAATCTACATTTCGCTTAGGGCTTGATCCATTGATTGCTCCATTCCGTCCTGTTTTTTCGTTGCGTTGACAATCTGCTTTAATCAGCTGTGACTGCACTGTCGTTTTTGACAGTTGGCTACAGGCTAATAAGCCGCAAGCTGGATGGAATATTTTTTCAAAACAAAATTAATAAATATTTATTGAAATATTAAGGAAGGAATTTAAATAAATGCAATGGAATATTGAAAATTACTTGAATTGTGTTTATGATTTTGATGAATAAAGTGATAATTTTGATAGTTGTGACATCGACGCGACACGTCATCTTTCCAACGTTGTCAGTTTGACAGTGCATTGCAAGATTTACTGGATTTACTCGAGATTAAAGTTAATAACTTCGTAGAATTAAAAAATGGTAAGTAATTTAAGTGAATCGAAAGAAGATTCTTGAGGTAAACGTATATTTCAGGTTCTGATTGCAGCAGCAGTATGTACCAAAAGTGGGAAAGGTGAGTAAATTGGACGCTAAATTGTAAAATTGGGTTATTTTGTTATTTTATTTTAGTAATAATATCGCGGCAATTTGTTGAAATGACTAAAGTTCGAATAGAAGGATTATTGGCTGCCTTTCCCAAACTAATGACCACAGGTAAACAGCATACTTTTGTGGAAACTGAATCGGTTCGATACGTGTACCAGCCCTTAGAGAAGTTGTACATGTTGCTTATAACAACGAAGGCAAGTAACATTTTGGAGGACTTGGAAACGCTTCGCTTATTTTCTAAAGTAGTAAGTAATTTGAAAAGTCGTACATAGTTTTTTTATTCATTGCTGGTAAACGCATAGATTCCCGAATATTGTCACACCCTTGAAGAGAAGGAAATATTAGACAATGCTTTTAATCTCATTTTCGCTTTTGATGAAATTGTGGCCCTGGGCTATCGAGAAAGTGTTAATCTGGCACAAATAAAAACATTTGTTGAGATGGACTCGCACGAAGAAAAGGTCTATCAAGCTGTTAGGCAAACGCAAGAACGCGAAGCTAGACAGAAGATGCGTGAGAAGGCCAAGGAATTGCAAAGACAGAGAATGGAGTCTGCCAAGCGAGGGGGAAATATTTCACGGGGACATGGTGGATACTCTTCTGAAAGTGTTGGCTATTCGGGAGGTATAAGCAGTTCATCACCTATCAGCACACCATCGATTGATACTATTGAGCATAAACCTGAGCGGAAGCCTCAGTGAGTATGTGGGAAATGTGAGAAAACATTGCTACAAAAATAAAATTATTCTAGGAAAGCTGCTCCAAGAAATGCCCTTAAATTGGGAGGTAAGTCAAAGGATGTGGACAACTTTGTCGATCAGCTTAAGAACGAGGGAGAAAATATCGCGAATCTTATACCAAATGCAGTATCATCTTCAGTAGCAAGAACAAAATTCCCTTCGGATATTCAAACTGAAAGGTTAAATAAATTAATTATGTATTTAAATATTATAATTTTCCAATATTTATTTGTAGCATTCATTTGAAAATGGAAGATAAAATGGTTGTGCGAATCGGTCGTGATGGTGGACTGCAAACTTTCGAACTAAGCGGATTACTAACGCTAAGAATTTCTGATGAAAAGTTCGGTCGGATTAAGGTTCAGTTAGAGAACAATGATGAACGCAGTATACAACTTCAGACGCACCCGAATGTTGACAAAGAACTGTTCAAGGTGAAGGGGCAAATTGGATTAAAGAACCCGTCCAAGCCTTTCCCATTGAATACGGATGTCGGTGTTCTTAAGTGGCGATATCAGACCCAAGATGAAACATCCATTCCGCTCACAAGTAATTGCGCTAATTTACATATTAAATTTACTACATTTTGCATCATTTTAGTTAACTGCTGGCCCTCTGAGAATGGTGAGGGTGGCTGCGACGTAAATATCGAGTATGAATTAGAGCACACTCGGCTTGAGTTGCAAGATGTCTGCATATCCATTCCGTTGCCGTACGTTTTTATTCAGTTCCATTTATGCACTATTACATTCGAATGCTTACAGAATTGGAATTCAGCCCTCAGTAGGGGAATGTGATGGCACATACCACTACGATACGAGAAAACATCTATTGCAATGGAATTTGCCAATAATAGACGGTTCAAACAGAGCCGGGTCACTAGAATTTAGTGCTGCCGCATCTATTCCTGGAGACTTTTTCCCTCTACAGGTGCTTATCAAGTTTTAATCGGAATATATAATAAATCCGTTATTTTAAGGTAACTTTTGTATCGAAAACATCGTATGCGGACTTGAAAGCGAAAGATGTGGTTTCCGTTGATGGGGAAGAATCGGTTAAGTTTTCTATTGAAACGTTTCTCTTGGCAGAAAAATACGAAATCGTTTAGGAAAGGATGCGAACGCAACATAACATAACTTGTATTATCAATGTCATAAAGACTTTATATGCAATAAAATTTATTCCGCTGTAGCCAACATGTTTGATTTAAATATTGTGGCCTTAAGGATTATACAAACTATTACGATTTTGTAGAGAATCTGCTATCGTGAACGGCGGTTTTGTTTTATCTTGGTGGAAGGAATGAGGAATGGGTGGTATTTCGAAATATTAGTAAAATACGGTTTTATGAATGCTGCACTAAAGCTATTACTAACCCTTTAAAAGAACTATCTGTGAAATATTGCATTCAACTTCTATCTTTGTACTTTGCTTTGTTCAAGTTCAGCTTAAATACCATGACCAATATTTTTATTGCGCGTTACGCTGTGTCGAATCCGCACGTCTTTTTAATTTTGCGACTTTCCGAGGCCATGCGAACGGAACACCCTCGCGAAGCGGTGCCAGGCGCCGCGAGACCTGCACCACTCGCCAATTGAGGGAACTTGCTTGCACTCTTCAAAACCTCTACGTAGCCGTAGCTACGTTATCTCCCCGTTTTCTTATGTGCATGGATACGCAAAAACGTAGAACGGAGCGGCAGTAATGAATTGAAGCGAGTGAGCTACTCCAGTCGCGAGGCAGCATCTTACTCATTTTGCAACAAAAATCTGCGTATTTTAAATAATGAACGACGAGAAGTTAATTGATCTTGTTAAATCGCAACCCGCTATCTACGATAAAACTAATATTTTTTATAGTAACAAGCAATACGTAAAGAACGTATGGAAGCAAGTAGCCAGTGAGATGCAGAAAACAGGTTAGCGAAAACAATTTACAAAATGATCGAGTCATTTGGATTATTAATTACAGTTCCTGTGTGTCAGAAGCGATGGAGGTACCTTCGCGACTATTTCGTGCGTCAGCTTCACATGACTCACAATCAGGCCGATATTAAACCCTCGTTACCTGCGATCTTGCCACAGCGTAAACGATCATTTTGGCCGCTGTTCGATAAAATGAGCTTTTTAAAGCCCTTCTCCTCCACAAGGAAAAATAAAAGTTCTGAGTGTAAGAAGATAGAAACTGATGAGACAAGTGTTTTGTCGGTGTCGAGCTCAAACTCCCTCGGGGAATTCAATAGTTTCGATTACATGACCATGTATCAGGCGCAGTACGCTGCCGAGATAGAGCAAGCCGAGAGTGAGTACTTTGCGCAAGATGAATTTACCGGCCCCAAAATACTGCAGGAACCCGTTTTGAGTGCAGATCCTACTTATCAGAAAAAGCGAAAGCAGTCGGAAATTGTCGAGGAACTTTTGTCTGTGTTAAAGAGAACTGAGCAAACGAAGTGCGACGAGCATGAGCACTTTTTTAAAAGCCTGCTGAACAGCGTCCGCAAGATCGATGACGATCACATTATGGCGTTCAGAACCGAGGTGTTGCAGCTAGTTATGAAATATAAATACATGAGCCGGCGCGATCGAATCCTCGAAGATGGGACTAACGATGTGGTAGTCATTGACACTAGTGAATTAAATTGGAGAAAAAACCTTAATTGCTTTTGAATTAATCCCTATACGCTAAATAAAAAAAGTTATTGAATAAAGTACATGTGCTAAACTTTTTAAATTAGCCTCCAACTGTTAGTTAGTAAATCCCTTTTAGGCAGAAAAAAACTCAGGCGGTTAAGCTTCATAGCGGAATGAGTATGAAAGCGGCTGTAGACAAAAATTTGAGTTATTCGTTCGCAAGTAAATAGGCAAAATTTCGAGATCAGTTTGGCAAAGTTGTGCTACATAATTTGAATTGAAGCTTATGAAAGTATTTGAACGATTAAAGCTTAAGGGAGGTTTTGGTAAGATGGAAATCAAAGACGGCAGAGTTGTTGACCATCCGCAGCATTCTGGTAAAGGGTTCGAAGAGACCATAATTAGTACGATGATTTTCAAGGCGAAAGGTAGGGAAAGATCTAACGTTACGGGGGTTAGTGTTAAGGGATATGCTACGAAGGAAGTCAGGTCAATAGTAGAATCAGCTAGGACTTGGTAAACGAAAACAATATCGACGACATCTCAACGTAGGGAGAGAGACTGGAGGTTGATTAGTTTTAGGCGGTTTTCATAAGGGGGAAGATTAAGAAGGTCTGTCCAACGGAGACCTTGCAGACCTTAATCTTAGAATCGCATGTAACAACAGAGCTTTCAACACGAATTAGAAGATAAATAAAACAATCATTGCATTTCGAATAATATATATATATATATATATATATAAATTATTCATATTCATGTAGGATTGTAAATAAATAGTATTTTCTCATCTTTCGTAATACTCTAATTGTTTGGCTAGTTTATATGCACATAAAATCTATAATATCGAGCTTTGCCGGCCTGGTGTAGAACACAATCTTACTCCGCGTAATCCATGGTTTTAATAAATTGAACGACGGAACAAAACTGAGTCCAATGAAAGAGATCCTTCCCATCAAGTCTATCTCCAATAAAGCAGTTAACGTATTGTATAGTGGAAAGCAAATACGGAGGATTTGCCTGGAATTAAGAAATAATAGCCATTTAATGTTCCTCATCCAATTTTATAATTTACCTTTATAACAACGTAGATAAGTACGGGAATTAAATCATCTGCCGCTGGAATACGATCACAGGCAATTTGCAGTAAATTCATAATACTCGAAATGCACCTTGTTAAGTAATTTTTATTGTAGAGTTTATTGTGATATTTGGTATTACTAAAATATTACCTTACTACACACTGTAACTTCTCGCGGGGTGTTTTATATGCGGAAATATAACTAATTTGCTGTTGAGCAAAAGGCCAAGGGGCTTCCGACAAATACTCTTGAGGTATTCGAAGATTTGAATGAGAAGGCGTTATAACTTTTTGTAATTTACGAATGTGTTCACGCAAAACCCTGTAAAGAAAATGGTTCATAAAAAATTTTACTACAATAATTATAATGCATATATACAGATATTTATCACTTGTATCCAAAAAGCGATAAGAGCAGGCCAAATAAAATATAAAAATTTCACTTACTCATCTCTTGAAATGTCGCCGTCATCGTTGGGAAACATTACTTGACGATATAAGCGCTGCAGCAGTATTCTCTCAATTGATATTCTTGCTTCCTCTAATTGCCAGTCAACCATGCCATTGGAGATGCCACCAGCTCTAAGCTCGTTCATTAAGTTCCCCATAAACTCCTCAAAGAGGTCAATTTTCTCATCAACAACGGTCAACCGTGAGAATTCAATTTGAAAGTTTTCAATTTTGTATTCGCGTTTTTCCAAAAACATTCTCACATAAACTGCTATTAAATGCCGATTAAACATTTCGTGATCACTGCGAAGCCGCGTTTCTAGTTGGCTTATATTTTCTACAATGGAAAGAAGGTTTTGACGATATCTCATTAGGTATTGTAAATAGCTTTGACGCCTAAGAATATCTCCCTGCAGCTCTTCTATGATTTTTTGGTGTTGTATTCGGTCTAGTAAACTTAAGCAACGGATAGCCTCAGATACGTAAGAGATTTGTTGGAAATTTTGTAGATTTAGTGCTTGTGCGAGTTGTATTTGTAAATAAGTTGATAGTGAAGACGCATTTGAACACTGCAAAGTAAATTCAATTTTAAATCCCCTTGAATTGCATGCGGAAACTTACTGTAGTATGACGAAAATCTCCAGAATGTAGGTCTGTACTTGAGAGAACAGCGCGAACTTTTTTCTTAGCGTTAAGAAAAGCTAGTGCCTTATCAGGAAGTAAGCCGTTGGGAGCTCTATCAAGTAATATATGCTGATTTGTTTCAAAAATATTTAGTTTGCTTACCTGGTTTCATTTTCCAAGTTCTTTCTATTTGCTGCACAACTTCCACCAGTTGAATCAGAATTTGTAGTTTCGCTCGATGTTGAAACCTTTCTGCGGTATTTCGCTAAAATATCCTCAGTGATATCAGAAAAACCATTTTCACTTTGCCGCGTTCTATTTATTTCACATTCCGCAGAATCAAAACTGGTACAATTCCCGAATGAGACGTTCCTAGTCATTAGGTCATCGTTCAAACGAATCTTGTTTCCTCGACGGTTTTTAAAACCTTGTTTGATTTTGTGGAAGAAACTAGAGCCATGCAAACGAAGTGGATCTTGCATTCGTCGAATAGAATTCCTTTCCGATTTGTCAGCAGACGAATCGAAACTAATGCTCTTCGGTATTGCTCCGGTTGATTTAGATGGTTTTGTAGGACTTTGGTCTATTGGTACATTGTTAGCACAGTTCAAACTTAAATCTTCAGTTTTTTGGATTAGCAAGAGCTCATCCATTAAGTTTTGCTGACTTTTAATATCATCCGTGAGTGAAATATCGGATCCTATTGTATTCGATGTTATTTGTAAAGATTTTTTCATGTCCAACTTTATTATTTCGTGGTTTTCATAATTTAAACTTTGCACTCTTCGAGTATTTTCATTGCTTGATTTAAAATCCAAAATACCGTTTCTTCGACCATCAAAACTAGCGTTGCGTTGCTCCGAGGAGATTCGTCTATGGATCACAGATTCTTCACTATACTTCTGGCATGAATTTCTGTAGCATTCCCTTTCTTCAGCTTCACATATCTCACCTTTTTTATCAATTCCAGTGGCTCCTTCATTAAAATCAGAGAAGTCTATCAAATCTTTCGATTTCCTTCGATAGTCGATGTTCTTATCGTTCTTCGTTTTAATACCAAAGGCATCTTCCATACTTGAGCTCTGATTTGATAGGCTACTCTCAGCAGAATTTTGCCGCTTCATTCGACCGGATGTGGTAAGAAAAGCGTTTTTGTCAACACTACTTTTATAGTTTTGCTGGAAAGAATTTTCTCCAGTAAACTGATTTGTTGTCCTAGAAGAACTTCGGGCAAGCGAAGAAACTGGGCTCGAAAGTCTAGGATTGTCTTTGGGTAACTCCTCAAAATTGTTAGTTGCGTTGTAGAAAGTCGTCTCGGAACAACGCCTTGTGTACACTGGAGAGTCTGGAGCACTGAAATTAACATTTGGCACCCTCGGTGCGAAAAACGGGGAATCTGGTGTTCGATTTTGACCACTATTTATAGAAAAATCTTGATCTCGCCCTACTTCTCCCTCTGATCTTCCTGTATCAGTAATGTCCGATTTGGCCGTTATGCTTAAATTATCATCGGTATCGACTTCTGCCAATTTTTCGGAATCACTTGCCAGGACATCTGTACTCCAAGCTGACTCCGAGCGCGTTTCTGTACAGTCTAAATAATTACCGACATTTTGGGGTTTTGAGCTTGATAGTGGATCGAAATTATTATCACCAGGTAAGACTACTGCGGAAGGAATAAGAGGAGTCGAAAAATTCCGATCTTTTTCATTTTGATCCAAAGTCTCGGAATCACTTGCGAGGACGTCTGTACTCCAAGTATCAGAAATTATAGAGATGGTTTCGTCACCTTCTATTAATTTTTTTATTTCGAATTTACAGAATTTATCCTCTATGTCGGATCGAGCTTTATTTATAATCTTATCCATTTGAGGAGTTGGTATGTGATTCGCAACATTTTCACCGTCTGTCACTTGCGATGAAGGAGTATCTCGTCCAGATATGTTTGGTGTTCCTCTACCAGAAACATTTGCTGAAATCATGTCGGACAAATTATCATTTTGATCGTTTTCTTCCAGCTCGAGAGAACTTGTAACTGAATGATTACTTGGAGCTTCGCTCACTGCTTCCAAATTATCTGAATTCCCGACAGAAGCATCATCCTGCGAAAGAGAGAACCTAGCGTTTTTTCCGTGTGATGATCTCATTGTTGGTCCAATTGCATGAAATTCGGTATCGACCTTGTCTAATTTTTCAATGCTTTCTTCGGTTAGAATTGGATCTGTAATGATTTCTTCACTTATGCTGTTCATTTTTAATACCTCCTCTTCAGTCAACAGCTGCAGTTTGCTATCTTCGCAAACAGAGATAGGGAACATCAGAACATCTTCGACTTCTTCAAAATTTCTAGAACTGCTATTGGCATTAGACAATGAGGAGCTGTGATTTGGAGACACAAGCAAAATACCATTTTGATTCGAAGGAATGTCGTCTAGATCATTGTTAGCGGTTGAGATATTTAAACTCATGGTTTTCGCTAGCTTATTTTTTGTTGTTTTTCCAAGATTTATAAGGCTTTGTTTAGTACGACTTCCATGTTCTTGGGCGAAATAAACAGTGGACTGTTGGGTGTCCCCATTTACGATCGTTTGAAATTTGTCAGGCAGCTGATCGAGAATTTTGCTTAGCTTTCTGCGATCTTCGCCCGATATAATAAGCTCATCATTATCAAGGACTATTCTTAGAAATTCGATGAAATTATTGAGCTCAGACTGGGTTAAGAGAACCTTAGATCTTTCAAAATCACTTTGCTGTGATCTGATGGCAACAACTCCAGTACAAGCATCACTGTCGCTTGCAAGCAATTGTTCAAGCAGATCAGCAATGGAATTTACCTCAAATTTCTGATAGATCTGATGAAATTTCGGATCGACCTCTTGATGCTTTTGTAATGCTAGCATTTGTAAAATCTGACCAATTTGTATTAAATTAAATCGAGCTGATTCAGATATGTGGGCATCTGAAATTCCAAATATGTCTGGACTTACAACCGCAGGACATATGAAATGCGTAAAAACCATATCGGTAATAATTTCATTGATATCTTTGTCCTTGATATGCGCCTGTTTCAATTGGTGGTGCATCGTTTGTACCAGCCAACGTAACGTAGAAGGAAATAGAGACCAATTCCGTGTGAGATTGTCAATAAATTGTGTAGCAAGTAAATAAAGCTTGTTGATAGTTTCTTCGTGATATTTTTTGATATTTTCGTTGTATTCGGAACTACCTTCTGCACCAAATCTGGCAAATGAAATAGCAATGGGAAAAATAGCTGTTATAGCAGTTACAAATATTACAACAAAATAGGTTATAATTAGTTAAAAGCTTTCGCTTTTTCCTACCTCTTAAGCCGTTCCTTATTGGAAAAATTCACTATTGCCTTATTGGGGTCCATATCAAGGACAGTATCGCTCTCTATAAGGACTTTCATTACAGGTTCATGGAGAGCAGCAGTTAAAAATATTTTCGATGAAAACAGTGATTCGTGTAAATGATGATACAATCTTGCAAAGGCTGATGATCCAGCACGCAGCATTCTCCGGGGATTCTCGCTTACTACAATTTGAATCTCGATCAATTCCCTTAATAGCTGCAAAACCATTTCCACGTCCTTTGAGTGAATTGCGTTTCCGTATAAAGCATTAGCTATCGTATGAACCACGGAGTTCATCTGGTCAGTGGTCATTTTCGAAATTTGATCGGCCGCGGCCAGACTTTGTGCGAGTAAATACGGAGATCGATGTAAGTAGTGAAACAGTTCAATATAAGCGAGTATATGCTATACAAAATTTATTTATATGCAGTAGTAATAAACACCTATAAGAGAACTGCAACTATACCTGATATTTTAGGTCTTTTACTTTGAAAGCATCCAGAAATTTGGTGCTTTCTAATCGGTTGGCTCGCTGGCAACATACTGAAGGGCCAGCCTCCGGTCGTGATAGTATTAAATCGTTCAAATTTTGACGATGTTGGGCACATATCCAAGCAAGCTGGAGTATTCATTTTAAGCGCTAAACTGAGTCTGAGGTAATACAGGAGTAATTTAAAGTAGTTACCTGGGCAACAGAAGATGAATAATTTTTTAAAGTTTCATTCAGTGTTGTAAAGGCTGCTTGCTCATGAATAATAAAGAGCTGCTCCTGTCTCAGAGTATGGGCGAGATCTATGATCTCAAGTAAATTTCCTTCACTTGTAGGCTGCATGGTTGCTTTAGTTTCAATTACTAACGAAAATCTGAAAATAAAAAAGAATACGCGATACTTTTATATCATTTCATGCATAAACAGGATAATGAGTCTTCAAATCTTAAATTTTATGTACAAAAAAAAGTGTTTTCATATCGCCAAAGCTTTTTGTTTTATTTGATCTTGCGAATTTCTCTTGATAATGGAAAAACACCCACAGCAAAACACTTTCCTGATTCGAGGAAAATAAAGGCAGTTCGCTGCATATGCAATTAATATAACAAATCAAGCAATTTACCAGAATGTTTAACTTGTTTTATTTTATTATTGCATTATAAAATTACAGCAAATAAACAATTTGAATCACAAACCTTTAATAATCACTGGAAGCGTTTGCATCGAGGCACAGAAATGATGTAAATTTGACATTGACGCTTTGATTTCTCTCAGAGATACGATTCACTTCCGCTTTTAAATTTTTTATTTTGAACAAATAACATTTAGGAGAAGCAGTTTATGCAATTCTAAGTCACTTTCCATGCAATAACATTACCAATGTACGAATATTTTCCACTAAAGAAGCGAAGTTGTCAACTTCTCCGTCAGTCAATCCAGTTCACTTGATTCGACGACTATCACCCCACACACGCGTACTTTTGACAAGCATTTGCTCACTTTTTTCTTCAGAGTCAGAGCGATGTGAATGGGTTGTGTGTGGTGTGCTCAATGTGCCAATGCCACAGAAGAGAAGTTTCGTGCCATCTACCAATCAGTAAGCGAAATTATGAGGAGTACAGTCCGGGTAGTCGCAGACGTATTCGCAAATTAATCGAAGAAAGAAAAAAAAATACATCGTGTTGTTGAAATGCCGCCAATTGCAACGGATGCTCCTTTTTGTTGCAGAATTTTTAATTTCTCTCCTACTTTGCTTTTAATTTTTGAGTTTTATACAGTAGAATTGTGTGAAAAGTGGTTTTTTTCGGGGTAAAGCAAGAAGTTTCCAATCTACAAGTAAAAGATCGGCAAAATTAAAAAGGAAGGAATTCTCTGGGCGGCATTCGTGGCGTGGGTGAGAAAAAACATTTCTACGTTTTTATTGAGAAATCCTTTGTTTGAAATAAGTAGCGTAAGTGAATGAGAGCTTTCTTAATTTACTTTTGCTGGGCAATTGAGGTGCTTTATTCTGTTTTGGGGTTACATCTTCATTTCAAATTTAGCCTCAATGGTTCGATTTAATTTGATTAAAGCGTCGAATATTTTCCCTGCGCCGTAGGTGCGACCACTTTAATTGCAAATTACCACGAAACAGGTAAAGATCTGAGGCTGATCCTATTTCTCCTTGGAGTGGGACTAAATCCTTTTTAGCTTATAATCAATTTTATGATTGCTTGTTGTTATTTTACAATTACAACGGAATTAGTTTCGCAATTTTCAGGTAGGCAATTCATAAGAATTATGGAAACCAACACCGTCCCTATTGCCTAAGTCTCGGCAAAAGAAAGGAGCGATAGTAAAAAAGCCCAATCACCTTGCCAGTAACAGACATCGGCGTGATGTTAACCAGAGGTACACGAACTTTGCTTGGTTTTGGATGAAATTTCAAAATGAGAAAAATTGAGGGTATGTTAAAATTTACTCAATTTTAGTAAATCTGGCTGTTTTAAAAACGGTTTTATATAATTACATATAAAATAGTATTTGAATTTGGGGACGATAAATGTCCATTGGCTGAAATATATAAAATACGTAGTTATTATTCCCAAATAGGACCATAACTAAGTATAGAAGTTTTTTAAATTTTTAAAATCAATATCGTTTATTTATTTATTTATTTTACATTTTAGAATTTAATTCTCAAATTGCTTTCTTATTTTTCGTGCACTCGGGAACTAAGAAGTCCATATGTCAACTTTCGGTGCTAATTTTTACTTATTAAGCAGAGTTTTCATATGGGAATCGAGAACCCACAACCTCGGAAGGCACACTTTGTACATCATAGCCAAACCGTTCAGCCGGCTATGCCACCCGAGGCCCCATCAAGATCATAAAAATATCCAATTATACGTATTAAAAAAAAAATTAACATAGGCGGATTTTCGACTCTACTTGCTACATTTTACTGACCCCGAATGTAGTGCTTTTTACGTTTAAAAGCAATTTTTACGCAGATTAAGTGCATAGTTTTGCTTTGAGAAGATCGCGAGCTGGAAAAGTTGTTTATTCTTCATTTGATTTATTCGTTTTCGGCTTACTTGTGATAAAGGAAGCAACTATTTGCTTATGCTGGCTCCCATCATACGTAGTTCTTTTATTTTTTCCTCATTCTATTTAAACGCAACAGAATTGCTATGATCTTTGAATGCAGAACAGCGATGGCGGGATTAGATAAGATTCATGGCGGACAACTTGGCATTAATGTTATTTACGTTTATCACAATGTCTTGTATTCTGATAGCACCAATAAATTTATTTGTGCGCACTTTGCGAATTTATGGGCGGTAACTGGCCGGTAATCCACTTTGCATCAGTGAAGGCTCCTACTGCGACCGGTTGCATTATGGGAAATCAACGTAAGAATCTTTGTGCAACCGACAGCCGACGAGTTAGGCAAGGAAAGTGACGTAGTACGCGCATAGCCATCCCCGTTGAGAACGCGCTTATACTCGTATATCGTTTTTATGTTTTAAACAAAACATTTAATTGAGTTGAATAATATCTTCTATTTTCTTCTGTGTTAAATTTTCTGCTTGCATTGAATCTCTTATATTTTTCAAACAGTTGAATTAATTTTGACCGATTGAGCGGCAACTCCAACTCTTACTTTATATGCATATATTAGCCAGTTAATAAATTCCAATTTTGTTTCTCTCTATTGTGCATACTTCACCTTTTTCAAGGAAATCCACAAATTGTGTATATTTTTCAGCATCAAGCTTAATTGGCAGATCATTAGAAATTGCATTGCAGTGGCTATAGTAGAACATTTCGATCACAATAATCGTTTACGAAAACTCGCCTTCTCCATTCAACCGATTAACGTCTGTATTTGCATATATGCTCTGACAGTATCCGAAATAACGCACTCAATAAAGAAATTAATACAAAAGGCAGAGAATTCTTAATCTTGTTCCGTCGACAAGCCTTAAAGATACCCCAATTGAAATTGAATTGCCTGCCCGCAATCGTTGATCTTACTAAGGCCTTCAAGTGGCAATTAAGCAAATTGATTGCCTTTAGCGCGCATTATCAAGGCAATGTAATCGCACTGTACAACTCAACATGGCCATAAGTGCTCCGCGGCTGGTATTCAAAAGAAATGCTTCAGCGACTCGAAATCGGTGCTTGAATGTGCATCTGGGATATCACGAAGGTATTAGCGAAGTTGGCGGAAGATTCGACAGCTTCTGCCAATTTGGTGCTCTAAGAAGGCTGCATCAATGAAGGGAAGTTTTTTTTTCATAGTTCAAGATATGTTATGTGGGTATATTTCATGAGTATTAATTTATTCTAGCTAGAGTGAGTACTCGCTGCGTTTAGTTTGACATGATGACAAAGAAATATTCAGGATCCATTAGTCGGATGGATAATTTAAAATTTTCGTGACAGGATATAGAAATTTTTTTTCAGCGGAGTTAAGCTTAATGTTTTTTTGCACTCCATTGGTACATAGTAATGCAACTTTTGGAGATTGCTTTGTATCTCTGCAGTAAGTATTGCAGTTATACATTGAAGCGTAGTGGAGCATACCTGTAGAGTTGACAGATTTACTTGTAACACGTGTCGACGGTACTCCGATGCATGGATCTAATTCTTTACGGTAATACGCACGCAAGCGATCACTTTATCTTCAAAAAGACCGCCCAGCTCCGGGTGTTTGGGTATCATGAAACCACATCACCCTTGGCTATTCCCGCGCCCATGTTCTCGATTGAACAATAAACTGCATTCGCGACCACTTGCGGAGGTAAAGATTTATGACCGCGACCTTTTAAAGTAGATCTACATGGGAGTCGGCACGGCATGCAGCCGCAAGACCAAATGCAACTGCAGGACCCAACTTGCTCTGTAACTACTGAGTGCCGACATGCCGTGTGCATCTCCTATTCGGGTGGCGTGCATAATGTAAGCCAAAGGTGAATCTGCGACTCTTTTGTTTCAATTCAGCCAATGGGCTTGTCAAAATGTTTCTCCGTCAGTTGTGCAGAAAGCGAAGCTGCTTCCATTTTTAGTTGGCGCAGTTCGGAACATTTCGTACATTCAGAGAACTCGCAGAAATCCAAAAATTTGCAAGCTTTTTAGGAGAAAGACTATACATATTATTTTTTAAGCTTATTACTAATGCGAAAGGTCAAAAATGCGATAAACGCGGGATAATGCAAGTGCAATTCTTTCTATACCCATCGACTTGCCAAGCTTGCTCAAAATACGTTAATATCAGTTTAACTTATGTTAGTTTTTCGATATTTAAAAATGTTATCCTAGTTTTTCATTTTGCATTTATATCAATTTTGGATTGTCTTATTTAACTTTAATCTTAACTTGATCTTTTACAGCCTTGTCCGTTTACCGAAACTGAGAGTATCGTGTGATTACATTTAACGATTTTTAAAAGGTGATACTGTAGACGCATTTTCTTGAAAATATTAATTATTAATCGTGCGGCATAATTGTTAGCGACTCAGGCAGCATGTGCGGTCTGACTGATGATGATAAATAATTAAATCATTATTTATCATCATCAGTCATAAACTAGAAAGGGAACATTCTGGTGCGGCTTCTTATGAATTATTTTATGTCCTGCGTGCATAGAATATGTTGCTGGGTTAACTTCAGTTGCGTACATGCGTACATATTTATGTATGTGCCCATCTCTAACTAAATTTCTCAGCAATAAGTCTCGTCTAAATTGGGTGCGTAATTGGACACGGTTGTTTAAATGCATTTCAGTTTCCTGCGCGGTAAAACATGCAATCGATCATCAGTGTCGAACAAAGGGCTGAATCACGCCGAGGTGCAACCGACTTCGACGGTTGCATTAATTACACTATGAGAAACGAAGGCATTAAATGACGTTGATTGATATTAAAATTTGTGGCCGAGCCTGATGCCTGCTCATAACTCAGCGTGGACAATAGAAGGGGTCAAGATACCCTCGCACGCATTAGTTTCACCATCAATTGGCTCTCGCAGTAAAAGTGCGTTAAATCACTTCTTTTCAATGGTCTATTCCTTATTTGAGTAAAAATATTCAGGTCAGGTATTTTTCTGAACGTAAATGAATGTACCTGAAATAGTAGTTTCTGAATAAAATTTGTTTATAGGAGACACTGTGGAATAAAAGGCTACTTTGTTATGGTTCTCTGATAATATATAATTATTTAAGTTAAGAATAGGACCTTGCATTCAATTAAAAAAAAAATGAATACTATTTTTTCCCGTAATTGAATAAACATACAATGCAGTATGTATTTATTATTAAATTGTCAATAGCATTTTTGCTTCCAAAATTTCTAGGACAATATTGTGATCAACAATTAAGAAGAATTAAGTTCTGTCCTCTGTAACTAGAATTTTAATAATAAGCAGTACAGTTTATTTGTAAAAGGCAAATTTAAGCATTTAATAGCCCATCGCTATTGAACTTTAATTTAATTTAATTTACCAAGACATGAATTTTGCGCGGAGTAATTGGCGGGGAAATTGCCAAACTATTTCCCTTTTACTCATCAAGCCATGGAAATCGCCTTCACCCTCGTCCTTGTGCATCATCATCATCGCGGTCATGAATCAGCCCAGAGGCAATCGAATTTTTATCGTGTTACGGCTATAGCTCTCGTTCTCGCATGCCATTTCTCGACTTGTGGCGGGTAGAAATTTGTCGCTGTCTAGTTCTAAAGATTGGCTGGCTACCGCAAACAAACCAACCAACCAACCTCAACATCATACCACCGCCCCCACCAGCAGTTCACATACATGTTCGAGTTCGAAGCGGCACGCTCATTGCTGCGGGGGTGGTCGGGCGGGATCGCGAATGTGAACAGCTTCAGCCCCAGTAGCCAGTAGCGCGCAGCATCAGTATCGGATGCCCGAAGACGAACGGTGGCGGACGGGCAGTTTTCTTGAGACGACGACGTCATCTCCGCTGGCTCTTTCTTGAATCCGTCCGCGGCGCACCGTTGGATCGAGCGGCTTAGCTCGGCGGCATTCACAGGCGCAAGACGGCAGACTCGACAACTTGCTTGGCTCGCTCTTGGGCTGCTGCTGGGGCAGGTCGCCGCGCCTCGCTGGTCGCTGGCGCTCCATGCGTTCAGTTTTGTCTGAGATTCTGTCGCGAGAGGTTCTTAGGGGTAGTGCTCAACGAGCGGTCGACAGGGCTCGTAGGTGTAAATTAGGCGCTAGGTCGGTTGAGCTTCAACGTTTCCTGCATCTTAGCAACGAAGTCCTTCTGACCTACTCCTGCTGGTCCTGGTCTTTGGGACTTTCTTGCACTGTGGCGGTTTCCGCGAACAGATGGTCAGACCCATTTGGGCTGATCAAGTGGAAATGATCACCAATTAATTTGCCAATTTCTCGCGTGTAGCCGCAGATCGGTATGACGAGTGTCTGCTATTTTTAGGCCTTTCGGATTATGTAACACCAGCTAGTTCGGTTCTTTTAGTGGCAGTGAAGATTGTTTAGAATCTGGAGGTGAACGGGCGTAAGAGATTTCGATCACGATCTCGATCCCGGTTTAGTATCACTCTTATAGTACCTTTTCATAACTCACCGCAGCCTATGCGCAAAAGTGAGGGGGCTTTAGCGTGCACCCACTGCTGATGCTACCGACTGGCTCAGCCGCAAATTCGGAGTGTTCTTTTCCGTGATTTTAATTCATTTAATCAAGTGAATTGTTTAATCCGCGCTGCCAGCCAGTGCCGTAGACAAATTTTTGCCAATAGCCTGGGGTTCCATTGCCATGCCGTTAATTTAATGGAACCTTCGCAACTGTTTTATAGTTGAGGTGGAATAATTTTCAGTGATAGCAAGCTTGCAAAAATTTTCAGAAACTCTGCAAGACGAAATCTTTCCTATCGTGAGATTTTCTCCGGTCCCCGATCGTGGGCGCAGCCGTTGTCCGACCTTCAGAGCGGAACGAGGTGCATTCAAATATTTAGCTGATTCTGCACTATGCTCACATACGCGCGTATAATTATCGTTTCATATGCAAAGTCGCAGCGTCGATAGATTTTTAATTGCATCGCTTCTATCACTGAAAATTATTTTGTATTTATTGTTTTAGTGGAGATGTGTTGAAAGCATACGTGTAGGCTACAATTTTTTTGTAATAGTTCTGACAATTGGTTTCTTGAAAATGAGGAGCGTCTGGTTGCTGTTGTTCATCCTGCTGTTATGCAGTCCGGAAGAGAAGTCTCCTGTTTGTGGATTTAACCTGGATCTATCCAACTTTATTCGACACTCTGGCCAGCAAGGCTCCATGTTTGGATTCAGTATTGCTCTTCATAGTAATACCAATACCCCTACCCGTAATTGGTAAGTGCGAGATAAAATTTGTAAGTATTAAATCGGTGAAAACATCTGTCACTGGTTACGAACCAGACTAAATCAAATGAATTACGGAATTGAGTAGAAACAAACTATAACTAATGGGTCCGAGATACATTAACAATTAATTAAATTATAATTATAAAATGTAGCACTTTGCTTCAAACGTAAAATCCAATTGTAATTTAAGCTAATCCATTTTAAGAAAATTCGGACTTCTATTTTTTGCTGTATTAAAAACACCATTGGAATTACCTCAAATAATTTTTGAGTTGTGTTACTGTTACAGCCGGAAGAAGATTTTACAGATCAGATATTACAGCCATTGCAGAAAGATAGAAAAACGTTTTAATCTTCATTCTGTTATTAATGAAATTAAGTAAAAAACGTTAACGATTTTTGGCAATATAAGGATAAAATCGTAAATGTAAAATAAAGGCTAAATCAATAATCAGTAAAGGTAAAGTTAATAACAAAAAGTAAATAAATATGTAGTGAGTCTATAGATAAACTAAGCATTAAGAAAGCAATAAATAAAATAAAAGCGAACTTAAGATGTAAAATTCGCCATTTTGTATTTGTTTTACCGTCTCGGAAAATTTCCACGCAATGTAACTTCTGACTCTATTAACTTAGAGCGTTTGTTTTACTAAGTCTGAATTAACAGCTGTCGCTGAGACTTCTAAGAAATTCAAGTCGAAATACAGAAATAGTATGCCATATTTACGTTTTCCGCCGTACCCCGACGAGAAAATACTTCCATTTTCCGATTGGCCGGCAACATACATAATGATAATTGAGAGCGTTTAATAAATACGATTTTTTCAGGACAAAAGAAGACAAAGAATCATTAAAAGTTATTTGTATTATCCAACGGAGCCAAACAAATTGAAAAGCGTTATATTAAGTTTCGTATGTCAGCACAAAGCTAGCAAAAAGTAAATACAGTAGTGCAATTATCTGTGTTTTTTCAGTGATATTCTTCTTCCCTTGACCCGAAAATAACATTTAATTGTCAGTTGAACAAAAAGCTAGTTCGAACACATTCTGAAAATTAATTCGGGGAAATATCCTACAGAACTCTTAAAATAAACGCGGGGAAATGACTTTGCGGAAGACATCAAACTGTTGCGCTGTGCCGGCTTCGCGGGACCTTTGAAGCGATCGCATTATTGACGCCGCTGCACACTGTTCGATAGTAAGCAACATGTTTCGTTTGTGAAGAAAGCTGAAGACGGGATCAGCTGAAAAGCACCTAAGAAATTGCGAGGCCGCACTTTCAGAAAAGCATCGCTTCGGGGATCATTTTTCCAATATTCGGTTACATTGCACCGCAACGAAGGGTGCTCACATCGATCACAGCGAATCACTGGTAACTTTTGCCGGATTTGTATCACCTTATCCCACGGACAAATTCCCATCTTGGCCATTTACATAAGAAGTTTTCTCCGTTCTGTAGGAGTATGATTTCACCAGTTGGCAGTACGTGTGGGAAGCGCCTCGGGTGGTTTCGCAATGAATGTTTACATTTCTGTGCTCGAGTTTTCATCAAGTACACGCGGGACAGACATGTGCACCTTTGCGTGGCTTACTGAGCCACTATTTCGAGATCGATCATTGAAATTGGGCCACCAAAATTCATTGATGCATCGGGAAGCTATAGACCACACTGGTTCCCAATTGACTGTGTCTAATATTCGAAGAAATAGCGGAGGCCTACTTTTATGTCTGGAGGAGGCACGCTAGGCATTGTTCTTGAATTTATAATTTTTGGGTGAGTTTTTAATTGGATTGTCCAGTTATTGATGAGTCACTCTAAAGGCGAAGTACTATGACAAAAATTTAAAGTATTAGCACTTAAAACACAAAAAAAAGGGCTGAAATTCCTGCTTTAATCTCGGCTTTAAAGATAACCGGCATTGTTCAACTTTTACTGCTAGAAAGTATGCGTAATTTATCGCTCTTTCATAACTTTTTAATTTGCTTAAAAACTGATAAAAGGAGGATTTGGTACATATTTAGGAGAAAAATACGTTATTGATAAGAAGCCACGGGAAGCTAATGATATAGGCTGAGAAAAAATTTTAAAACATTAAGTAAACTTACTTTTAAAGACTCATATTACACAGAAACCGGCTGGTTGTATTTAACATTGGGTAGTGAACATTTCCATGCGCATCACACATTTTAATCTAGAATTTTGCAAGTTTTATGCTCGTGGAGTAGTGTGAAACGTAGACATACCATATAAATTATGTGTGTGTAGGAGCAATTCACTTGGAATTCGTAAGGATGCAGGTCGAATCTTAAATTTGTACTATTACAGCACTTAGTTAATTAGATAAGTAAGCTGTTGGTACTCATATCTAAATATTCCAAGAGTTCTCAGTCACCTAAAACACACACTTGGCTTTGGAATCATAGATCTTTAGAGAACAAATTTAAAAAATTATTTGCTAAATCTTTCGCGGTAATTTCAAAGAAAATATCCTCTCAAACAAGAACTGGGGAAAGCCCTATTCTTTACTATGAAAAAAACTGGAATTAATGAAGTGTATGAAATTACGCGAGCTGTGAAGGTAACTCAAAAGCAAAATTTTCAGAATTACATTTGAATTTGAGAAATGCCAGAAGCAGAGCAATAAATCAAGGGCTTGGCGCTGTGTTTACAAAGCCAAGCCTTCTTTCTTCCTTACTTCCTTGCTATAAAACTTTTTTTTTTTTTTTTATACACACTTTCAATGTCACGGTGGGCATTAGTTGAGGCATGTGAAACAAATTTCTGGAAAGTGATATGTCGTACATGTGCAGGACATCCGCCACATGATCCCCTGTCATTCACATACGCTGTGCCCATTGTACGTTTACTCTCAAAACCTTGGGGCGACAGCAGAAGCCTACCAGCGGCTTGTCGAGAGGGCACTTTAAGGAGTCATTAATTTTTCCGAAACAATTGAGTTGTCACTTTGAGCTACGAATTTGAAATGGTCTCTGAAAGTCATGTGATACCCTCACCCTGCCTGTGCTCCGTCGTCGTGGTCAGAAGAACCTCATTATCTTTTTACGCACATCCAAGAACGCATGACACATATGCGTTACAGAGGCTTGGGGTATACCCCCGACAAGCGGATTAAATTAATCCTTTTTGTTTGCCGTTTTAGAAGTCTGCACTAAAACTAGAGAAGCAATGAACTTCACAGACAGCCGTATGTCCCAGATAATCAGCAATGCAGGGAAGCGGCCTCTAAGACGGGATTTATGTGTTCAGTTAATTTCATTATTTTTGTCTTGGACACTTCCAATAGAACGAAGTATTCAATTGGTATACACAAACAAATTTTAACTGCCTTAGACCTAGAGAAATTTTTGGTGTTCGTTAATGTTTTGAAAAGAATAGTTATGTCGAAGATATTGAGATATTAAGCTCGTGCCCAGATAATAAATCGAAATCTAACTCTAATGGACTTTCTCTCGTTTGTCACTCCTTGAACTAAAATCGTTACGTTCGATTTGACTACTTCGAACAGAGAGGCCTACAAAAGTTCGTTAGGCAACCACTCCAATTCCAGTACATTAAGTGCTCAAGTCTTATTGAATTACGTTTCCCATAACAGAAAAACAGAAGAAGTATATTGAAAAAAAAAAATAAATAAATAAATAAACAGGTTCGAATTCATTTTCACTTGGTGTCCCGAGGAGTTTTTATTCGCAGTTCATTTACATAAAATCTTCAGATGCACATATTGAGTATGTCATCTGGGCTCTTAAAATAGCAAAAGTAAGAAGGGAGGCATCCAAAAATTGTTCAGAGGCTGCCGTATAAAGGACCTGCTGGCGAGCTGTCGTTTTGTTGCCCTCGTATTTTCTCTTTTTCTGATCAGCTCTGTTCGCATCACATCCGTCGGCTATTCGTGGAGCCAGAAGACGAGGGGGCGAAAAAAACTCAGTCGAGGCACGAGATATTTTGGAGTGGATATATATTCTATTTTAAGCATCCAACCTCCTTCAATTAGTTTTATTTTGATGGCCTTTCGGGATCAGACAGAAATCTTGGTGAGCTGTGAGGAACAGATTTGATAGAGAAAATGGAGCGCGAGATACCCAGTTGTTATCATGAAATGTGAGGGTCACAGCATCATCTGCACTTTGAATTTGTCGAAAGAGTAAAAAAACACGAGGAAGTAAGGCAATTAACACTTATCAGTCACTCTTTAGACCGCTTGAAAGTGAGATCATACTTTCCCTCACAAAATGGTCTATTCTTTTAATTCAACAGTTTTTTTCAATTCAAGTAGGTAAGATTACTAATTTTATTTTATATACTTTAATTTGGACAGATATCCCTAAGGAAATTTAGTAAAGAATTATTTTAAATCAATACATAGATATATTTATTTGTGGTCTATTCTTTTCCCTATACACCGTATTCAAAAGTTATGCAACTGTTGACGGACGTACGCATAGTATACATTCACGAGAGCTAAAAGGTTAAGTTTTCAAATCAACCAAATCAATTTTAATAGCAATTTTATATGCTACAACACATGCTAATTTTTTTTGTTTGGAGTGTCTCATTTTGTATATTGGTAGTGTGCTTTTAAGTCAATCAACATGATAAAGAAAGGTACTGTACGAACTAAATTTTGAGCCAAGTAAAAGTCATTAATGCTTAGTCATTACGGCAATATTCCGCACGTCAGCGATAATTTCCTCCTGGTACTATATAAGTCCATTAGGTCTTGCATGAAACGGATATCTTAGTCGCCATTATCGCTCTTTCGTTGCCGCCCTTATGTTTTGAGATGAGGTAAACAAAACATAATGACGGTATCTTATACAGCGCAAATGGTGGAAACAAAATTGCATGTCATTAGCAGATAATAAAAGTCACCGTGATGACAAAATGATAGCACCAAAGTGGCTAGTGGTCAATGAAGTTCTTAGCATTTTCTGCTTTTGCATAGTTACGAATAATAAACCACCTCAGATAAAGAACCGTACTAGGTCTTAATGACGATAGTACACCAGCGGGATGGATAGAAGTTGCGGTCGGTGCCGCGTTCTTCCACCACCACCATCACCACCATCACCGTCAGCATCTTAATCTCACGCGAACTTAAGTTTGTTCCAAATGGCAATCGAACAGCCTTGAACTACATTCACCCGCTCAGCAACAAGTTTCCTCAGGTTTGGCGTACATATAAAAATAAAGGCGAACGTGTTTTGAAATTTTCACTTTCGGTAGTTCAATTATGCAGACACTTTTCGCCTTTGTGGCTGGGTATTCTACCATATGCGTTGATGCAAAAACGCGGGAAATTATTGTCTGCCAGAGGACCGACAGTGACCGTTTCGAATTATGCTTTTTATGTTGGGCGCTATAAAGGAAACAAGTAGCTTATTTGTATTTTCTTTTAAAATACTGGGCGCTATAAAGGAAACAAGTAGCTTATTTGTATGTTCTTTTAAAATACTAGCAAATCTTAAAGCATCTTTTAAAAGGACAGTTTTAAGGTCTTTTATAGATTACTGAAGTAGTAAAATCGAGTACGATTTTTAGTGTTTAGAAATCCTTGAAGTTTCGTCCATCTTTATGCCACGTAGTCTATAAATTTATTTTGTAAGTGAGATGCCCTACAAAAATATTGGCATTTGTTACATTAAAATTTATGTTTTAGCGGAATAGGAAACTCGATTTGCACTTTGACGGTAACCGTATTTAGATAGCCGCTAAATAGCGCATTACGAACTCCGCTTAAAGTGGTATTTAAGACTTTGAATATCTTAACGATGACTTAAGAAACTTCTCTCGGAGCTTATGGAGACCTTATCAGAAATCTGATTTTATGAGAAGCTTCCACAGTTATTTAAATCAGGCATTCGCACACAGACATTTTTTCATTATAAAATTAGCAAACTGAAATTCAGCGCACTGTGCGGATTACCTCACGAAGCTTTTGGTTAAAATTTGTAAACATTTTTATTTTGGTTTTTTATTCAATTGTATGTGTTTTGAGTCATCGAATTTAACCGGTTTGGCGTCTTCGCCAAAAAAAATATGTCCACAGGGCAAAGATTGGGCGGGTGTTAATGCTCTTCTTTCATTTAAAATCTGGCACGGCGCCACATTGTGCGCGAAAATCCTGAATCATCATTACGCAAATGAACTGGCAAGTAATAATAAAGTACCTTTGATATAAAGTGGCCGAACCCCGAAATAAAAAAAAACATACTGTTCATAGAAGACGGTTATAAAATTGGAGATATGACCGCAGTACATTCGGGTGATTAAGTTCGGTCACCACCAGATGTTCATTTCTTGCAGTGCAAAATTGTGTCATGCAAATTTACAAATTTTTATTTAAGGAAGCTGATGGAAGTGAACGAAATGACTAAAATCTTTTCATTCAATTTATTTTATGACTAAATGAGTCAGCTTTTTGTTTTTTTGAATATCTTATAATGCAAGCGGTTGACTTTATCGTCATTTAACATTTTCGTTTTATATTAATTTTATAAGACATACAAATATTGCTAACGTAAACAAGCTTGCAATTTAAAATTAGTATTTGTGCCTGTAGTGGAGCACTAATATATCATCAAGATTTGTTAGTCTTTGACTTCCGGCATAAACAGTAATTTATAATAATAAACGTTTTTAATTTGACTAGTGGGTTTTCATTTACATAATTTATGGATTACAATATACCAGAGATATTACTACCAAATATACCATTTCTTCTGAGCACTGGGTGGGAAAATTATAATTATATTTTTATATGTTCTGTTACGCGTATAAACTTTGTTTTTTTTTAACTATTTATAAGTAGGCAAGTCTTAAACTTAGTGTTTATGAAAGCTTCAAATGTATGTATGTATGAATATGTTCTGGAACACATTAGTAATTATTTTTTGAGCGTTAAATTTGTCGAATTTTGTGCTAACTACGAGGCTTTGCTTTTTTGCTGCCAATTCAAAAATGCTGTCGTAAGCGAAAAGTTGCGAAATTGATCGAGAAAACATTAAAAAAGGTAAATGCCTTTGTCATCAAGTCTACCAAGTCGTTTAATGAAGGTAGTAGGTTAGCTTTATTGCAGGACCTCTGCTGCGATACTTGAGGTTAACTTGATTGGATATGTTTTGTTTCTTTTCAAAGAAGGTAAAGTCATTCTGTTAGTATTTATTTGCTGTAGTAAGGTCATGCGAAAGATCCCAATTTATCATCCTGCGAATTATAAACATTGTAACACAATCTACCATGTTGTGACTCAAGTCTTGGGTGCCTACGACATCGCACAAAGTGCTCACTACTCTGATCGTACTCTGGGTCTTAGTTGTTTTCAATCACTTACCAACCTGGGCAAATTCCATAAAAAGCGAACGTGTTGGCGTCATGCCAGCTTTTAACGTGCCCATGTCGTGACCAAGTTTTAACGTGCCCATAAACAGAACAACTGCTGGTTTATTTCATTAGAAATGTTCTTCCTTTAAGTTTATTCACTTTAGATGACAAATTGGACGAGTAATTAAAGGTAACTATTCTTTGCTCTTTGCAGGGTAATTGTTGGGGCGCCAAAGTTGAACATTTCCAAGTTCCCGGCAATTGTCCAACCGGGTGGCGTCTACCGGTGCGACATAATGGAAGACGACCGTTGCGCTGAGGTGCCCTTCGATTCAAAAGGTAAGGACAAATTTGACAGTGGAATTGATCACGATATATGGCTTACATGCTTCCGAAAGGCGCTGAAGTGAAAGCCGATTAGCGGAGAACGTGCGTGGATTCCCTAAGGAATCCCCTTTTCCATAAACATTGTTCACTTGCGGACGAGCTCTTTTTGCCTTTTGTTTGTGGCGGCGCTCTTTTCGGCTTTTTATTTTGTTAAGGGTGCCTGCATATTAAGAGAATACCGCCACTTGCCATTTTAAACTTTTATGAATTTATCAAACGAAATAAACATTCGCGCTGAACACAGGAAATGATTGTCTAGACGACACCGCTAAAAGTGTATAGTGTTTTTTTTTTTCAATCAGATTGATACTTTTCTGATCTGAAGGTAAAGTACTTGCTTTGGATGCATACACCGATCGATTATGAATCTTTAATTTGTATAAGAGGTACATGGGGAAAAATTTAGATTCTCCTTTTTTGCGCCTTCTAGCTAGTAGTTAGTAGGGATATCATTATAAAGCAGTGATTACCATTTTCCTTGTTAGCATCTTCTGATTTTAAAACGCTCTATTTAGTCAGATTGAATTACCTTGCATATTTAGCCCTACTCCGATATTTCAGAACGTTGAAAAAAATTCCTCTCACAAGAAAAGTCAACAAATTCTAAGAGCCAGTCGAATCATCTTATTGACAAATTGCGTCATTTTGGTTTTCTGAAGACAGGCTACGGTAAGCTGGTTGACGATGAGGTGGCAAGCCCACATCACCTGTACCAAACTGCTCGAACCGTTTCTCCAGAAATGAATGAGCATAAAGCAAGTGGGTCATGCGTAGGTGGGTGGCATTCAGTAGAGAGCCGCATAATAGCAATTAGAATGTATTGTGAGGGTACCTACCATCTGGACACAGAATGCGCATCAACTTAAAGAGAACATTACGTAAAATTTATTACCATTACAGGGAAGTTAAAATTGTCCGAAAGTGCGTTTTTTTCTAATTTACATACATATGTGCGTATTAAGTTAGTTGAAATAATATAAGGAGAGGTTGCGATTAAATTTATTTGGGCAGTACTTCCGCTAATAAATAACGCACTCCAGTCGCGTCCTCACAGTCCGGGCATTCGAATGGTAAAAGCGATTTAAACGCCGATTCCAAATTCAAATAGATAACGCCTTTGTTTTCCGCGATAATTTGAGGCCGATTCAGGGTCAATGCTCACGCACTTATTCATCTTAACCGCGACCGCTGTATGATGGTGCGCTGTTTACACGCTCCGATATGTGCATAACAAATTAACTAAGGGATTGTGCGCTTTGTTATCTTGCACTAGAACGAATCTATTTCCTGCAGCAATTAAAAAAAAATAACACGAGTTTTGAAAGTAGCTGTAGACATAAAATGTTTCCATGAGCAGTTTAAATTCGCAACAGTTGCAAAATTAGATTCTAAATTTAGATCGGACAAAAGCCTTCGGGCTGTTATAGAACTAAACTACGATTATAATACAAATATGCTTAACTGTAAGAAAACGAAATATATGAATAAGCGAGAAAGTTGAGGTCATTTTGTGTGTTATTAAAAATAAAGTAGACCTAAACCTATAAATGTTTAGTTTAATATTATAGAAATTGGTTTATATGTAGCTGTATTTGTAAAATACTTTAACGATTAACTCTTTATATTTTGTGATAAATTGAAACTGCTACAATGTGTGGAAGTATGGAATTCAAACCAAATTAAAATGTAATCATCATAAAAATGATATGATATCTGATCATATGACTATTATACCTTAGATAATAAAAAACAAAATGTACATTCAGGGTAGTCTACAACATTTGAATTGAGTTTTTTCCTTTGCTGCTCCTTGGACGTGTGAATTGCGTTAAAATGTCTCAAAAAGAGACAATATTTTGAAGATCCGATTTATGCTTAAATTAAAAATCGACTTTATGGATCTAAATTGCATTTTCATTATCACTTTAGGCCTGAGCAAATGTTTTATTGTACGTAAAGGTGGGTGAATCACCGCAGGAAAGTGCTGTTTAGTTTTGTCTAGAGTGTGTTTGTCCGTAGTGTGCATCTCATTTAGTCTAGCAACACAAACAATCACGCACTGTCTATAATTAGAATGCAAGCATTCAGCGGGAAATCTGACAGAACCGTGTTACCCGCAGAATTATTAATTTAAACGCACTCTCACAGTGAACGTTTCATTCTTCATGTTCCCTGTGCGTTAGTTCTTACAATTTTACTTTCATTTGGCGGAGTACTAATTCGATTTTTTTTGATTATTAACAGGAAATCAATACAACGATAGGGGTGAGCAGATTGATACTAAATCCCATCAATGGTTGGGCGCCACCGTTACGAGCGGGGGCGTAAACGGTCCCATAATGGTAAGTTTTGCACTCTATACCCTTGCCAAAATAGCTAATATAGTCTAACTCTGGGGGAGAGTAAAAATCCCCCGCGATTTACGTAATTCCGGCCGACTTTACGCATTGCATTACCGATCGAGTAGGTCGAACAAATTTCAGGCTGTTTTGAATGGAACGTAGGCACACAAGCCTCAGTCTGGAGGTGTCAATTTATATTAAAAGCCCGGTCATGCTAAGAATTTTCACCTTCGCCATATGCTACAT
Organism: Philonicus albiceps; assembly: GCA_963969385.1. NCBI lineage: Eukaryota > Metazoa > Arthropoda > Insecta > Diptera > Asilidae > Philonicus > Philonicus albiceps. The sequence continues at coordinate 45,387,058 of OZ017774.1, read as the reverse complement.
CAAAACGGCCGCAAAGCAGCCGAGCAGAGGTAAATAAAAATCACGACAAAGTGCTGACAAATCTGCGTGCCTATAAATTTTCAGAGCCATTTCACCTTACTGCCGAGGACTGTAGGATTTCATTCAACGAACCCAATAAAAATCACAAGGCGCACCTATTCATTTGGTTCTTGTCGTATCATAGTATCAATTTCCCGAATGACGAAGATAACCACAAATAGGTCGATTAAATAAACTCGAAACGTCTTCGAAGACAATTGGCCTCTTTAGCGGCTGGGCGAGTGAGGTGGCTTAGTTGTGAATGGTGCGTTTTTATTTTCACCATCGTAAGGTGTGCCAAAAAAGGTTTCAGACGATTACTTCTAAATGGAAGGTCAACAAATTTACGACTTGACCTCGTAAAGGGGTACCTATTTATCAATATTTATTTTTTTTCAACCTGCATTTTCACGACAAAGGTTTTTTAAAATAAAAGAGTCTTACAGGAATCATACCCAGGAAAATGAAAAAAATTGTTTTATCATTAAATTTTAGTTTGCTTAAAGACATATTTGTAAACATCTTTTAATTCTTCCAAAATGTAGTGTATTAGCTAGCTAATACATGTACTATATATTCTAAAGCAGAACATGCAGAATATACAGTTTACCCCCTTCTTAAATTTTAATCTAAAACTCATGTACACATGTTTCTCTTTTAACCTGCTAAAGTGCATACCCTTGCTTTAAATTCGTACGAATCCATCTTCCAAAAGGGCAATTTCGTATAGAGTTAACTTTAATTAATTTACTTGCACTTTGGCAGCATCCATCTCTTAAACATGCCCTGCAGAAGTCTAAGAAGTGAGTTTTTCAAGAATATTTAGACTCTGCGACCGAAGGGAAGGCGAAAGAAACAGCATGAAAACAGACAGAGAGCAGTAGCCTGTGGAATCCCCTCGTCGTAATTCACATAAATTTCAGCAAGCATGCACCGTCCACACACAGCACGACAGCTTCCTCAGCCGTCCCGCATGCATACAATGGGGAGCTCTAAAGTAATATCTGAGTCGAGCGGCCACAGATCTCCTGATAAGCAATAGCTCAATTGCGCAAATGCATCCGATGGACATTTTATTTTGCACGTCACAGATAAAGGCAGGAATAGCCTCAAAGAAATTCACAGAGAACGCGGGTTGAATTCAAAATCAATCAAACGGTAAGGCGACAGGTCAATATTCTCCGCAACGCACGGGATCTTGCCCGCCTAGTGGTAGTGGCTGTTGCGCTCAAAACGCATGGTGAGGTGACTCTGGTGCTCCTCTTGGAGAATCGGTCGCGGATTTCCACATAAATTTAGCTCGTGACAACATCCTAAAAATGGACAATATGACTTGCTTTGTCAAGAAGAAAAACTGTTTTTACGATGCCTGATAACCCGTTGTGGTCGCTGAACGTTGGTTACTTTGATTGACCATGCCTCATTCCTCGGCTGTTGCAAGGCTAGCCACCGGTTGAAAAATGATCACTCCCGGACCACTGACATTATTTTTAGGGAAGACTTGTTTGATCGCATGACAAGTTTTTCACTCGATCGAAATGCTTGGGAGGAACAAATTTATGCCACTTAAATTTGTATTGTATGTGTTTTTTGTTCGCTAAATTCACTCGCTCCTATCTTGTTTTATTTTCAGGCTTGTGCACCGCGCTACGTTTTCCACACAATGCAGCCGAGTCGGGTGGAAAGGATCGAACCCGTCGGAACTTGCTTCACCTCAAAGGACTTCAGTATTTTCACCGAGTACTCCCCTTGCCGGACGAGTAAGTGATCTACTTCTTTGGTCAGCGTAAAGCGTAAGGCCCTAAATTTTAAATTTATCATGTTCTGCATTCTGCCCAACAAAAAGTTTATTAGCCTTTTATTACCCTCGATGCTTTTTTTTATTATTACGTATTCCAAATAACGTTTTTATTGTCGCTCGCAGTTTTATTCATATAAAATCATAATTATCTAAATTTGCATTATAAACAAGAAATTAAAAAAAGTACTGCATTATTCATAGTATTATCTATCTATATCTATATATACTATCTAGATAAGCTCAATCGTAAACTAGATAACCACAAAAAGATCACAACCGGAAGTCAATAATTCGGCAAGAGTTCATACTGCGCACAAGACTGGAATATCTAAATAACGCTAAGCCCTTCTAGGGCAAATACCATTCACGAAGGAGATCAAATCGGAAGATAATTATCCAGCAAGGTGTTACGCCGAACGCTTCAAATCCCAATTCAGATTCATGGCTTGAATACAAATAGCACAATAGTCAGGGTTTTAATTTCAGAAGAATTGTCTCGAAGGAATTCATTGGGAAAATGTTACATATATTGAAATGTCTTCAGTTTGGCTTATGAATATTTATTCTCTTTTTTTTTATGTGTTTTGGAAAAGTATTCGTACTTTAGAACGCTTTAATTTACTTCGTTTTCAGATTATTGGGGATATCATAGACAAGGATCCTGTCAAGCCGGCTTTAGTGCTGCTATCACAAAGGTAAGATTTCTCTTCCTTTTCCAGGCAAATCCACAATATTTTGCATAAACACATCACGATAAACGAATCTTAATAAACCAACAGAATACAGCTGAAGTTAGTTTTATTCACGCACAGTATTACTTATCTCAATGTATGCCACGCAAAAGACCCAAGAACGTAGTACATATCTGCATATTTGAGTTAAATCGAAAAAATAGAAACCTTACTTCTCGTGAGACATCAAACTTACACATAAAATGTTGCAAATATTGTTGCTACCAATTGTTCATTGTTATCCGGAAATTATTTTTTTTATTACGACTGACCTTCTTCCAACTTTCAGTAAATTTAAGACTTGAAAATGGAAAAATATTAAATTTATTTAAATTATAATAAATATCTCAGTGATTTACGTAACCGATTACATTTTCAGGGATCGGACCGTCTGTTCATCGGAGCGCCTGGCAGCTGGTACTGGCAAGGTAAGCTTCTGGCCGCAATTTAGGTCTAAGTAGAGAGCTGTGTTCCAGCAGTACAATTTGTTCATTCTTTTGTAGCAAATTGAATATAAATTTCAGAAAATGGATTGTGAAACCATTAATAATTCTCATCGAATATGTGACTTACTTAATTGTAGCAGAAAGTTTACTATTAACTAATTACTTAATAAAAGTCACACTATTTAGGATCGAGAATACTCGTGATGAACGAAACTAACAATTTCAGTCTGCAAACAAACAGCTCAGTTCGCGCAGTAGACACAATTTGAATACAGTTCTCTCGGACAAAGATGAGAACGTGATGTGAACGTCTTGTGCTATTTTGTCAGTCGGCCTGTTTAGTGTTTAATGAACGTTAATGTAGTTTCTAAGTAATCTAAATATCTTTGGTTTCATTAGCTTAAGCGGAACTTGGCTGGCGCAAAAACGCTTTTGCCAATAGGAAAATAGCTTATTCGGAGAGGCGTCATTTGTGTCGGCCAGGGACGTACAGACTTTAGAAGTCAGTAGGTGTACTATTGCCAAGGATAAATAACCACTAACTCTAGTATAGCTTTAGTATAATTTTAACAAGAAAATCAAATAATAATTTATTTTCTTTTTGTTGTGTACTTCTCGTGATTCTGCCTGTGTCTGCACCCTCTTGCTTGTATCTACTACATATTGTCGTGTTGTGTTCCCCAAACCAAACAAAACAAAACAAAATCAAATCTGCACGCCCTAACATTTTTATAAAATGTATTTGACTCATAATGTCAAAATATGTTAAATTAAAATGAACAACGCGAACGCAATGATTAAAAACGTTTAAATGATTTTAATTTAATGATGGGATCCAAAGGACAAGTTTATTCAATAAATACAGCTTCAAAGTTCCCGTACAAGCCACCAATGTATCAAGAGTTTGGCGCAGGTAAAAATTAAACAAAATAAAAGTAAAAGTTATAAGCAGTTAAAACGTTGTTACAAATTTGTTGCAATTTTTCAAAATTTCAAATTTTCTCATTATAAACAAAAACTCAGTACCGGTTGCAATAACAGATGAATTGGTGCTTTCCTAATTCATAAAATGAATTTAACAACAAATAATACTTCTAATTTTGCTGTTGTTTCATCAATTCGACAGCATTTATATATTAAACAGGCTAATAAAACACCTAAACAAAAACTATACTCTACTACCCTACAAGACAGGAAGGTTGTCGTGTTCGCTTATCTTACATTTATTTTTTTTTTTTTTTTGGATGTGTGCTTTGCTTTTATGGATTATTTGTTATTTTTCGTTTGATTTCTCTACCTCATGTTAAGAAGTATAATAATAACAATCATATGCAGTATTTCTATGCAAATTTATTCAACGAAAATTGCCAAGAAAGATGAAAATTAATCAAAAATTATCGGATCTAAATTGAGTTCTGAAAAGTTAACTAACTATGGTCAATGTATTTTAGAAAAATCTAAATCTTTTCAGTTTTGATATTACGTAGATGCAATGATAAATTACTAAACAAGTTTTAATCAGTTAAATTTTCGTTGACACTTATATAGATAAATTTCAGTATAGGCAATTTTCATTGATATCATTTGAATTCATTCGATAGATATCTTTCGGTTCAATCACTTACATCTTAGATCCACTGAATTGGCATTTAAATTTGATTGAATTTTTAAGATTATTATATTGTAGTATTCAGAATTAACCACATATTATTTGCACGACAGTATACATATAATTAGACTATTTAACACAAAATTACAATTATTTTATTTTCATCAGAACATTTACATTCTTTATATATTGAGATCAAATTTAATGTTAAAAAAATCTACTTTACTGATTTCAACTGCTATTTTTAAAGATTACTCCAATAATAAAATAGATTAAATGAATTTCATTGTAATTCTAACGAGTAACTAATTTGTGATTGGCAGTTAAAGATAAAATATTTTAAAAGTGGAATTCATTAATCCAACACATGGTTTATGGTTGGCGTGCACAGCGACTAGTGAAGTACAGCTAATTTTGAACTGAAGCAGGTCTGAAGGGTTTCTTTTATTATTATAAAATGCTTCGTTAAAGGGATTTTGTTTTCCTCATATTTCCTTTCAGCATCACTAGTATTTCTTTTCAATTTCTTAGGTCTTAGTCAAAAATGTTTTGTTCTTCTAGTGTCATTATAGTTTTCGATATTTTAAAGCCTTCGTTCTGTATATATGCGCCTCATCACGTATCGTTATAATATTTTCATTTAGATCGCTCAGATATTTCAATTATGACTTTGCCCCCCTTTCGCCCTTTTGATATTCTTTAGCGAGAAAATTTGTTTGGATTCAGTACAGAATTGGCATACAATTAATAATACATTCTCGTTTATCGAGATACTATTACCCAATGAACTGGGTAAAAAAACCCTCTATTTAAAATTAGAACTTTTAAAAAATTCAGTATTGCAACCTTTATGACACCATTCTTTGAGGACATGACCTTACACCTAAAATGCTAATCTGGAATAGTCTGGAAAAATAATACCGAAAAGGAGAATCGCAATTTCCAACAAGTATAGCTTGTAGAATTGAGCCAAACATCTATGGTTTCAGAAGATTGTTAAATTTGATCTCAGTAAATTAGCCTTAGTCCTTAACAATAAGTAAATCTCGAGGAACGGACTCCCTGGAATCATCTCATCACAATGAATATTCTCAAAGCCATTCATAGTTTTAACAAGCGCAGATTATTTCGCCTTAACAAAAATGCATTTAGTGGGTGTTGAAAGCAAGCTTGACTAGCAAAACTGTAACCAAAGCACTTTCTCTGCACTATCTGCAAGTGATCTAAAACCTGCATAATTCTAGGGCAAATGTACACGTATGACGTCACAGACCCAAGAAGTAAAGTTTACGCGACGGGGGAGAGCTACTCGTCGGACGATGATTCCTACTTCGGTTACTCAGTAGCTACGGGGGATTTTAATGGTGACGGAGTAGAGGGTGTGGCAGTGGGGATGCCACGTGGAGCCGGACTCCTTGGAAAAATTGCGATATATTCGTGGAATATGGTCAACCAGCTGAACATAACTGGGAAGCAAATTGGTGCTTATTTTGGGTATTCACTTTGCACAGTCGATGTGGATGGAGATCGGCTGGATGATCTTATAATTGGGGCCCCCATGTATACAGAGCCGAATAATGAGGGCAAGTACGACGTTGGTCGTGTGTACATCATGCTCCAGGGCAGGAGGGTAAAAGCTTTTAAGAGCGGTACTATTTAAATAAGGGCTAATATGAAATTCTTCCCAGAATAAATTCGCTGTTATGGAGACAAGAGATGGCATAAATTCGCGCGGTCGTTTCGGGCTTTCGGTAGTTTCCCTGCAGGATGTGAATTTGGATGGGTATGGAGATTTCGCCGTTGGCGCGCCCTACGATGGTCCATTTAACAGAGGTGCTGTGTACATATTCTACGGATCGCCCACGGGTCCACTGGCCAAGCACTCTCAGGTTATTTATGCCGAGGACCTTGATGTTCCCTATCCGCGAACGTTTGGCTTTTCATTGGCAGGCGGGCTAGATTTGGACGGCAATTTGTACCCTGATATGGCCGCTGGTGCTTACGACACCAACAACGTCTATGTGTTCAAGTAAGCAGTTTTGGATGCTTGAAAGAGATTACCTCTTATTCTGACCCCAAATACTCCCACAGATCCCGACCTGTAGCAGTGGTGGACGCTTCAACAAAGTTTTCCGTTGGCTCCAAATTAATAAGCTTAGATGACAAAAGGTGCACTACGTATCGTGACGGCAAGCCAGTTACATGTACAGAAATAACATCATGCATGAAATATAACGGCCAGAATTTACCAGAAAGTATAAGTAAGTATACTTTTTTGGCTATGCATTACCTCGACTATCGAATTTTAAATCTCTAACTATTTGAATTCGTGTATTGCTAACGATGAGAATTTTGTTTTATTAGATTTCGAAGTTTCTTGGGTCCTCGACTCCAAAAAAATTAAGAATCCACGAATGTTTTTCCTGCAGGATGAGGGAAGAAATATTAGGAACTCCACAATTACACTTAGGCGTGGAAAAGTAAAGTGCCACAATGAAACAGTTTACGTTGTTGATGGCATCAGGGACAAACTTACGCCCCTTGAAGTGGAAATGAGATATCAGCTAAGAGGGGAACGAGATCGACAATCACCAACGCTAGTCCGAAGACCTCGAGAAGTTTCAAGACCAGTAATTGACCAAAATCGTGAGACTGTTCAACGCGATTCAATAAATATTCAGAAAAATTGCGGACCAGATAACGTTTGCATTCCTAATCTTCGACTGGAAATTGAGTAATTCTTTAGTCCCTTAGTACCTACGTATTTCCAATAAAATTATTTCATTTTATTATCAGGAGTGTGGATCAATTTCTTCTAGGGTCAAGGGATCCACTTGTAATAGACGTCTTAATCTCAAACTTTGGAGAAGACGCATTTGAGGCTGGCTTCTATATGACTGTCCCTAAGGACTTGGATTATAACAAAATTCAACAGCTTGGAGATCCAAGGGACACCCCCATCACGTGCACAGCGCCAAGTGCGTCCACAAGCAACACGCTTAAGTGCGATATTGGGAACCCGCTGCCTGCAGGAAAAGTCGTACGTATTCTAAAGATTTTTTTTTCGAGTAGTTTAAATTGATGCATCCTTTCGGCGGCAGGCGAAATTCAAGGTAGTGATGATGCCGTCGCAGAAAGTGGGAATGGCTCCGAGTTATGATTTCTTCATGGAAGCAAACTCCACAAACCCCGAGGAGACTGGATCTAAATTCGACAATATAATTAAGAAAAATATTGGAATCTGGGTTAAGACTGAGTTATCTATTGAAGGGTAAGTACGCATGATGTGATTCATCAGAGTGACTAATTTACTGGTTGTAGGATATCACTGCCGCAATTTGAACACTACAAGAGCACTGCCTTTAGAGCGTTGGAAAATGCAACAAAGGAAACCGACTTGGGCCCGCATGTTGTTCATATTTACAATGTACGAAACAACGGACCTTCGGTCATCGATCAAGCCGAAGTTTACATCTTCTGGCCCTACGAAACTCTCGGCGGCGACCAGCTAATGTATTTGCTCAATGCACCTGAAATCGACGGGAACATTCAGTGCGATCCAAATATTTACGTAAATGAACGGAATTTGGTGCTGGACCCCGCCTTCTATAAGAAGAGCTATCTGGAGTCCATTGGTGCTGTTGTTAGGCGAGGAAGCGGAACATCAAGTCACTTCGGGGTCCATGTCGAGCACTCCTCGAATACTTCCAGCAGCCGAGGGGGCTCAATCTTGGGTACACGAGTTTTGACCGAAGAGGAGAAGCGAAAACTGAAAGCAGAAGAAAGCATCGAGTCCACAGGCGATGCGTCGTTGATTCATAACGAAAGGGCCAAAGCAGCGGCGGCAGCTGCAGCAGCTGCCGAAGCTTCGGCTGCAGGCCGTGGTGGCGGCGGAGGATATTCATACCACGTATCTTGGAGCAACTCCTCGAGCGGAGGAGTTCCTCTCATTCACACGGCTAGCAGAAATAAGACAATAACTTATGATGCAAACGGAAATCCCCATGTGGTGGAAACAAGCACAGAGTATTACACAGGTCATGGCAGCCGGGGTGCTTACACAGCAGCGAGTAATTCGCCCGCCTACGTCTCATCTGGGGGAGCGTCGACCTTCTCCCAGGAGTCACCCAGGTCTGCAAGAATCCACCAACCTTATCAATCCGCAGACGGTTCTCATAGAACAGCGCAGAGCAGCTATAACTACGAACGGAATCCACCAGGATACACGGGAAGCTCCTACGTTGCGAATTCTAGAGACTTTCCGACGGCGACTACGAATTTTGAGAAGGCCGCTCAAGGTGGTCATGGTTTTCAAGTCGGAGCTGTGGATGTCGGAACTGTTCATCGAGGGAATGTTGACGACCATATCAGGCATAATGCACCAGCTCCGACTTATCTGTCGGGGGACACTTCTGCTCATTACAGTCAACAGTCTTCTCAACCAGTCCAGCATTCAACTTCTTACCGAAGTGAATATAGCAGCCCGAATCACCACACCGTTTCAGGCCACTACGAAAACAGCGCGAGACAAAATAAAAAGGTTTCTGATAAGGCAAGCAGCCAGTTTGATGAGTTTGATGATGGTTTCTACGATGAGGAGGAGGAAGATGCCATCTTCAATGATTTCCGCGATGAAACTCACCACCAGCGGTTGAGGCGACAAATTCGAAGCGATCCAGACCCGGACCTTGAAAACGCGGTACACTGCAAAGCTACGCGGTGCGCGATGTTGCGGTGTGTAGCTGGTCCTCTTGTAAGCAACGACGGTGCCTGGATAGCCATTCGAACCAGATTGGTTGCTCATACTATGGCGAAAATATCAAATAATATTCCATTAAATATTTCCACAATGGCTGCTGCGCGAGTCACTCGCGTTCCGTACATTGGAGCACCCAAAGACAAGCCTATCAAGAGCTATGAAATCTTCTACACAGCCATACCTCAGCCAGACCCAAAGTCAGACATCGTTCCTCTCTGGGTCGTTGTGCTTTCAGCGTGTGCAGGTGCATTAATACTACTTTTGCTTATTTTCCTGCTTTACAAGGTAAGTCTAAGTTTTACTTCTAATGAAAATTTCATTAAGTATTTCTCAGTCATACACCCTCTTCCCATGCTACTGTTTTATAACTCATAACTCCTCAATCAATTTGTTAATCATCTTTTATAAAGTTTGCCATTCCTTAAATTTCCCCCTCATAGAGAGATGGCGAATCATTATTACCATTTTTTTTTTCAATCAAATATTTCGCTTTATTTAGTGTGGATTCTTTAATCGAAACCGTCCATCGGACTCTTCGGAGCGACAGCCCTTAAATAGGAATGGCAACTATCACGGGGATGAGCATTTATAAAACTGCCAAGACGACCTGCTTCATTCGTTTCAGCGCCTCGTCCTGCACGAGGGGAATCTGCTTCCCAGAGAAGCGACTGTAGCAATAATTTTGTACAATACTTTAATATTGTATTAATTTTATTTTAAATTATTTTGACCCTAAGAATATTGAATTAACTAGTCACGAAGATGTCAAATAAATTGATCAAAATAAGCAAACCTCGAGTAGTTAGAAATCTCGACGGCTGAAAGCCATTTAAGTCAAATAAAAACGTAAAAACGAAAAAAGTCGAGGCCAACTGTGCTAAGATAAAACCTAACGAAGTCCTAATTTTTATTGTGGGGCAAACAAGATCAGCGCTTTGTTAACATTCAAAATCTACTAAGCCGTAACAAGAGCTAACAAAGATTTGTTGGCTAAAAATAAGTTTATAATTTTAGATGTTAAGTTGAATCTACGTTCTAAGCTAATAGTGTGGGTGTTGTTAATAAATGAAATGAATGTGTCCAAATCTCACAATTTCCTAATGCTTACTGTTATTTATTATAAAAACGAGAAATAGTGTAAAAGTACCCCAGCAATTTGTTTTTCAAGGGCCTCTCCGGCCTTTTTTTAAATCTTTTAAATGCCTTTCTAAAGACGCACTGCTTCTAAATTGCTTCGCCACTGCCGGCCGGATTTTAAATTTCTTGTGACAAAAAAACAGCGAATTTATGGTTTACCATTTTGGTAACTTATAAGTACTTATTCCTTTCTTTTTGAAAGTGCTATCAAAAACAGTCTCTGTTATGTAAACAGTTTACTGCGCTTTCCTAATTTTAAAATCGTTTGTAAATAAATTTTAATGAAAGAAAGCATATTGTATTTTTATTCAGAATTATGCAGTTTTATCCTCTCTTCTGCAAGTTGATTTTCGACGTTTTTTTTATCAAAGTTCTATTCGTAGATACGCCAATTTATATACAACTTTTCAAGTAGTTGGTTTTCGACGATAAAAGAAAAATAAGTAAATAAATAGATATTGTGATAATAGATTTTTATTAATCTCAACAAATAGATATTACAAATGAACCACAAAATATTATTGAAGTGTCTAATTATGTACACCAAGTAGCTAAGTTACTTTAGAGCCTCCAAAAAAGGTCTCTTACACAAAAAAAGGTTAAACTGGAATGACTTAATACTGTTGTGCTTCACCCAGTTAAAAAGCAGCCAGTGAAACTAAAGCGAGATTTCAGCTTCCATCGTTCGTGTTTTCTAGAAAGCCTAATAACTTTTGGCGCGTTTTTTTATCACTAGAGCACACGCATGCAATTAGGTTAGAGAGCTGCTTTGCGGAGTACTGTTTACAATCCTTTTGATTCACAATCCATTCCTGGAACAGTTCAGCGGGGAAATAGTATGCTTTAATGTAGCCGTCTACATACGAGCGATGCTCTGGGAACTTTAGCCCCGAAATCAGCTCTAATATGGACATGAAGTGGGTAAAATCAAGTTGCATGAGAGCTCGACCGCCTGCGGAGCATTTTTTGGCATTTGAAAATCTAAAAAAAACATATCTTATAGCAAAAATCATTTACATTGCATTGAAAATATACCCCTCAACCAGGAGGTGAGTGCACACGTGCGCTAAACTATCCCAAATTGAATCCAGCGGTAGTGTAACCATTTTCAAAGTTTCTTCCAATCTCATTGCAAAAGATTGCACACTCTGAAATATACGAAATTTACGATGAAAATGTACTCATGTTAGAGGCTACTCTTTTAGAACTTGCCCTGTTCAATAAATCGATATATGCGCTGTGTTGCACACTGACGTGATTAATGTCCCATTTAACTTTGGACATAGACGACAAGATTCCTGGTAGGTCAATGGCTTTGGCAGTCACACAAGTGTATACGGGCTTTGCAATAACGGTGGCGAATTGCTGGTGACCAGAGAACCTAAGCAAATTTAGTCGATCGTCGGCAGGTAGTAAATGTTCCAAGTAGCACTTTAGTTGCTCGCATTGTCTCACCATAGAAATTCCACTTTCAACAGCGACGATTCTTTGATACAACCCGTACAGAGTGTCCGGATTGCACAGTTCGTTGTTGGTCTGTAATTTTAATGTGAAATCATATGTACAAATTTGCAGTATGCACAAATAAATGAATAAGATTGTTATTTTGTGAGCACGATTATAAATACTCTTTGTTAATCTTGCTATTTGGGATAACGTCTATTGTTTCATGAACTCACTTTCTCAAACTCATTTATATTGTTCTTGCTTAGTTGAGCGTGGTAAGGAAATTTGGAAGTCGTAACTTATTAGAAAAAAATGAATTTACCAAAGAGGAGAAATTCAGAGGCCATCCCTTAACTTTTGGCACGATTTGCTCACTCATATGTTTTAATTTGTCTTCAAGGTTTGTGCTATATAAATTGTCCATCGGAATTGGCTAGAAATAGATTTAATTATCATAAGTATGATTCAATGATTCGCATATCCACCACCAAAATGAAAATAAACAAAACGCGCAAAATAAGGAAAATGCCTTCTAAAAACGAAATATTGACCAAAAACAGGTAGCAAATCGCAAAACTGAAACCATCAACACATAGAGCGATGTACTTACGGAATCTTTCGCGAATATCTCGTGAACTGCGTAAATATAAAAGTCAATAAGTTCTAACATTGAAGCAACAATTTGTGGTGATATGCAATGAAGTAATTTACACATTTGTAAATATTTCCCAATGCAACGTGAAACATTTAGAGTTGTACTATTTGTAAGCATTTGCCTGAATTTCAAAACACAGTGAAAACATATTTAAAAGGAGAAACCACAAGTAAAACTTACGATGGCTTTTCCACTTCATCCTCGCTTTTAGTCTGGAAACTATTTTTCTTCTCGTCATCCTCACTTTCCTCGGAGAAGTAGCAGGATGCCTCGTCAATTATTCCAGAGAGAATGTCTTGTTCAAGCATCGTAGCGTCCAAGCCGGCATCGAACGGAGAACTCTTTTCCGAAAATCTTAAAAAGTATCCGCACGATCCATAAATAGAACTGCCGTCCTGAGAGTGTACTGAAACAGATTCGTCGCAATTGTTAAGTGGTGACATGCTCTCAGAAGCGAGGATCGTAACTTTAATTTCCACTGTGGGAGACTTGTGCCTTTGCAACGAGTGTCTAATGGACCGGAACTCCTGGAACAGCAACATTATTCTAGCATAAGTAATTTTTAGAACTAGAGCTCACCTGTAGCTGAAGTATGTTCGTAAATGAGTCAACCGGTGCCCAGGACTCGTTATCGAGAAATAAACTTATCTCTTCTAAGCAGGAGAGGTGGTATCTTTCGAAAAATTGCACACTTTGAGATTGCATTCTTTCTATCAGCTTCTCGGACGATTCCCCGCAAAACTCTAGGCCAATCTTGTTTAACCTCTGCGTTATTGCAAGCACCTGAATAAATTGTTCGTATTTTAAGGTCCTCAATTTCGGACTTGATAAAAAAACACAAATTTTTGACTGTATATCGTTCCATATTCGAGACTGGCCTTTTTTCAATTTCTCTTGGATGTACCCGTCTTGTGTGTCCGCCGTCTCGGACTGAAACAGTTTGTAGTTCTGGTGCCACATGCTGATCTGATAGTATGAAGCCAGAATTGTCCAAAAGGACTTACACAGATTTATGAGGCAGGGAATGTATTTATCCGCTGGGATACTTTCGCACAATTGTTCGAAAAGCAGCTTTTGTTTGTCATCAGTGGTTTGGTCGCAATAACTTCTTAAGACGTTGTTCACGGTGGAGTGAATGGCTGAAATGAAGTTTATGTGCAACTGAAAAAGTACAAGCGAATTAAGATCACTGCTATCTTTAGCCACGGCATTAGCGTACTTACCTGATCCATTGCTATGAGAGATTTATTTAGAAGCTTGTAAGCTTCTTGTAATTTTCCGTACTTTTTTATGTCAAAACTCTGGATCATCTGAAACGGAAGGAATATAAGGAAACAATTAAAAATGCCCATAGTTCAGAATCTACCTCGCTCAGCACAGTGTCCAGCTGGTACTCTGTTAAAATTAAAGTCTCTTGGAGTTTTTGATTGAGGGATTGCACGCAATTGTACTCGGTGTACTGAGATGCTGAGGCTTTGCACTGCAATAGCAGGGCAATAGCTCCTGAATAATTGCCATCGGTAAGTAATTTTTGTAATTCAATGTCTGTTGTTTTCTACAAGTGAAATGAAAAGTTTACTTGTCCGACTAATTGAATTAATCTAAGGACTTACTATGGCTTTGATAGTGTTTAATGATTTTAGCACTTCTACCAGTACTTCTCTTTTTCGATAAGCTGCCAAAATTTCTAAACTGGTTGTAGTCAAGTGCTTTTTAGCATAACTTAGGTAGGATCTGGCTTTTCGGCATGTCCAGAGGGCCTCTTCTAGCTCTTTTTCTGCTTCAACTATTTTCTGAAACTCCTCATTGCAAGAACTCCTTTTTTCCAAAATGTGTTGAAGTACTTTCGTGGAAATTACTTTCTGTTGCTTACGGAGATTGCTAATTGCTTTTTGTATACTATCACAGTTCAATTCTTCATCGGAAAACTTCTGTTAAAATGAAAATTGCAAATAATATGACAATAAGTTAAATCCAACATTTTCTAAATATGAATTCATGGTTTAATTTCCCATATTTTTCCTAAATATAAACTTTGGTACCCTGCTGTATCACAAAAAAAGACTAATCCAGGAAAGGGCTGTGGGGCTCGACCGCAAAAGGCATAGCGCAGCGTCTACCTTCTCTAATTACTTGGACTACGTCAATCTAAACAACTCCCAGCGGAGTGAGGGCATATGGGACACGGCATATCTACCTTCAGTTCGTACGTTCCCACGTCACAGTTTTCGTCGAAGTAGAGGTCTTCGATGCCTTCGAGGACTTCCTGGTCGGACAACTTGTGGGCGTCTTGCTGCTCCGCTTGCTTCTCCTTTTCAGCACTCTCCGGAGTGGCGGACACATTTTGAATGAAGTAATCAGAAAATCCCATCGAGGGAATTTTCATCTGGCGATTCTATATTCCTCGATTAGTAGCAGACAGTTGGCAGTTTATTTGTAAAAACGGACTTACCTGAGCATGAATCAGATCCAGGAATTTTGTTTTGATTTCATCCATCGAGATGTTTGCCATTCTGACAGATGTTGACTTAGCTTCAGATTCCTGCTTCAAATTTCGCATGTCTTCCTGACTGTACTTAAACGCAGAATTGTCAGATACTCTTTAGTAGGTGGCGCTCTGAATACAAAACCGACAAACCCTAAATAGGTAATAATTAAAAACATTCTAATTAATAAAAAAATTTTAAATACGAATATTGAGTGTTACAGTAAATATAGTTCTATTATTTTATAAAATTGTTTCGCTTGCAGCTATCTTCATAGTCATTGCTTTTGGTTGGCGCAAGTGAAATACGTCGAGGTCGGCAAAGCAGTTCATCGTTTGTTTGACAGCTGCATCCAAACACCATTTTTCCTAAAGTTGGCCATTTATTTACTATTGGTACCGATAAGTTTGCCTGAAGTGAAATTTTCGAAATTTTTTAAACTACCTGTGGCAAGTTATTCGAGTCAAAGGGACAACTCCATTTAGGACGAGTTCTAGAACGCTGCGAGTGGATTTAGTGTGAGGCATCATTTTGGCACCATAGCCGATAAAATTGGTTCGCTGCCGAACATCCGGACGAAATGGCTGCTTCACAACAATACTCGTTACGTTGGAACAACTATTTGCGGCACATAACGTACGCCTTCGATAGTTTGCGGTCCCAAGATGATTTTGTTGATGTTACGCTCTGTTGCGACGGCCGCAAGATCAAGGCCCACAAGGTGCTGCTCTCGGCGTGCAGTGGATACTTTAAAGAGATCTTCAAAGAGAATCCCTGTCCTCATCCTGTGATAATATTTAAGTTTATAAAATACGAGGATCTTCTTGCAATCATCGAGTTTATGTACCAGGTAAGGTTGCTAGTGCGAGTGGATATTTTGTATTGCTAATTGTAACCCCTTCTTAGGGGGAAGTGAACGTCCAACAAGAAGCCCTGCAGTCATTCCTCCAAACAGCCGAGATTCTTGCCGTCCAGGGATTGACGTCTGAAGAGAAAGAAAAACCAAAAACTGTGAAGTCACAGATCGATCAGCGCGTCTTCGAGGAACAGCTTGTAAAGACCTTGCCGACCACCACCGTGCGCACGGTTACTGAAAATAACACCCAAACGTCTACCATCGAATTGCAAGCAAATATCATCCACAGCTCAAAGAAACGCAAAATTACTTTTACTGATGATGATGATGATGAGATGTATACCGAAACAGTAGAATTTAAAGAGGACCCAACCATTGTTAAATGTACTCTGTTTAAGCTATCATCCTATCTTTTGACGCTCTAAGGACTACTTTATTTCAGCAACTGAAATGCAATACTTACCCACTACCGTAAAGATGGATATACCCGAATACATCGATGTTGCGGAGACCAATCAGATTGGGGAGCCTGCGCAGCAAACCCAACAGTCGTCCCAAGATACGACAACCCAAACTACAAATCAGTTTACATCAGAATATGAAATTCTTACTGAATCGGAAATAGAAGACAAACTGCGGCAGAACGACGGAAACGAGAGTACTGAAATAACGACTGTAGAGATGGGTGAGTAGGTAGAAGTTTCTTTCACTACACTTATTACAAATCACTCTCTTTTTAGGTCGGATATTTACCACGCAGACTTCAACAGAGAATTCTCAGGGTGAACAGAAAGTCAACACGTCTGGTAAGTTTAATTTTTTACTGATCTTATTAGCAAGCGTTAAATATTTAACGGCTAAATAACCCAGCAATGCAAAATGTTTATCAGAAGAGCGCTAAGTGTAAAGCACATCAAGTAAAACTTGTTGGACATAGCTTTACTACCTCGTCCACAACTGTTACTTTATGCACTACTAAAATATTCTCAGAAAATTACGAAAAATCCATAGATATGAGAAATAATTCATTTGAATTTTACCAACCTGACTGGTTTTAATGTTTCAATAACAATGTGAATGTATTCGTAACATTGATAATTATCAACTACACTGAAAAACATAAATTGTATTTTGCCAAGTATTCATCATTAAATGGACATTATTTTTAAGTGATTGCATCCTTTCCAGAAAATGTGGAAAAATAAAATTTTACAGTTTTCCTCTCTACGTACTACAAAGGTAATCTATGCATATAATAAAACTGGAACTGTACATGAAATATTTTTTAAAAATAATAATCGCGGTGGAGGCAAAAATAGCAATTTGTAAATCTTTTTGTTCTGTCTGTCTGTCTGTCTCTCTGTGTACGCTGAAACCCCATGAACGAATTTAAATGAAACTTGGTATTCTGGTGGTTTTTTTATCCAGACAAAAGAAAAAAGTTCTCACGGGGTAGGCAAAACTCAATTGTTCGTATTTCTATTAATCACCAATAGATGGCGCAAACAGTAATGTCTCTGTTACTCAACAATAGATTTCGCCATAAGTTTTCTGCTTTTTAAATGTTCGTTTTAGATTTATTTTCTTGTTCTATATTTGATTTTGTTTTTTTTAAAACTGTCTTCCAAATTCCAAAATACCACGCAAATAAAGTCGAAAATACTCGCGTTTAATATTTCACTCATTAGTGTTGACCCAAATATGTGTAAATAATTTTAACAAGAGCAGAGTAAACCGAAAAAGAGTTTAGTAATTAAAACACTCATTCCAGCAACTAAAATAACAAACGGGTACCCGGATTTACGTTTTATCATACCGGATCCCTTCATTTATTGAAGCCACTTATTAAACTGTGAATTAATAACACATTTAACAATTACTTTTAGAATGTGTCTCCAAATATTTTCAAAAGTTTTTAATGATTGACAGCACTAATTAAAATTATCTATATTTTTAGATTTGCCAAATAGTAAATGGACAGAATGTCAGTTTTGCAAAATGGTTATAACCACAGTAAATCTTTGGAGACATATTCGAACGCAACACACCCCACAACCGCCCAGAAAGTGTGAGCTCTGCCAAAAGAACTTCAAAAACAAGTACAGCCTGAGGGAGCATATTAGGATATCCCATGAACAGAAGCAAGCCAAGTTGCAGAATTAAAAAGAGAGAAGAAAGTCAATCGAGTTCAAATGTTTTTAGTGTAAAATATATGGTTAAGTTTCTTTAAAAGTCCATTCCACCAAATTAGATACTATTAATGGTCAATTTCTCACGTATTCGAATAGTACCCAAGTAGCAATGGAAGGTTGTTAATTAGTTGGACAAACCACAGCTATTTGGCTTTTCTCAATTGCTCACAAATAGCCCTAGCAATCGGTCTCGCAAACCGAGATTGGCAGAAATTTCTTTATTCTCATATATTTGCGATAACCAATATCGCAGTGCATGACGACTAACGACAACCTTATTGCAACAATATTAAAATAGTTGTACAAAAGAATTGGGATATTTAGAAGTATTAATAAGAAATTCTAATTTTACATTCTACTCATGTTTGCTAATAAATATAACGCATCATTACACGTCGTTGCTTAGGTGCACATATGCCCTGGGTCGTGTTTTACAACTATGAGAGCTTGTGTCTTACAACAAATTGTTGTAGTTCTCAACTGGTTCTACGTATGTCTCTTAAGTTATCTGATGTAGTTCGGAAAAGCTAAATAGTTCGCCAATTGCTGCTTGGGTATTCACTCAATTAGAACACCAGAAGCATGATTTTTATAATATATTTCAAAAAGATACTTTTGAGTAGATCTTGAAACGTTACAATAAATTTTAAGAATTTTTCTATTTACGATAAAATCGGTCTTTGATTTTTCAATTTGCACTGAAAGGGATATTTTTATATTTCATAAACCATTGCGTTCTTCGTTCAATGAACATGTACTTATAACTGTAATTTATATCATTCGCTGTAAATTATCTTTTTTGAAAAAAAAAAACATTCTAAACCGCTATTTCCAAAGAAGTCAAGTGCACGCAAAAATACGCTCAAGATACAAAGATGCATACCCCAAGATTTTTTGTAACATTGAGTTAAAGAAGAGTAGGTTATCTCCGTAAAAGTTTAGGGAAGGAATTTTTTTCTTCGTCGCGCATGTCAATA
This sequence comes from Philonicus albiceps, assembly GCA_963969385.1. Taxonomy (NCBI): domain Eukaryota; kingdom Metazoa; phylum Arthropoda; class Insecta; order Diptera; family Asilidae; genus Philonicus; species Philonicus albiceps. Next base: position 45,367,924 of record OZ017774.1, on the reverse strand, counting down.
AGCTTTTACGAACATTTAGAGCAATAATTCTAGGTGTATAGTTACAAAACGAGAAAGTCGTGATTCGTGGAATTTCAGCGGGAAGAAGTGAAAATGTTATTCGATGTCGTTTCACATAAAGCATTAGAACATTAAAATTATTATTTAAGTGAATTGATAGTATTTGTCAATAATTTACCTCCTGATAAATTATTTTATTAAATATAAAAGTATAGCTTAATATTTCTAAATTAAAGCATTTTTACCCAAACAAATGGAATAAAAGGGAAATTTTGTAGCAAATTTCTCGAAATAAAGGTTGCGTCTGCAGGACTATAGAGTATCTAATTTCGTGGGATAGGCTATAATTTGCTCCCTAAAGTATGACGTGTCGTTTCGAGTCTATGACTTTTAACATGTGTAAACTTTCTCCTGTCAAAGTAACAAATCATGTACAAAGTTTCAATAAATAAGTCTTTTTTAAATTTGCGGTATGTTTGAACAAAACTCACAGTTAAGTAACATTTTAAAGCTCTGACCACAAAAATAAGGGAGTTTATTCCAACTCTTTCAACTTCTTATGGTTTAGAGAAACTCTTATCAAGGTAACGTGGAATTAAACTTGTTTTGTTATTCACTTTATAAGGGTCGTAATGTTTTTGATGGACCTGTTTTGAAATGAATTTCATAAAGTCGTTTGGTTTTTTAAGGCCGAAATCACAGAACCGACAATTTGGAGTCATTCCAAAAATTATTGAAACGTTTCCCTCACTCAAATTAGTTTCTTTATTTTAGAGATTATAAAAAATATAAAATAAACTTTATCCAGGAATAATAAACAATTGTGCGTAAAGAGTAATGAAACGTTAGCTGCAAAGCAGGGTATACAAAAAAATAAGGTTATAATAATGGAACGACGCATTTAGTAACTTGTTATGATAACACGTTCGTTGCAATACAAACATTTTTTCTATATTCCATTTTAGGCAGCTCATTTGAGGAATCTTTACAGTGTAAAATATGCAAACGCCAGCTACAATCAGTTTCAGCTCTAAAAAGGCACAACGCCTCAAAACACGACGGACTTCAGGGAAAATTTGATTGTACGATTTGTAAAAAGAGCTTCAAAACGAAATGGTCACTATCCACTCACAACTCACGATTCCATCGGGATAACAAGTTGAAAGAGAGCATTAAGATGGAGTTTACATTTTAATAGACATAAATCTCCCCTAAGAAGGCTGTAAATACTCTTACCCGGAAAACTCTGCATTTGCTATAAAAAAGTTTTTTTAACCCTGTTTCGAACTTCTAACTTAGTGCTGTATATAGCAAGTTGCTATATACTCTGTATGTGTAATTGTGTGAGATTTGAAAATAAAATTGATTTTATTATGCACTGTTTGTACGATGCCCAACTAAAGGCTTCCCTCTAAGTAATGAAAAACTCTTTTAAAAATCTTTTCCTAAAGTATATTTTATTTGAGAAAGCACTTTGATACAAATATTTTACACAACAGGGTAGAAATACGATTGGAAGCGGTTAAATACATTTCCGACATGTATGTTGCAGAATTGTTTTGGGCTCATAAATTATCCTAAGAATTAATAAGTAAACAACTTTTCTTTTATAAATAAAACAATTCTAATTTATCAGAGAATGTTTGCAAATTAAAAGTGCACGTAGTCCTCACAAAAGGTGGTGAGTACGCCTTATTTGGAGCAAGGTCTTTTGTACAATTTAAAGCTTCCTGCAGTCCCTTAAGTAATTATGTGAAATTTATAAAATAACCAACCTAATTACTGAGAACCAAAATGTGATTGTGACTCAATCCTCAGCTGAATATCAACTTACAAGAGACACCTTTAGTAGTACATCACAAAGTGCCAGGTTTTATGGAGCACTCGCTACACTAAAATAATAATTATAACTACTGAAGCGGTCGGAATTATAACTCGTCTTTAAGGAGGGTATAGCGGTTTTTCGATGGTGCTAGTTTCTTGAATGTTGACTCCGGCGGTTTCGTAACTTTGGGAGTTTCGTTGTCTTCCTCGGGCGTTGTTTCGGGGCCGTAATGGAATTGTCTATAATAAAATGAATTGCACTCAAATGATTTATTCTATATGTTTGACACATTACCTGTGCAATTTGCCGCTGTAGAGATCTTCAAGGAATTGCTTGAGCTTGCCTGTTGTGTTCATGTCCTTGTAGTTGGGGAAAAGGTACATATGCCTAAAAGAGTCAATTGCGATCAGCGGCAAATCTTCTTCCGATTTCCCTAAATGATGTAGTGGGTGTGCGAAACGTTTACCGTCGGCGGTTAGAAAATTGATGTTTTCTGTAAAACGAGAATTCTTGGAAAATAGTTTTAAAACATACATCGCATACATACGTTTTTCTGAAAGTAGCTCACGCTCAATGATCATCTTGTAATCTTTCACCGAAGCGGTATCATCAGGATGATGGAATAAAATTAGGAATGGCAGGCCCTCTTCAGTCAATTCTTCGGCATTCTCGAAAGTAATCTCCCTAACTAGCGGAACGCATTTTTCTTGTATCCAAATATTCAATTCATCAAAGTTTGTTAAACTTCCATTGTAGGTTTCGTCGTTTTTATTAGAAACAGCTATGTCTGGCCGGAAAACGATAATTGGCGTACCTTTTGTGGATAGAAAAACCATTGCTTTAGACTTTATAGATTTCTATAAATACAGTAGTAGTTTATTGCTGCAAGCTCCAATTATTATAGAAAGCAAAATATTTTGAGTGGTTTTATCGTTCACAAAATAAAATGTTTAGTATATTCCAAAATAAAATCTCCAACAATTATTTTAAGGGACAAGCCTCTAAGCAGGCAATAGTTATATGCATGAAATATGCCATGGGTGGCACAGATTGTCTTATACTTACCAATTTCATATTCTTGTTATTGAAAGCATAAATTTCCAGCATTTTAAATTTACACCCAAAATATTTAATATGTTTTAATTTACTCACCGGGGGGATGCATTGCTACGCTTGCATCTCCAAATCCAACATGAAACTGGCAATCTTCCTTTAAGTTTGTAGCTACTTTCCTAAAGGTGTTGTATTCCGGCATATCACGCCTATCGAAATATCCAATAATAATACGTTTTTTGGAATCTAAATTCTCCAAATCCTTCAGCGAATGGAACTCTTTGATGGGATCTTCTAGTTGCTTCTTCACAAATTCGACAAAAGCGTCTGTAGATCGTTGTCCTCTATATTCGCTTTTGGCTGGTTGTCCATTTCTAACAACTTTAAGTGTAGGATACTTTGTAATGTGAAATCTAGATGATATCGCATTTTCCTTGTCACAATCAACTTTTCCCAACACCACCCGACCAGATTGTGGAAATTCTTTTTGTACCTAAGGAGACATTTTTTCTTAAAATTTATTATGAAATAAAAGGCAACCAAACCAACCTTGTCTGCTGCTTCATCAAAAATAGGTTGCAGTAAATTACTGAAACGGCACCAGTCCGCATAAAAATTTATGAATACCAATTCATTTTCCGCTGGAAGTGGTAAATAACAAATATTTAATATCATTTGTAGTTACACATTGTTTGATTTCCCCATATTTCAGTGATGTTTAAAGATAAAAAAACACAGTTTTTATTCTTTTGGGTTAAGTTTTCTTTTTTATACATTAAAGCGACAACAAATACCCCGAGAATACTAGGAAACCGTAAAACAATACTGCGTACCCAAAAGATAATTGGAGGAAGTTTCCTAGAGTGCTCCTGAGAGTCTCTTCGAAATATCTTTGAATAATAAAGCAACTGTTCACGGTATTGGCGATTTTTAATTTTAAAGACCGAAAATTTTCACCTTTTCCCGTTGGGTAGCGGCAATCAACACAACGAGAGCTTTTTCTTGCGATCGGAATTGGTTCCGGACATTAGTAATCTTTTAGAAATGACACGTATGAGCCTCTATTATTCAACTAAACTCACCTAGGGTGTTATCCAAGTTAGAACTGGTTAGTTGTACAGCCCCGCTGTCCGTGGGATTATAAAAGATGTAAAAAATCTGGAAAATAGGGAGGCATGAGAAATTCCCGGTTCATAAGGTCACGGACTTAGAAGCTAAAGTAAGTTCGAGGGGCAAACGGAAAAGATATAAACTAAGAGAAATTTACAACTGAATAAATACCACGATAATGAGCTATAAATTGCGAGTCAACGCAAACAAAATCGTGGCAACTTGGTCTACACTGGCTGGCTGAGAACACTCGTTGCACCTTCATCCGGCACTTTTGCCGGAATAGCTGCGCTATGGCCTTACCATGAATAGAACAAAGTAAATCCATTTTATGCTGTCAAACAGACTCATTTTACTGAGGAAATATTTATATAAACTTATTTATTAAGCCAAAGACATGAAAACTAAATCAACCCTCACTTTCGTGGCCGCAGACTAGAATGACAACACACTGGTGCCAATCTTCAGGTAATGGAAAAGAAGAAATCTTTAGGTACCGAAGCGAGTACAACGCCATCTATTTGAGGAGACAGTGTGTGAACACAGAAATATTGTTTATTTCGTTAAATGCTATCAAGCATACAATTTATTTAAAACTATAGAAGAAAAATAGAACTTCGAAAATTCTCAGAAATTAACTAATAAAATATGTCCCGCTGCGGTTACTCTTATAAAAGAAGAAAGTCAGTATTTGGCATTTAGACGATTTAACCTAGAAAGGTTGTTAAACGTCATTCGAATGAAAACTTGAGGTGAGGTTTAGAAGGCCGGTGGTTTACTAAAAAAAGGTGGAACTTGTTAAAATCCTCGTACTTTCCGAGAAGGTTCCTATGGTAAAATGGCTTTAGTGACAACATGCTGCGTAAAGAGATTGGTTTCCGACTTCTCAAGATTAGGGTACTTGCTTGAATTGAATTCCTTTGCGATTTACAATCTCCTTGGTTTCAGAATTTGTCCGGCAATTACTCAGGTTCGGGAAAAAACGTATAAAAACGTTCCGAGGCTTAGGAATCCTTACTGGTTTATTAGGAAAACAAGATTTGTAGGTTTTGCTTAAAGTTTAAATACGTTGAGCTAACTTAAAATAAAAATTCCTTCTGCAGGGGCTTGCTGATCAAATAACTCCCGAAAATCAAGGTTTTGTTAAGGAGGTTTTGCACGATAAATACGGGGCTCCAGCAGTTATAAAAGGATATCAAACGTATACAAATGCAGCAGGGCAAGGACTTGTTAAGGAAGATAAACTCGAGGCGCAAGAGTGGTCGCCACGATTTCGAAGAACCGGGGTGCTCGCAAAAAAGATTGGAATATACCCCATGTGGATGAAAGATGGAAGACGACTCCTGACTACTTTGCTTCAGGTATTATAAGCGGTATTTATTGCTTTTATGAAAAGGGCCGATCATACAGACTTTTCCATATTTCGGACCGCCTATCTTCTAGGTGATTGATAACCACGTTATAAAGTATATTCCTCCTGAGGAATATGAACCGACCCATAAGTCGAAATCTCTTAAATTTAAGAAGTACGGCTGTTTGCTGGTTGGAGCCGAGAGCACAGATCCATCACTTCTAACAAAAGAGTATTGCGGTCTATTCAAAGACTCTGGTGTTATGCCCAAGAAGAATTTGGCTCGGTTTTTAATTTCGCCTTCTGCTGCCCTACTGCCTGGCACTCCGCTGAATGCTACCCATTTTAGAGTAGGCGACTACGTGGATGTTCGAGGGAAAACGTTAGAAATACAAGTTATTATAATTTTTTCCCTTATTTACAAATTTTATATTTTAAGTATTTACCATGGCTTTCAAGGAGTAGTTAAACGGCACGGCTTTAAGGGAATGCCAGCTACACATGGAGTCACAAAAACGCACCGAAGACCAGGTAATATTGGCGGGGGAGGAGAGAAGGGAAGAGTTTGGCCGGGAACTAAATTGCCTGGACATATGGGGAATAGGTGGCGAATTATGAAAGGTCTTCGAATCTGGAGGATTAATACAAAGTACAATGTTATGTGGGTGCAAGGTAATGCGATTGCTGGAGATACCAATGGACTCGTGTACATCTACGATACAATCCTCCCCTTAAGGAAACCCACATCTGCGCCACCATTTCCCACTAGTTTCAATGATGAACTTTCGGAGCCCTTGCCGGAAGATATTTGGCATGAAGATATGCACAAATTTAAAGACCCTACAATCCTCTTTTCTTCCGAGCAATAATTGCTTGGAATCGATCCATTCAAATACTGTTCAGAGGTAGATAACTATTTTCTATTCAGAAATAATATAAACATGTAATTAAGGATAATTTTAGAGTGATGATTTGTTAGCCCACATCCATGCCCGAATTTCTCCTTTTTTAATCTCAATCAGTTTCCCCTCCTTCACCAGCTTCACGAGGTGGTGTTTAACATTAAACGCAGCAGCAGGCCATAGTCCCTCAGGGGTGTCCTTGTAAATTATTTTCACCACGTCTAATTCGACGAGTTCCTTCGTGGGATTTTGTTGGAACACCTCGATTATTTGTCTTTCCCTTTCATTCCGGTGGTCGATGTAGTACTTCACCTTAGACGTTGGATCCTTTGGAAAGTGAATGCGCCTTTAAATTTAAATAATTATTTGGATATTGGATTGACTTACTTTTATGATGTTCCCGTGGCCGGGATAAATAACATTGGGCTTCAAGTCTAAGATTTTATTCAAACTGGCCATATACTCGAAAAGATCTTCGAAGACTGCGGTGCCTTCACCTGAAATAAAAGAATTGAAGGTCTTTAGAAACGCTACAAATATAAAGATTCTGAATAGGACTGATTAATTTAGAAAAAAAGAGAAGCATTCTCCTCAGGACGGAACTAACCTAGAATACAATCTCCGCTGAACAGGACTCCGCTCTCCATGGTGATGATCACATGATCTGTGGTGTGTCCCGGCGTATGGACCACTTTTACAGTGGCTCCTTCTACAGCGAACTGCTGCTCATCCTGAAGTTTTTGCACCTGGACTTCGGATGGTATCTCAGGGCACACATCAGGAGCATCGCTTCTAGGAAACTTCCAGACTCCACAGTTATCTAAAAGGTAATTTTTTTTAAAGAGTTCCTCCAGATACATTTTCGCCGCCTTACCTGTTGCGAGCTTCAAGACGTCCTTAACCCCCCCGACGTGGTCATGGTGCCAATGGGTCAAAATGATCGTGCCAATTGACGCCTTCTCCTCGGCAAGCACCTCTTTGAGGCTTTCTGCGTATTTGTTCACGTCGGGGTCTCCGGTGTCGATAAGCAGCCGCCTGGAAATGCAAACGTTAGTGCTCTTGCTCTGAGGAAAGGGGCCCAGTTACTTCTCTCCCGTTCCTATTAAATATGTGTTTGTTCCCTGAAGGGTCATGGGGCCCGGGTTGCACCCCAGGACTCTGATCACGTTCGGAGCCAGGCGAGTCACTACAGGGATTTTGGGAATTGTCGCGTCCATGATCTTCTTGGCCAAGTAGTTTGAGACCGACCTCAGCAATTGTGACATCCCAGCCAGCTGTCTGCGGGGAACTGATAACTGATAAATGAAAAACGCCAGTTTGTACTTAATCAAGTTCTTTATTCCATCGTAAATTGCACACTCATGTTAGAGGCTATGTACATTTCTAATTTTTTCTATTTTATTTGGTGGGGCGTTAGGGATCAGCGAGGAGCTGCTCACAATCACCGATGGGTTCAGTTGGAAATTCCGAATAACTTCTTCGATTTTATCGTCGACAACACTCGTTTTGTTCCAATTTTCTCGCATTAATCGCTTGAAGATTTCGAAGTCGGCTTTTATTTGATGGGAGTTTTCTGAAACTTCTTTCAGGATCTTTTTCTTGTTTTTGAGAATTGTCTGCTCATCATTTTTATGATGGTAGTCGTAGTTATTTAGAACAAAACATAGTGAACGACGAAGACTTTTTATGCCAGATTCCACTTTTAAAACGCCATTTTTTAAATTTTCACACATTTTGATCGGCCCCAAACAGACAAATTTTAAATTTCTGATGTTGGGTGTTATTTTCTTTAATCTGTAGATGGCAATCCGTACGGTATAGAGGTACAGAATAACCTCTGGGAATTTTCCACTAATTTGACATATGAAAGTAGCAAAGATTTGTACATAGTCTAAATGAACATAACCTGCAAATTAAAAAGTGAGGTCGGAAACAGATTGCAAACAGCTGTAAATAAAGAAATCAGGAAAAATTAGGGATGGCTGGTCGTCCGGTTTCGGCTGCGGTGCGAAGGAAAATCGCGGAATTGTCGCAGCCTCAGGAGGGGTTGAAATACGTGGTTAACCGCAACCCCAGGAACCTGGAGAAGCTCCGCATCGCGTACAAGCCGAGTGGCTACAGCTTAGACCGACCCGGACGCTGCTTTTGGTACAAGCTGGAGCTTAATTCGTCAGCGAAATACTTGACGGCGGTGGTGCGGCACTTTCGGGATGGTCCGATCATCACCGCAAGTACTACCGAGTGGGCGATCAAAAAGCAACTCTTCAAGACAAACGACACTTCGGCGTACATAAACCTGGCGAGGGTATGAAGAGGTGGCTGAAATTGCACTCCACTGTTGCTAATTTCGATTTTTTTAAAGGTACTCGCGGAGCGCTGTCGTGAGTCTGGGTTGACACAAATGAGCTGCAATATTACAGCAATACCAAACAGTAAGACGGAAAAATTCCTTAAAGTGCTGGAGGAGAACGGTGTGAGTCTAAAGGAATCTGAACGATTCCTGCCCCATCGACCGTGGAGCGTCGACAGGCCGGAGAAGCCGTGGGAGGCAGAATAGTAAATTTATTACCTTCTAATAAAAGTTTCTATTGAGTAGGATAAAGGAGTTTTAGATAGTAGTACCTAACTCCCTAAAGGTTAGGAGAAATTAATCTGTTTTGTGGACTAGCGTGTTTGAACCCCTGATTCCTTAATGATTTACTTCTTGTATTTGATCCTTCAGTTTTGTCTGAACATCAGTCTACGTTCCGGACAGATTTTAACCCCCGCCGAAATCAGAAATTGGGTGCATACTACCAGGCCCCAGGGAGGTGGTGTAATAAAAGAGCTTTAGAGTTAAATAAACATTTATGTGAGGGACTAGATATAACGAATTTTATCTAATTGTCCTTATTCATACTTGTGCTTGATGTCTTTCCAGAGTTTCTGTAAAAAAAACAAATTATTTGCGGCTTACATAACGTTGGAGAGGTTACGTCCGACTCACCCCTTTATTTAGTGACTCGAAGAGCGCCTCGGAACCCAAATCGAAGGCGCGCTCGAAGAAAAACGCCGAACCGATGATGACCGCAGCATAGGTAGAGGTCCTTTTGAAGAAAAGGTTGTACACGGCCTTCATTTTCCCGGATTTATTCTGCAATCGACGACTGTGCTTGCTTCCGAACCACCAAAATGACAGATTTAAATGTCTGCGACAGCTGACTAAAGTGTCAAAGTTTTTACCACTGAGATATTTTTATGAGGATGCAAGTAAAGTTAACTTTTTCAACTCAACGCACTGCCTGCACGACGAAGTTATAGAATCTGGTTTGAGTCTAATTTGTTTGGGAAATTTTACGATTTGACGTTTTCCCGCGTTTTGTGTTTGTCACCGGCACTGATTTTGAGGTATAGATTTCGGCCTGGTCTAGGTTTTTATTTGCAAAAATTATTTGATAATTTAATGTTTTTAGCTCCAGGAAGTGCTCTCACTGCATCGAGATGAGTCAGCACCTAGCAAACGTCGAGAATCTCAGCAAAGCCGTTGAGCCGGTTAAAGAATTTTTAACAGGACTTGTGATCCCCGAGGATCGCGGTAAGGTGAATATAATTTCGGACCATATAACCGTTCTGCACGGGTCTAAGTCGAAAAAGCAATTGAGCAGGAAGAAGCCGACAAAGAAGTCAACTCTTCTGACCAGAAGGGAGGCCTCTAAGCTTGGCCTGTTCGCCCTGCCGACCAAGTCCTTGAAGTACGCTGATGTGTTGCCACTGCACGACTTGTGGAAGGGTTACATCAGAGAGCACCTGTCTCTGTGGGGCACCGAAACCGCTCCCGATGTCTCTGATCCCCGGTATGATGCGTTTAGTAAGCTTCTGGTGAAGGCAGACCTGAACGGAGCAATTGTCACCGTCGCCAGGTCGAAGTGTCCCAGCTTTGTTGGCATTTCGGGAATTGTTGTGATGGACACCAAAAACACCTTGAAAGTTGTGGGGAAGGACAATCGGTTGCGGACTCTACCCAAACAAGACTGCATTTTTACTATTTCGCTGGGAACTCTGCTCTTCACGGTTTTCGGGAAGCATCTGGCTATTAGGCCCGCCGAGAGATCAGTAAAAAAGATTAAGAATTTTATAGAGCCCGATTTATGAACAAAGAATTCCTTTAAGTAATGCGCCATATTTTTAACGCACTGTATTTCTCCTAAAACCTAAAATATCCGGCTATCCCTGCAAGAATTTTAGAGAGAGTGGATTTCAAATTTGCACTTCAAGAGACACTTCCCTGATTTGTAACTACGTACCTCTTTTGACCACTACTATTTGAGCGGATTGCGAACGATTTTAAAGAAGTCTTAATTCGGTTGCTTTTTATAGTCAAAAATGTATGGAAATTTACTTTTGGCTAGGTTTAAATTTTGTATAAGCCCCAATTATGCTACTTGTGCACTGAATTTCTAATTTAATAAGTTCCTACATGTCTAGCTACTGTTTTTACTTTGCGAAGGTCTTGTCCTGCTAGGATCTGAAAATATTAGTTTCCAGATCTGGCTGCTGGGTTCTTTAAGTTTGCTAATTCCGCAAAGAACTTTCGGCTATTCTTCATCGAGACCTTTAAATTGAGTATGACGAGACTGTGTCCACGTGTTGAGAAGACCTTACTCTTTTTAACTACGCTCGCTTCTTAATTAAAGGTTTCGTAAAAATTCTGAAATCCTGTCAGAAAAAGCAGCGGATGATTTAATCCCTTCTAATCGCTTAAGGCGAGACAGGCAGAATTGGAAGATGTCACAATGTTGTTGTACCCGTCGAAAGGATCCTTGGAGTTGTTCCTAATCCGAGCGACTTTTTAAGGACAATTTGCTGTACTCAATTCACGTGTATACCTCAGATTCGGAAGGTTGCTATCCTTTTTCTCGGCTGTTTTTGTCGTGGGCTGATGGCAGCCTCCAAGTGTTCTTGTACACCCTCTTCATCCGGGCATTGTGTCGGGATGCGGAATGTGTAATATCTCACGGAAGACAGAGGATAAAGAGGAATTAAGCGAGTACACAGGGTTTCGTGAGTTGGCAAGCCAGCAGTCATAAAAGAAATGCAACCGTCATACAGAAAAGGATTCACGGGGCCACAGACACTGGAAGGGATTTCGATGGGGAGCGATGGGTGCACGAGAAGTTTCTTAGTTTCAGCCCTTCTCCATTGTTCTACTACAAATCGTCAAGGATCACTTCTTGGGCTCCGAGGAGGGTTGTAGCGATTTCTTTATTTTCTAATTTCGTTTGCTGCAATTTCGTCGGTTGCAGGGGTGTTTTTTTTTTGAGGGTTCTTGCTGGAAGACAATCTGCCTAGCATCGGGCATGTGTTTGCTTGCTTGCTGCCTTGTTTGCGATTGGCCCGTTGCGATTGTTTGTTCAAACCATTTGAGGCATTCTCAAGTGGCGCTCAGGACGTCCTCAACGTACGCTGAAGAAGGGCGGATAATGAGGTGGAGATTTGTTCCCTGATAGGTCTCGAGTTTAAGCCCCTCTGATGTTATCTGAGTGCATTTCATTATTACACCCATTGCTGCGTAGATGTGAGCCATGATATGCACTTTAAAATTAAGGAAACATCGAGCAGGCCAGTACTTATTCTAAATTTTAAAATGTCCTTTCGTTATTTATTAAGAATAGAATCTCAAAACTCAACCTGTTTAAAGCAGAAAATCGGCTCTATAAAAAAGCAAAAATAGTTTAAAGACCTAGGTGTACTTAGAAAAAAGTTAATGCACCCCTTGCAAACTTTGATTTTTCTAATTAGTGTTGTTAGTTCAATTATTTCAATTTAGAACTCTATGCCATTAAACGAGTTAAATCGGATTCAGCGGAACAGAGCGCAATGGAGCGCAGAACGCAAGTTGGATTGCTGTTTTTTTAATGCGTGAAAATCTTGGGGAATCGGAAATCGCATTTTCATTTATAAAAACATTAAGAAAACGCTTGATTGAATTCGATAAAGATCGGAAGTTGAGCTTTATTTGCTTTTTACGAATATGACTGAACTCACATAAATCATAATCCCCGGATATAGCGCAGACTTTTTGCAGTAAGGAAATCAAAAGTTTTTGGAAACGTGGTGGTCCAAGGTGTCGTCTATTCAAACATCCGAAAAGTTTTCTTAGAAAGAGAACCACAGAAATTAAAAGCTTTTCTCTTAATCTCCCATTCGAAAACTAATTAATAATAAAAATAAAAAACCGAACTTCGAAAAGCTGCTACTTTAACTTGGGTTAATTTTGTGTGGTTTGTGGTGCATAAATCATGAAATTTAAGTGGGGATTATAATTCGAATAGGCAAACACCTTGGGGTTTTATAGGACGTTTATGAAAGAAACCTGGTTGGTTGGTTGGTTTAAGTGGCGATTCATACGCTTTGCCAGAATCAACTTAGCACTGAAAAGCGGGTCATACAAAACTATGACCTGGATGTTACTAGGGTTAGGGCCATTTTGTGGGGTTCAGGTAGTAAACAATATCACCAATCTTCTTTCCGGACAGCTACCTGAGATCTTCAAGAGTATAGCTGCCCAGTGGACGATATCTAGCCATGCCAAGGGCTGGAAATTTGCACAGGAAATAGTCAGACGTCTCCTCCTATTAGTAATGTTTTGTTTAGCCAGGTTGATGTTGTCCTGGGACCCAGAGTACCGTGATATCGAAACTGCTGTTCTACATGTTTAAAAGACACCTATTTTAAATAAACTGAAAATGTAGTAATTTAAAATGATGCTCAAATTTAATATTCATTTTTTAAAGAGCTCCTAATTATATATCACATTCAGATATATTTGGAGTTATGCATTAAGAAGTTCAGTTTAGGGAATAATTTTGAATATTGTTCTGCTATTATTCATCCCTCAATAATAAAGCAATAAATAAATTTAGTTGTGCTTTTTTGAATCTGGAATTTTGCGTATAAAAACGAACGACTCGAAAACCACATCATTTTCCGATAAATTAAAAACACCCAACGAAAAAAACAAAACAAAACAATACTTCATTTAAACAAGACAAGGAAAACACAAACAAATTCAGTCTCTTAATTTAAAAAAGCAAATGGTTGAAGAAACAAAAGGTAAATTCGTCCATCTAAGGTAATTTCCTCTTAATCTCTTCCTCCCACTTATTCACGTTATGAAATAGTCGTTTTGGGCTAAATTAGGAACATCTTGCTTAAATTAAGAAGATCTTGAAATTTTTGTTTTCAGTAAGCGTCCTCTTTAACAAAATTCTGTACAATACTGAGAATATTTTGGTTGTTTCCATATAATTTAGCTTCGAAATAAGAATTATTTGCTGTTTTTAGTCAGTCCAAGGAAAAAGAGATCAGTTTTCTCACATTTAGAAAGTAATTTTTGCGTTAAGATAGCATTCTTCTCTGGGGGTAAGATTGTTTTGCTTTTGAAAACGTATTTTTCGTTCTGTTTTAGCATAGCAAATTTAACAGATATGCTAGTAGAAGGCTGTAAAGAATTTAAACGCTAGATTTTGAGGAACTTTTGTAAAAGTTAATGCGTGCCCACATACTTCCAGTTATTAGAAAGATATGAAAGGCGAATACCTTTCCAATGTTTTATACATAAAATCATGGGTTATTGTAGTCTACTGAAATACCTAGTCAAATACGAGTCAATTATTTCTGTATGTTGAGAGGTTAACGTTTTTATCAATCTGTATAAAATTTACACAAAAATGGGCTTCTCCTTAATTCTGGGGTTTTCTTTTGGAGGCTGTTGCTAAGTTGCTGGTTCCCCCCCACCCATATTACTTTACTGCGACGCTTATTTAAAACACGCAATTTGTTGTATTTTCTGTAGTTGCAAATTTTTGTTTTAACGATTGTTTCTGTGGTAGCAGCATTTGGTAAAACGAAATACGACTGCAAATACAATAAAACGTGAATACCCCCTTAATTAAATTTATAAATACAATCCGCCAGGATATCCGATTCTGAACTACTTTTCCGCGTAAATTAATTTTCATTCCGGTTAAGGTGGCTCTTAACAAACGCGGTGCGTGCCTCGCACACGCACAGTGGACACGTCACAAAAGCAGAGCAGTTGTGTGGCGTTTCTATGGAGTCGAGAGTCATTAATTAAACTATCGCGGAATAAACAAGTGCTGCAGAAATCTCGGCTAGCTCAAAGGAAGGCTTCGAAATCCATTAACGTGTCACTGCCGAGGACCCCTGTCCCCTGGGCGTTGTAACCCCTGGGAGCGTATTGACGCCATATTCCCTGGCTATGTGCAGGATCAGGCGCAACTGGGCGCATCGAAATTGCACCCTTTGGCATCCGCTCGATTTCAATAAAATCACCCCTCGGCTGTATTTTCGAGGGTCGGAGAGCCAAGCAAGCACTCGGCTGTTTACAGCTAGCTATTTTGGGGTGGTGCGTTTTCTAATTTACCCTTGCGCCGGGCCACGTCAACACGAACACCCCCCCCCCCCCCCCATCCTTCAGAGATGGCACAAAAGCCAAGAGGATTGAGTTTTTCCGCCTGTGTGTGTTTTCACGGCACCCAAGGGCCGGGCGCGGAGAGAACAGACGCAACCGATAGCCACAACGAAGCACCCCTCAGAGGGGGAGGGGGTTCAAGTGGCCCGACGTATCTCCGTTGCGGACGGAACGTCGACAGGGCTGAGTTCACTCGCCGGTTGGATCACCGAAGATCTCACCCTCGATGATGGGGGGAGGGGATTCCGGCACTCTGGCGGCTCGACGGGCTCTCGAACGAAAGCGAAATTGCCGTTGGTAGCATCTTCGGGTGTGTTCGGAGCGCCCTCTCCCCGCCCGCACGCATTCCTAGCATTTGAGCGCCGCTTCAGCATATCCACCGGCTTTCAAGGGTTTGTATCGCCGCTTTGTTTTCAATCAACTTCACCCCAAATGAATTCCATTTTGACATTTTGCGCGTTCTAATTGAAAATTCTTGAGAATCATGGAGGGGCGGCTCGTCAGTTTTGAGTGTTTTGCCTTCGATGTCGGGCTCTAGGATTACCGGGGAAATTAATTTTCGGCATCCGGCGCGGCTGCACGGGTGTAAATAATGGCAGGGGTGACAACCTACCGCCGAAAGCCTTCCCCGAGGCGATGTCAACAAAATGGAGGATGTCGCGACGCGACCAAATTTGAAAATGTTTCCCTGTTGATGGCCTGCAATCACAGATAGTTTTTTTGAGCAGGAAAACATGTGGAGAACGGCATGGGATAACATAAAACGTCGACATAATTACGATTTTGGAGAAATTGAGGGCATCAATCGGACGGGCTGCAGTGGCGCTGCACGGCCATGAAAATTATGGCAGAAATGGACACAAATCTTGGCGGTGGAAGAAATCAAGGTTTTAAGCAAGGTAAAATTAACAAAATTATCCCCAAACAGTAATAAACAAGTTTTAGTAAACCGTAAAATTTTGTACGAGTGCTCATCTGACGTCAAAAGTGACGAATATTTAAACAAAAATTTGACGGCCTCTTGTACTTTCCGAGACATTGAAATTTCGAAAAGTGAGATTTTTCCTTCACGGTATTTTTCATATTCACAACAAATTAAAGATCCTTCCACATTCTCGGTTTTAATTCTTCCAGAACCTTTAAAATTAACGGAATCAAAGATAAACACATTTTCCAACTTATCGACGGTGATGAGCATTAGTCTCATGAAATCGAAATAAAGTAAAATTTTGTTTATTTTCAGTACTCATGTAGAATTATTTATATAAATTAGGTGGAAACATTTCCACTTAAATGTTTTTCCACAATTTTTACCAAAAAACGTTGTGGGACATGGAAAAAATTGCGGTACAGATAGTTTCAGTTTTTAAAATTTTATAGTTAAATATCTCGGGAAATACGTCCGACCGACGAATTTTATTACAATCCGTGAGGAGATCACAAACTCAATTTATATTGAAAAGAATTATTTGTTTTCACAACTAAAGCTCAGAAAAAAAACTATAAATGGAAAAAAAATAATGATAATCGACTTTTTTTCCTATTTTTAAAGAAACTGTAGGAGCTCATTCTCGTTTGACCTCATTTTAAATTGCTATCGTACTATTTGATGTTGTTGATTATGTGTAAAAACCATTAATTGAAATAATAAAGGGCACTTTAAACTCCTTTTCGGGATTATCTGATGCGAATTCGAACGTGAATACGCATTGTCCATTGGTATAAAATAATTCTCTTTTGACAAACAAGGTTTAAACAAGGTTTTTGTTGATTTGTGCCTAATTAGGTATATAAAGGTTATTGATGCATGACTCCTCCAAGTATAAAAATGCAATTAACGGGCTTAAATCACGCATATGCCCTGACTTTATTCAATTTTAAAGGGAGAACTAAAAATGATTTACAGTTCTATAATTTGAAATGTTATTTTAAATCAAACAAATGAGGATAGTAGGGGATGATGAATTTGTTCGATATTAGCGTTGCAAGATATGTTGACTGATTCTTATAATAAATATGCAGGGAATAATGTGAATATTGGAGAAAATGCCTTTTTCCGGCACTTATATATGTCTAGTTTAGCACAACTTTTCAAAAAGCATTTAATTTTCATATTTTGAAGTTTAATTAATGAACATAAGAAAAATTAGTTGGTACTTAGCAAAATTTTTGGTAAACCTAACAATTATAGCCCAAACCACACATTTTACTAGTTGTTCTTTGAATTCTATGAAATCCATTGCAAATATACAACAAAAGACGAAAATTAAGCTCGGAACAGAAGTAAATAAAAAAACTTACTTCGGAATGGAAGAGCCATACCTTCCGCAGTACTCTTTGACTCGGAATTTGTTTTTTTCCGTTTTCCACAACAAAAATAATGCACTTAACCAGGGCCGGTTCATTTAGAGAACATTTTCGCTAATTAACCTCATCTCGAAAAATCGTCGTCTATGGGGCATAAAGTGAAGAGTTCCTTTCTTTTGCGATCCTTGAGCTCCCTGAAAACGCTCCAATCCTTGATGTTTGTCCCCTATTCAGCGAAGGATCGGGAATCAACACACGCCAGGGGTCACGACAGACTCCTCCTTTAACATGGAGGTAAAATTCGTTCAGGTTCGCCATTAAACTGCAAAGAACCCATAGAAGAAGGGACACATTCATCGAAATTGAATGGGACAGGATATGCAAATTACAGAAAGAATCGTTCTCGGAAGCGGCAGCGGAGTAGATCGAAAGGGGACAAATTAAAGGGTGAAAAGTATTTTGCAAAGCTTTCCCCTTAGTCGCTCTTGAGTCCTCGAGGACGCTTTCATTGGAAATTTGCATTCGCAATGGGAATGGAATGGGATACTGCAAAAAGCAAGCATTTCTTGATCCTGCACACTCACAAGAGGTTTCATAAGTGCGGAGCAAAAAGCTGACTGAGTGAGAAGAAAGCGCAAAGGTTATCTGCTCGCCATGCAATCCAAGTATCCCTAGAACCAGGACCCAGGACACAGCAATGACATCCGGACCGGATGAGGATGGAGACGAGGACGAGGCCGGGATGGTAATAATAAAAACTTGAAGTACATTCGTGTGCAGCACTCGTCATTTAGTATCATCATGATGCCATCTCCTCGGCAGATGCTGCGAAGCCGGCCGGAGTCCTTGCATCCGGCCACAATGATGTGTCTCTGCTTCTCGAGCCGCCCGTAGTTATCATAAATTCAGCTTGTCAGTGGATCCGGCCCTTAAGCAGGCGCTCCATAGCTTCTGCATCCTTTAAATATGGAGCGCTGAACGACCGGGACGCCGAAGACTTGCTTTCCTCTTTTTTTGGATCTGGGAGGCATCACTCTGATTACTTGTGAGAAGCTTATCGGAAGAGAAAAGGGACATTGTGTGGAAGCATAGAGCCGCAAATAGGGGCTCCCGGAAAAAAGAAGCATCCACGTCAATATACAGTCACCAAGTCGAGGATATTGAAGTGCACGGCAGTGTCGTCGTTGAGTCCTTTTGTTGCTAATCCGCAAATCCTGCTGACAAGGGACTCCTTCACTTGAGAAACTAATACGGAAAGATTTCAATTTCCATAAGAGCGTAATTAAAAAGGAACTGTAATCAGCATATGGAGGAGTCACACAAAGAGTGGATTTAGGATGTAATTAATTCGAAAAGGTTCTGCTCGACATTCGAGAATGACGATCTGGTGTGCTTTTTAACCAAAGATACTCAGCGACTGCCTGAATTGGCCGCAAATGATGTAATTTGCCCAACCGAACGTCGACGCTGAAATGCGCCATGACCTGCCAGGACTATATTGCATCAAAAACGGAAGGGGTTTTCTTTGGATTCGAGCGCATCTTTTGTTGCTAAGCAAAATAGGCTTTGGATGTCTCAAAACTCTTAGGCATGTGGTTCTAATTAGACCAACGCTCCTTAATTGCCTTTTAACAAAGAACATTTGCTTTTGTGTGAAGGCGCTTGCGACCGAAGCAGAATCGTCTTTTGCTAGGATCTAGCACATGATAAGACAAATATCGACCAGGTATTATTTAGACATTTTAAATTTAAGAACTCGGAAAACTTTCGGTTTGTTATCCGATCGATTTTATTATTCCAAAGTCGGTATTAAATTAATTCTTTTTTCCTTCGTAGTTGCAATTTTGATCCTTGAAAGGTATGATACAATTTTACGGTCAATATGTGCATTGAAGCGCTGCAGCAGTATATAGTACACGTCTTACTTATAAGGTGGGTATATAAGAAAATCTCGATCAGGACACTCCATGCACACGTAAGCATATTTTAGCTCTACCTAAATACAATACAATGCCTATGTTTATAAATCATTGTCGTAAATATTCAACTCTAGTGTCTCTGCAATTGAAATCCTAGAAAAGTGAATCCACCTTACCTCAAATAATTGCAAAGTAATCTTTTGATGCAAAATTTACATACACTCGAGGAAATCTTAACCTGTGAATTATTCCGACATCCGTTTATTCCCGGAGGATTTTCCCTTATTGTTCATGGAAAATTCAACACCCAGTCGATTATTCTCAAGTTAATAATCTATACAAATTTGGCCACGACAACTGTGCAGGGAAGGGGAGTTATGTTTGTATCCTTGCGAGCACATACACCTCACTGGGGTCCGGCAGGAGTATGCAAAAACACAGAACGTGTTCAAAACAATTTATGAACAAACAGGCGAAGTTTCATGTCTCGAATTACAGAGAGTCTCATGCTAGAGGAACATGTGGTGAACATTTTCTATGAATATTTGGGGGCAGATTTCTCGTCCACATCTATTGTTTCTACAATTTAATTGCAGCTTGTTCTGTAATAAAATAAAATAAAATTGTCTGAATCACCAGAATGTCTGTAAAATGTTCAATTAAAAATGCAGTCAAAATGCACTTTTAAATTTAACGCCAAAATTCAGGTACACCATAATTCAGTCAATCGGAAGTTGACGCGTACGGTTCCCGACCAGCCCCATGGAACACGGAACAGATCGCCTCAACTATGCCTTGTCCTTGTTAAGAAAGCAGTTCAGTCCATTCCTTGTCCGCCGCCATGAATCGCCCAGTGCTTTGTAAGTGTAAAAAATTAATTAAAATAGTTTTGATCCCTCTCAAAACTTCCGAAACTCAACTAAAATTTCCGTTTTTACTGCTCGTTCTGAAATACGATTGAATTTTGTCGGATTCACCGCGTAAAAGTGTAAATTCAGGTTGTGAAAATTCTTGGCGATCGGCCGAGAAGGACGATAAATTCGCGTGAATAAGCTCCTTTCGCGAAATGTAGGTGCTGGGCGATTAGTCGCGAGTTAAAATTAAAACTTAGAAAATTTCTTCTTGCATCCCTCAAAAGGTAAGTCGGAAATATCCAAAATTTAGCTGCAAAAATCCTGTTAAATTTTCTGGCAGTCGGCAGTCAATATGGCTGCCACCGCTAGTGATGGCGCTCTGCTGGGGCCTCCATGACTTTTTATTGTTTTATTTTTGTAAGCGCCATGGTTAATTGTGTTTTCGATTTTAAGACAAAATTACTTTCTTCTCGCATCTTGGAAAATTTCAAAATTAATGAAATCTTTATTTAAAATTGATCTACGCAACCTGGATGAGCTGCTGGTGTAGAAAAATAGGACGGCCCTGATTATTTTTTTGTAATCGTTCATTTAAAAGACGTCTTTGCACGAATTTTCAGGCAATTTCTTTATCTGGTCCTAACTCAACACATTTTTTATAAAACCGCATGGTAGGGTTAGGGGTTAGGCGTAGGAGGTATAAAAAGTAAAATATAATTGAAATATAATGAAAAATTCTAAACTGCTAGGTTTTCCTGATTTTTTGCTAGAGGGTCAAATCACGATAAGCTGAGGAGCGCTGGACATAAATTAAATTAATTTAAATAATTAAGAATAACCGAGCTAAGACAATTGTGACAATTTCTATTTATTTAAATTTATATTTCCTTTAAATAAATATTATAAATTAATAGATACAAACGTTTTGAACGTTCTAATTTAAAAAAAAAATGTTTGTTTTGAAGCATTTAATTAACTTTAAAATTGAAAAGGTTTTATCTATGAGTCACATTCGGTACGTAAAGGATAAAATTATTATTATTACAATTTATAGGAGTTTAATACACAGTTTTATTTTTTCCAAATTTCTAAGCATTTCTACTGTTTCTAGACATACATTTCAAAGGTATGCTGGTCTTGCTTACAAGGTGTTTTTCGATGCGAGAGCATACATGTCTATATTTTCTAGTATATTTCATTCAAATAGTCTTAATTTAATTTTTTTATATTGTACATCGCTTATTTAGTAATGATATTGTTGGAATAATGATACATTAAAATAACAATAAATTCAGAAAAATGTTCTTGTATTGTTTTTCAGAACTTCTTATCATTTTCTTTTTTATCAGGAGCAGTCCCTCATCGTTATTTCCTCCTTTAATTTGGAGGGAGTGTAGTTCTTAAATAAATTTAAAAAAAAAAAAAAAAAACCGATACAAGTGCCGGACATATCCTCCTGCTCGGAACTGTCTGTCCTGACTGATATCGATATTACTTATAAATAGCCCCCTTTGAGAAATCTGATACTGCCGCCGATTAGCTTGTGCTTTCAAGATTACTCAGAAGAATTGAGATCTTTTGTTGGACAGTGACAGGTAAAAACGTGGGCTGTTGAACCACTCATCATGCCGTTTGCGCTGAATATGACAAAGGTCCGTCCATCCCTCCCCCCCACAAAGGCATGGATGGATGGTAAAATATAAAATCGGAAAGCGAAAATCATAAGTGCGACTTGATCCGCTATTGTGGCGGAAGTGTTGTACGAATTAATTCGAGAGGACTACTTAAAGGGTTCGCGGATGATTGTGGAGTTTCGACAAAGGTTATTCGCAGTAAACGTTTTATTTCTTAAGGAGCATTTCTTTTCCATTGATCAGTTTGTTTTATTCGATTTCCTGAGTTATAATGAAAAAAAAAATATTTTGATTATTGTGAAAAATTCATACGCATAAACAGAACAAGGGTAACGCATAACAAGCTGATTTATTTTTTACGATTTTAACGATTCCATTCAAAATAGAGAAAAAGTATAAAATGAAAAGATCTTATATTAATTATAGGTATAAATAAATATTAAATATCAAATAGGCCTATGGGCTCGAGTATATACCTCGGGATGGTTTTGAACCTAAAACAATATTTTAGTGAATTAAAACGCAGTAAGATTAATGAGTTAAGTTTAAATTCCTGCCTTCCTGGTCCTTTTTGTTTAAGGTTCTCTAAGGTGGTGACTTTCCCAATCAATAGTAATTTTTCTCCTATAAATTATGATTTAGGGGCTTAAATATAAAAAACTGTCTATCATTGCAGTGATCATTTTGGTTTGGTGCCACATTTTCACTGTACTCAAAGAGAGTCTCAAATTTGTAGTGGCTGGGTAAAATCATTATCTTAGTGGGAAATTACAGAATTTCTACGTTTTCTTTTATCATTATAAAATTATGCCTGGTATTAAGAACTTCTCAGCAAAATAAATACGAGTGTTTTAGCATAGGGAAGTTTGGAACTTCAATGAATTTCTCCACAATTTAACAGAAGATTTTCTTTCGTAAGTTACGAGTTTGACAGTTTGCGATTCTAAATATTCGGGACCTCATTGTGCAGAGGTGTTGGCGTTTGTTATTTAGCAAGGCACTAAATCAGAATTCGTTTTACATTGATATATGTTTTATATCCTGAGTACTAGTGCAGTTCCCGAGCGAAGACTGTAACTTTCCGGTGTGCCACGAACGTGGGCGAGTCTATTGGGACTATATTTTCCGCGAAATTTGCAATATTTAACTGTGCGAGTAGACATAAAGGAAATCCAATCAGTAAGTAAGCACAATGAAATTTACGTGGTTTTTGCAAAAAGTATTTATTTAAAAACGTTGCCCCAGCAAAGTTGCGGAAATGTTAAGTTGAAAAAAAAAAAATTCCCATTATAAAAATTTAATCCGTGCCGCCCCCGCAGCCTCGAGAGCCACCATCACCACCACCACCACCCAACGCTGCACTTTGTTATGCATGCACAATTATGCACGTTGCAGCTCGTCGCGCCGCCAATTGCATATTAAAAGGCGTTGCACAGGGTTTAATTTCTCTTCTCTATTTTTGCGGGCACCGCCGCCGGTTTGCTTAAGCCAACGGATGGTGGTTTGTTTTTTAAGCAAAAATAAAAAAACAAAAACTGAAATATATTCGATATCGCTGATGATTCCCGCGGCTGGGGCCCATTAGTTTCGTGGTGTTTGAATGCCCGTGATTTAACGTTTCGTTGTTACTTTTCAGTGGGTATCGAATCAAACCTCAACCCGCCCCATTCTGTAGGCTCGAGTTCTCCCTGGTGGAAAGCAAAAAATTTAAAAAAAAAAAAGTATCACAAAAGTATCCCCAGGCTGGGGGTGGTGCAGTCCGAACCAACTAGAGGCGGCCGGCGTTGTTAACAGAGCGCTCAGTGCACCACATTAAGCACCATTCAGGAAATATTCGATTCTGACTATAATTTCCAACGATTAAAATGTTTTCCGGCAATTTGCGGCGAACAAACATTGAGCAACATTTTCGGTTGTGTGCAGGTAAAAGTAAAAATGTGCTGGTTTCAAAAATTCTTTAGCTATTGAAAGGAATTAGTAAAAAATGAACTATCTTAAAAAAGTGTTGTCACTTAGAATTTGGCTTTATTTGGTTCATTTTAAATTACAATTAAAAAACTATGTACAGGAACTTGATTTGATTTGAATCGATCTAAATGACAAAATTTATGCATACGATTTTTATATAAAAATAAAATGTATTTTTTATGACTGATAGATTTACAGGAAATATCTGAACTTTGGTTTTAAAGAATTCGGCGATTATCTATAGTAGCTATAAAAAAGTAATAATAAAAAGTAGTGTAGTGTATTTTCCGGCTATTCAAAGCGTTAACCTTGCGTGCCAGCAGGTTTTGTGAAAAAAAATCCTTAAGGCAGTCCTTTTCCAGGGCAATTCCCCCAGATGCCTCGTTAGCCTGAGCCTTCGATGGAGCTGCTTCCCGGCTTTTCTCATTATTTACCCACCGTCAAGTGCGGCACTCAATCAAGGCTCTTCCTGATGAAAGCGAGGGCGAGTGACACCACCCCATTTCAGCGCAGCGCCTCCTCATATCCTGTGAGCCACATGAGTCCTCGCCTGCAAGTGTCGTCGGCACAGGGATTCATTCCTGTAAGCCTCCGCGTCCCGGCACCACTCACAGCGTCGGGACGCGCAACGCAACCCCTAAATTTGGCGCATCTGTGTGCGGAAGAGGTATCTTCTTCGCCCAGATTCAGATGTTAGGAGGGTGTTATCCGTTCCACTGTGAGCTCCGCTGTGTTTGCGGAGCCTCCTTGCAGCGATATGTCAACTGAATGTGGGTGGGGCTTAATATTTGCTCTAGTCCTTGCAGAAAGGACACGGCTTGGCTTGTCGACCATCGCTGAAAGTTGCGGCGTGCTTATGCCAGAGATAATGAAGGCCGGGGAAGCTCATTGGCTTTGCTGAGGAGGTGTACTTTTCACCTGAGCTAGTTCTAATCGGAAGGGAACCCTTCGGAGGAGTCATACTCAAATTGGGTGATCATCTCGCATCCGACAATATTTCGAATAGGTACTCATTTACACTAGCAGTCAGTGGCCGCTAATGCGATTTCTGCAATTTTAATTAACTACTTTCGCTTCGCTGGCAAACAAAACATTGGAGCAGATGGTTCGGCTGGCGAACACGCTCTTCTCAGATGAAATTTTTTTTATTATCTCCGAACCAGAGGAGCAGCGCGAAACAGTCTTACGGAGCTGTAAAAAAGCCTCCTTTATTCTTTCGGGCATGGAAAATAGAATTTAAATTTATTTGCGCTCGATAGAGCATGAAATGTGGATTAGAAATAGCCCGAGGCAACGTGATCTGGCAGCCGCGCAATTTCGGCAATTTCGTGGTCCAAATTCATCAGAGTAAAGTGAATCTTTCATTTTGTCTGGCGATTTTTACGATTTGCTGGAAGGGTGTGCCTCGGTCTAAAAACATTATTTTATTTATATTGAATATTGCTTAACCCCGTAGTGTTTAGACCAGACAATTTTTTTTTAAATATTTATGTCTGCGATTTTGAATTTTCGTATATCATAAAATGGTATTTACCTTTTTTTTTCGTGTAAGGGAGAGTGGAGTACAGTGAATTAACAAAGGAAACAATTCACGCATTCAACCCTTTCCAAACCTTTAAATAACGAGCTCTTGAAGCAAACAACAAAAACATATTACTAGCTGATTTACCCGGCCTCGCACGGTGCCGGTAAACTTTAGTATTACGGTCTAGCTGGTATTAAGTAATTTTTTTAGATGCGAAAACAGAAAACACTTGCAATTGTGGTGTTGGATTTTTGAAATTTAAAATTTTCCATACCCATTATGAATTGTAGTCTTGAGTCTTTTTTATATAAATATAGATTCAAAATCAATGGCCCCTTAAATAAATTTCGCTTAAATTTATTAGATTCCAAAAATGTTGGTCACAATGTTGGATCCGCCACTTTGAATTTTGAAATTGATAGTAGATTCGAGAATGAGTGGCCTCAAAATACCCATAGTACTAATTTTCACTTAAATTCGTTGAAGTTCAAAAACTGTTGGTTGCCATATTGGATCCGCTATCTTGAATTTCTAAACTTCGAATGTAGATTGGTAATCAGGACCTCTAAACCCCCAAATACTATTTTCCATGGCAATCTCTTGATATTTACAAATTTTTGTTGCCATTTTGGGTTCGCCATTTTAAAATCTGCGAATGAAAAATAGCCTATATGTTAGGATGGAATATGTAGTGCCTTCACTCAAAAAATGAAAATGGTAGGGCGAAGCATTTAGGCGTGATTGAGCAACAAACAAACAAAATTTCGTCGACTTACGTTGCAAAATTGGTCTCTGCGAAAAGCCCTTTCATTTTAACGGGATAATATACAGCCTATGTCCAGCCTGAAGGTCCATTTTAAATATTGCTTTGAGAACTTTGAGTAGTGTTGGAGATACCTCCTACATCCAAACTTACAAACTTTACCCCTTTATTAATATTTGGTGTAGCTTATCTTAGAACTTTTATGGGATAAGAAGGGCTATCGGATTTATTAATGCTCTCCATATAAAAAGTATGTGGTTCTGAAAAAGGCTTTCAAAGATGCACATAAGTGGTTGAGAAATCGAAATAAATCAAAGCGTATCTCTTCCTTTTTAAGATTCGCGATAAATATAAAACTAAATTCGCGCATTATCACAATTTCCCTCTGACGGGACTGGATTTAGCAAAATAAAATCTCCTCTGCAAAATTATTAAATTAAAAATGTAAGCGAAATGCACTTTTAAATTTAACGCCAAATTCAGGCACAGCATAGTTCAGTCAATCGGAAGTTAGCGCGTACGGTTTCCCGCCCAGCCCCATGGAACACGGAACAGATCGCCTCAACTATGCCTTGTCCTTGTTAAGAAAGCAGTTCAGTCCATTCCTTGTCCGCCGCCATGAATCGCCCAGTGCTTTGTAAGTGTAAAAAGTTAATTAAAATAGTTTTGATCCCTCTCAAAACTTCCGAAACACAACTAAAATTTCCGTTTTTACTGCTCGTTCTGAAATACGATTGAATTTTGTCGGATTCGCCGCGTAAAAGTGTAAATTCAGGTTGTGAAAATTCTTGGCGATCGGCCGAGAAGTAGAAGAACGATAAATTCGCGTGAATAAGCTCCTTTCGCGAAATGTAGGTGCTGGGCGATTAGTCGCGAGTTAAAATTAAAACTTAGAAAATTTCTTCTTGCATCCCTCAAAAGGTAAGTCGGAAATATCCAAAATTTAGCTGCAAAAATCCTGTTAAATTTTCTGGCAGTCGGCAGTCAATATGGCTGCCACCGCTAGTGATGGCGCTCTGCTGGGGCCTCCATGACTTTTTATTGTTTTATTTTTGTAAGCGCCGAGGTTAATTATTTTTTATGTTTTAAGCCAAATTGCTTTCTTCTCCTGGCAAATTTTAAAATTAATAAAATCTCAATTTGAAATGAATCTACGCAACATGCCTGAGCCGAGCTGGTGCAGAAAAATAAGATAGAGAAATTGGAAATAGTTCAACTGCTTCACTTACACATTTTTATTTGCCATTTTCTATTTATTGCTGAATTGTTCTTTATCTAGTTGATGGGATCTGATTATTTTTTTTAATCGTTTATTTAAAAGACGTTTTTGCTCAATTTTCGAGGCAATTTCTTTATCTGTTTCTAATTAAAAACATGAAGTTTTTTAAAAACTTTATGTCGATGATCTTATATTTAGCTTAGGAGGGCTAAACAGTAAAATAGAATTTATATAAAATATTGAATATATGTACAGAAAATACTAAAATGTTAGGTCTTCGTGATCCTTGAGTATTTAACAGATTTTTTTTTAATTACGCAGAATGATTGAGCTAAGAAAATGTGTCAATTTCAATTTATTTAAATTTATATTTCTTTTAAAAAGCTTATGATTTTTACTTTTTCACTTGAATCTCTAGAAAAATATGTTTCGTTATAGTTCACGAAATATTCCATATGTGATGCTCGCATGTTTATGTATTTTTTACCCTTCCAGGTTGATTAATCTTAAAGGCTGGACTACCGTAGGGTAAATTAAAAAGCTAATTATTTAAATAGCTAACAAAATTTTAAATTTGCATTTTTGAAATATGAAATAAGTTGTTTGTTTCTCTACTAGAGAAGCATTTGGTATGTGTTTTACTTAAAAATGGATAGGTATGCTAATCTTTTATGATATTAAATTTTGTGCAGTAATATCCCAATCCAAATCTGTAGATAAAATCGGGTTTGAGTCCATTCTCCGTGATTATATTACACACAATTTCGAAACAAGATCAAACAAAACGCGCGCATTTAACGAGATGACAATAAATTTGAGTGTAGTAAATTCGCTTTTAAGAGCAGCCATGCGTGAAAAGAATGGGTTCTGAATTGGGGAGGTTTACGCTCCCTAAAAATCACAGACCCTTTCAAACTTCACCCAGCGCAAATAACCGGTGATTAAACGGAGTTCAATCGCTGAATTAATGAACGTGGGCTGAACCACACCTATTTATTGCCGTGCACGCCACTTCGTCAGGCCTCCTTCTGCTAATTTCTAGCAAGTCCACTCACCGGAAAAGTCCCATGCGGGTAACCGGGAGTTACTCTATTTTCGCCCTCTCGCAAATTAATTTACAAGAACGAGTCGAGCAGAGGTGAAGAGAACTCGGGCAAAAAAATATAAATTTTTTTTTCTGCCGACTTGCAAGACTGAAATTTCAATTAAAGGACATGCGAAGCTCCCAGGGTTTTCATCCTTTCGCCAAACAATGCACCCACACAGCGGTAGCTTCAACGTCCACATTCAAACATGCGTAGCTTCACTTCAGCAGGCACTTTGTAAGACTGTCCTTCTTTGTTCGTCTACTGCGAATTCTTCGTCCTTTTGTCGTCCTGGCTTAAGGGTAAGAAAAAATAAAGGCAAATAATGACAGAAACACTACACAGGATCCATAGCTAGGAGCGCCCGGGCCCAACAACGAGCGCACCTACAGGACCTAACGTGAAAGAAAAGGGAGTTCCCCGGCAACTTTTTCTAAATTAGAAAAATACGAACGGTCCGGACTGGAGCAGGGGGGTTTTATGTGTCATGAACAGGAGCACCGTACTCCCCGCGCGCACAGTGACTCGGCCCGTGATAATGAAGCGTAAGCAGAGCGCGGGTGAACCTATCGGGATAATAAGGAGGATTGTGGGGACACAACGGCAACCTCCATTTTCTAATTACTTGCGATGAACTCCAACTTCTGCGACTTTGTCGTCTTCGGTTGGTTGCTAACGAACACAGACTTGCTGGGATTGCACCGGCTGTGGCGTGGGAGGCTCGTCGTTGTTTTGTCGTTTTCCTTTTTAGAGGCAGAGGCTCAGCCAGGCGTCCTCGACACGAAAATTACTTTGCTCAGACATTTCAGCTATTAGCGTGCATGCGAACTGGAGTAATGAATTCCCGTTTTTGGAAATTGTTTCGGCCAATGCCCGGGAGATTGTTGTACAGGGAACGAGTGAAGAAAAGCTGTAATTAGTCCGCCGAATTCAGCACGTAAGATACCGCCCAAATTAGCTGTTTTCTGCTAAAGCAGTACCCACATGAAATGTTAACACTTTAACTGAACTTTCATATAAATATAGGCCTCGTATGCCTAACATAACAAGAATAAAATGAGAAAAACGTTTTATTTTAAAACTATTTTTTTCTTTCTTAATTAGAATTTTCGCTTATTTATTAACGGCCAAATATTAAATCTACATGAGGTAGTTGCGTGTTGAAATTAACGACAATAATTGTAGGTAGGTCTTGATTGCATTAATGTAATATTCATCAAGAATTTTTTAGAGTTTCACTAACTCTAGGTTTTCTAGAAGACTCTCTATTTTAGTAATTTTAGGTTGTTTTGAACCATCTTGCTCTGACGATTACAAGATTTGTAACAACGTCGGCAGACAACATGAATGTTTGTTTTTAGAAGGTGTAGCTTGTATTTTTCAGATTAGGGGGGTGCGAGCATGGTTAAAATCAGCAACATGATGTTTTTTGACTTTAGCTATTTCTTTATTCGAGTAGGATATAGTTTTTTATGCTTCGATAGCTCTTTCTCAACATAAATAATTGAAAATATTTGTAATATTAGGAATATCGCTGCTTATTGAAATTATTTTAGTTTGTGCCAAAGTCATCTAGGGTTTGGGCGATATTTTTCATCATATTTAGCAGCAATCATTTTAAAACTTTTGGATAAACAGATATTGTGGTAAAATTGATATACTTGGTATGCTTTTACCCGATTACTAATCGAAAGGGGTTAGTTTATTAATCTATTTATTGAATCATGGTTTTGGTCTTCTTCTCTAACGTTTAATGCTTGCTTGCTAATGAGATTGACAAATGAATACTTATGGTGATTTGTTAAGACGGCTTTCAGAGCAGGTATTTTCATAATACTTATTTTCTGGGGTTAAATATGTCAATTTATTTTTAATTGAGGATCAAGGAATTTTATAAAGTCTATGCGCTGCGTCTATATGCACAGACAAAAGTTCAAAGAAGGGATGAGTGAAAAAAACAATAGCTTGTAAACTTTGTTTTAGGTACAACGAATCTCACCTCATTTTACGGTATTTATCTCTTTTTGTCTGCACTTAAAGTTACGGATCAAGATTAGGCCTCAAAACCTTTGCTCTTGAAAAATGTAACCGCTCGTATCAATTTCCATGGTAATCTCCCGAGATCCCAGCTGCAGTTTATTTTCTTAAAAGATACAAACATCGATGAAGATTGTCTAACAGATATTCTTTTCAGATTTTGTTGCGCAGTTTCCGAAAAATTTCACAAATTTGATGTCAGTGGAAGATCGGCACCCGGCAAAAAAAAAAAAAATATATCGAGTTGCCCCAGGTATCGCTCAGTCGGATTGAAGTCGATGTGCCGAGCAAATTAGAAAACGGAACCCAGGAGTACTATTTAAATGGACTCAAGTGTAGGAAACAAAACTCCGGGGAGGGGAAATCATCGTGGAACAATTCGCCCTCGAGCAGAACAATTAGGAAGGCCCTTCAGATTCAGACACCGAGCCCACGAGCGGGACTCGTTTCCATATTCCGGACGGACGGCAATTGAGAGCTGAACAAAACCCGGAGGGCGTGCGCTGCATCCCCGGCAGGTAAGTTACCGATTGAGTTCTTCTCCACGCAAATACCTTTTCACCCATTCCTGTCTTACCGAATGTTTTTGTTATAAATCCTTCGATGAAAGAATTTTGCTTATTCAACCGCCACTCGAGGCAGCGCGATGCTTTCGTAAAATTTTTTTCTGCTCTCTGCAGACGTAGAAAAAAAACGCAAACGATTCAGGACTCAGTCCTTTTCCGCCTTTCCGAAGTTATTCAATTGAGGATGGATTACATGTGTAATACATCCGACGGCTGGCTAATTATCAAGGGGTTTTGCGCCGTTAAGCTCCTGTTTGGGAAAGACTTTTGTTCGGGCGGACTCAACAGCGGAAACGTGGTTGGGTGCTACTGAATTGCGCTATCAATCTATGCGTTGGGACGTGGTCGTACTATCGCCTTGTGTGGCCGCACTCCGGTGCCTGCACTATAAAATCAACAGAAATGGTGCTCGTCTATTTTATTATGCATTTAAATTAAACAAGTCCCGGCACTGCAAAACAGTTTACACTTTTAATAATGTAAAACGGCATTAGCGATTAATCGATACCTCTAGTTTTCTCGAAGCATTTTGTAGGCTTTGGAACAAGTTAACGTAAAATATATCAAAATAAGTGGTACTTTCCTCGCCTTGTAGGTATTAAGAGATTGAAATTATAACATGAATGTTTGCAAAACATGACTTCTAAACAAAGATAAGATTAAAATGCTAAAAGACGTACATTTTCCGTCTTCTAAGACGTTAACCTGTATTTTAAACCTTTTATTTTTACATTATCCCTTCGAAAAGAATTTTTTATTGTATAGAATGAACGAATATCTCAATTGGTGTATCGATCTCTAATTACAATTTTCTGGAAAATGTCATGTGATGAAAAAGTTTAACTTTTAAATTCGTATTATTTATTTTATAAACCACGCCTTTGCAAACAGAAAATGTTCCTTGTATACAATAGTTTTTGGGTTCTCTTATAGCATTTTTAAAATTTAATTTTATCATATAACGTTGACTAATTTTATCAATTGATATCTCAAGACTTTTTTTAAAAAATCACGAATAGTTAATTATAGTTTCAGTAATATCAAGAGAATACCATTTTCCATTTTAGAAACCAATTTCCACTTTTTTAAAAAGTATGGAAAATGTTTTAAAATTCTATTCATTTGTGCAAAGGTAGCGAGATAGTATCCTTATGTATAGATAAGCTGTTTCAAGTATTTAGTCAGTTTATTTAAGCTAATAAATATTACTACATCTAGCAAATAGATATAAAAACAGCTACTCCAATGTATTTTTCCTTTGACTGAAGAAGCCAGTCGCATCCTCCGACATGGAAAAAAGTTAAAGTTTGCAATTACGTAGGCTATTTTGAGCTAAACAAATGAGAAAGTGAATCGGGTTAGTTGTGCAAATATGCGATATTTGCTCTTATACATTTTTTCCTATTTAAAAGAGTAAAAATCTGTAACCTTGCAGCGAGACAAGGAAAACATTTTTTTGCAGGGCGAATTTTGTAATTATGGAGGCTTGCCTTTAATTGGGTCTGGCTGTGGTAAATTTTTTTTTAAAGGATGAAAACGAGCTTGCTTATATCTCGGCTAGGCCAATATAAAGTATAAATCCTATCTAAAAACTTTTTCTGATTTCTGGCTGCCCTGTGGGCTAAAGCCAGGCCATAGTGCAAAAATTCGAGACGCAAAATTTCTGAAACATCGTCGGCTTTACGTAATTGCAGTCCTCGAGGTACAAAGTTGTTTTTATTGACATTTTTCCGGAGATTTGCTAAGTAGACCACGAGCCCGCCGCAAAAAGGAAACGGCTGGGGGTCGCAGAACTTTGAATAAATTATCCCGGAAAAAAAGTACTGCTGCTTTCGTAAGCCCACCTTCCGCCACCCGAAATTCTGGTTAGCGGGGCCCGCGAAGAGCAAAACATTTTTACAACACATTTTCCAGAGCATAATGAACAGCGAATGTTTTTGACATGAAAATTAGGCAAGAAATTAGATGCCGGAAAGTTTGATACAAAATGAAGGCTGCCACCGCCCCCACCAAACCTGGAGCGCGGCAGACTCGCGGGGGGTGGGCTCTTCCTGCCGGCGTAATGAAAAGTTCGGGACAGCGTTTTGCGGTGATGTTCATCCTTTCTTTTCGCCCCCGCTGCGTGGGTGTACAGCGCGCTTAGTGTTATGTGTCATGCCGCTACCCGCTCAGGACACGGCGCCCTGCCAAAGCTCATTTCACAAAACCCTAAAAAAGCTCCTCTGCCACTCTGTAGCTAAGTGAGTTTGTGTATCCTGACAAATGGTTTTTATCTGCTCCTCGGCGCTGCGGCCCCCCTGTCTACGTTCACAGCTATAGCACCTGGGTGCGGCGGTGTGTTCTGCGAGGTAATTGAATAGAGCCGTCGAGAAGGGTCCGCGTTGTCATAGCAACGGCACTTTACGTGTCGGAGTCTGGTGTTGGCTGCCATATTTGCTCGTAGCCACCCTGTATACCGTTTTACAGTCTGCCCGTATCTATGTGGGGCCGTGGTGCCTATGTACAGGAAGTCCCTGCCGGAGATACATGCCGAAAAGAAAAATCGAAAAACGAGCGAGTGTGGAAGCAAGGAAAAAAGGAAAATCGCGTCAATGCCACCCCCTCTCCTGGCCCGCCTAATTCTGTTAGGAATTCCTTTCATATTTTGTGCCCTGAGCTGAGTTGCCTTTTTGGGATCCGGGGCCCTTTTCATCTTATCCGTCCAAATTGTCAAGATCTTTCCGTAAATTTTTTATGTTACGGGTTGCGGCCCCGTGCGCCGGAGATGTTTCGGGACTGCTGGCGGGGACAGGATTAAAGTTTAATGGCTGAGCAGTGCACTCCGCAACTTTGCTATTCGCTTTCCTATTTCCAATACCTGCAGAGGAAGACAGGGATTTCAATTTGAAATGAGAGAGCGTGCAAATTTAAGTTCGATGTAACACCGAAACTATCCTCTTAATGGGTAGGAGGTTTGTACCTTTTTACCATACTATACGTCTGTTTTCCGAGTATAGTCTTTAATTTGGGCTTGTTTGATCCTTCCGTCCTTCCATGGATGCTACAACTTTGTCTATCGATTGCTTAAAGGCCATTATTTTCTTAGAAATTATTATTTATTTTATATTTTCTATGAGAACTTATTTTAATATCGTCATTCCTACTTTGTTCTAGCTGCAAAACTTTTCATTTTCGTTTGAAATTTAAATGATCAAACAGTTTTATTATATTTCATTTTTTTCTATCGTAAATTATGTTTAAGGTTTATAACATTCTACATCTTTTTTTGATAATTTAAAATGGCGTGGCAGAAAGAAAAATTACAAATATACGAGTCTCACTTTTGAATGCCCCTAAATAATATTCAGGAGGTAGTTCAAGCAACATTGGTTTTGGCAATTACACACATATATATATATAATATTTCTATATACATTTATATCCTATTTGTAATAGAAAATATAAATACTATTAGGAGCTTGGAAAATGTATGCTGGGTGACTTATTTTATGATAAGAGAAACCAAAAATTATTTTGCCCCATTTTGTAAAAACTACTAATGCTTCGTTAACACACAGTAAGAAAAAGATTTGAAAATAGTGTTTTTTTGCAATCTGTGTCTAAGAAAAAACTGTAATAAAAATTCCTTTAAATTTCCTACTTCTACTCTGGTTGGATTTTATATTTTCTGAAAAATAATCGTTTTTCTTAAATATTTTGCAACAAATCAAAATAGCACATTTTTCGCATAGTTTACTATAAAGGGAAAGGTGTAAATATCTTTTAAATGCTACTTTACATACTACTTTCTGAAAACGAATTTTGCTTTTTTAAATATCTAGGAAGATATCATTTATTTTAGTTGGTATCTCTTTTACATTTTCTAGAAGTTGTGTTTTTGCTTTTGATATTTCCTACAAAAAAGTTCTAAGTAAGAAACTCCGGTTTTTGGTCAATGTTGACTAAAATTTGATGGTATATAGTGTTTTTTGTTTAAAGTTAACTATATTTTCTAAATATCTAACAATAAACCAATGGTAGTTTTGGGTATGATAACTGATTTTAGTTTCTACGGAAATTTGTTAATTGAAATGAAAGTAGATAAATAAATACATACATACAATAAAATATTAACTGAAACGAAAGAAATATCTGCTCCTTTTTCGTATTAAAATCTAGCTAGTCAAAGAGCTATTAGTAAACTATGAATATAAAATAAGATAGAGTTAGGGGTACACATTGAAGTGATACTAAAAGCTAAAGCTTAAAACTAAATTTAGGCAGAAGGGATGCGATGGAATTAACAAGCCCTACTTCCTGCCTCGCATAAATCAATCAGCAGCTTATAAAGATAAAGTTGGAGCACACCTTATTAAAGTATCAACGTCACCGCCAGTGCCAGAGGAAACAAACACAGCGACAGGTCTCTAATGAACAAATCTTAATTAAGCAGGGAAATCAGCGCAAATTACTACAGCGCCGTGCTCTGCGAAATTAAATAAAGGAGGGAGGAGGAAGTAATTATAATAAAACAGACAAAAAAAAACTTTTTCGTCGCCTGCCGGGAGATGATAACACTTTCGGCGAAGCGACAATCTCCCTACGCCATCACTTGCACCCTCGAAACCAATACAAAGTAAACACGGAGATGGGTTTCTATGACAACATCCATCCTACGGAGCTGGAGCTGGATCTGGATCTGGAGCTGGAGCAGAAGCCCCACAACCGCCCAACCCCTCCACCGGCAGAGCGCACTGGAAGCCGAGCTTGGCACGGAGGGAAGCGTCGGCAGAGCGTCTATTAAGAGTCCTGAAACACTTTTTGTGTGTGCGGAGTGACAGTCAAAAGTCGGAGTACATAAGCAGCTTCCTTCGGGGCGAACAGCCATGCATACATTGATAGCAGAGCGAGCCCCGTAGCCCCGGCTCCTCCCTCGCCGAATCCGTTTCGTTGTCACCCCTTTGTGCGGGGCCTGAAAAACAGTCGAAGAACAAAAGAACGGTGACGAGTAGGGAAATGAATGCAAGGGACGCACAGCACCCCGTTGCGGCTGTATGGGTGCCCGGTCCTAGTTTAGTTCGCCTCTCAGAGTGAACTACGCTAGTTAGGGGCTAGGCGGTTTGTCCTCGCCACCCCGGCCCGTAAGCGCTCCGTAAGCAGCACAAAGGAAGGAACGCTCGCAGCTACTTGGAGGGCTCCTTTGTGTGCGCCCTCCCCCTCCGAGGCCCACCCCACACGCTATGTGCCGAGGGACAAAGGAGCCAGGAATGACATAAGCCAGCACCATCAACCCTTGTCACTTCGAGAGGGCGAGTCGGGCATATGCGCTGCACGACGACGTGACCAACCATTGAGCAGGAACGAAGTGCAAATGTGTGTATGTGTCATGTCCTTTGAAATTTCCCTCCGGCATCGGCCATCGAGGACGGGAGAAACCCTCGACGTTATGTCGCAATTTACTAGGGAAATGTCACCCCGAGGCGCTGCCATTGTACCACACATCGTGCGGCCCACAAAGGACATCCACTGCAGAAGATACCTCTAGGTGTATATCTAGGGCTACGGCGGTCCTCCTGTGTGGACGTGAAATGTCCGGAAATTGTGTCCTTTGATTAGAACGAAACAGCGTTTAGGACCCGGCCATTGTGGGCTTGTGTTGCTCTCCCGGGGGCTGCTTTGATGAGGATCTTCGTGTCACGGGATTGAGACGGTTTCCGTCGGATTATATCTGTGAAAAATTGCACCACCCCGATGATGTGAGCACAATGGGCGCTGCCGACAGCACGACAAGTAAGAGATTTTCGAAAAATTCATTTTAATTTCATTTGCTACTTACGAGTGCACGTACACTCGTTTCAAATGATTGCCCATTAGGTGGCTAAGAAGTGATAGCAAATGTTCTGTGCTGTATGAAGCTAAATTTTGCTGTCCCCACAATTGAAAAAGTTATACCTTAGCGACTTAAAGCGAACTACGCACATTATTTGAGTTGGTTATTACATCACTGCAGCAAGACGGTTTCGTTATTTTGGGCGCATGATAATTACAACTATTGCTCCGTTGCTCTTTTATTTGAGCCCTAAATCAAGCAGATCCGGCAAGGTGCCCATAAACTTAATTTTTCGGCCTAAAAAAGTCATGGGCTACCCTTGGCATTATCGCGAAAATCGGAAAAAATATTTTTTTTTGTTTTTAAATATTTTTCCGGTGCAATTGCTTAGTAGAATTAAAGGGCGTTTCAGAACTGTAGCCCTTTTAGCGCGGAAACGCCTATTTTAGGACCACGAGTGCATTTTCCGTGAAATTGGGGCTTTCCGGTCTCCAAAATCAAAACTATCACCTTCTACACCCTTCGGCTTGAAATATTCCCTCGGGACCTGTACTGATTTTATTTTTTTATGGAAGGCGATCATGTTCCCGTCGTCTGGGCAAAATTTCAGAGCTTATAAATTTAGTTTAGGGCCAGGGCAGAGATTTTTCCGGAAAAAGGGCTTTTTTTTTATAAAATTCGCCTCTCATCAGGTAAAAGTTGATAACTCGGCGAATTTAACTCCGATTTGACTGTGGTTTTTTGTTTTGGACAGCTGAAGGCCATGTGAAACCTTTAAAAATATGAACTTTATTTTTGTATTAACTATAATACTTTGCAAAATTATTGTTTTTTTTTCAAGGTTTTCCCCTCTTATTATTTTAAATTCTTAAAAATCCATTCGTTTTTTTGTTACATATGAGTTGTTGATATTTACTAAATTTTTTGTTGGTTTTATTTTAGTATATAAGGGGTATATTACGACAATTAATTGTACTGGGGACATCCCGTCAAATTTAGTTGACTCAGTTACCACTAGAAGTTCCAAGGCCAATCAAATTGACTGGTGCTTAATATTTCCCTACATTTAATTAAATAATTTTTTTAAAATTCTCAAAGATTAATAAGATTAAGAATTGCGAGATAGTTGAAAACATTTTTCCATTTATAATTACTAATTCAAATTTGAAAGGGCATTTAATTTAAGGTGTAGAAAATTGTTAAAATTACAGCAAGTCAGTTCATGTGTAAATGCTGCTGAATACCGCTTTCTAAGCTTGCTTGAATTCTCAGCATCTACCTAAAGACTATTGCAATATTAGTTATACGATGTAATACATTTCTGGATAAATTTATTGAATCTCTAGCAAAGCTAACCAGAATTAAGTTGTAAATAGTAAATTTTCCTAGATTTCATATGAGCTTTAATGGTAAAGCAGGCAAATATTTTTCTGCCTTTCAGTTGTATTTCCCAGAAAACTATTGAACTAAACTAGAAATGTAGGAAATAATTACAATAGAATTTTAGTGATTTGCTTTTCACTATGATTTGAACTGCATATCTGGGAAACCAACTCCAGTTTTAATTTACTGTGAAATCATAACCACATAAATAAAAAGAGCTATCAAAGTTAGAGTCACATAGTTTGTATCTTAAAGTGTTTGGTGTTATTTCAAATTAAAAATGTAGAGCTCTTATTCCATCAGCTTTTACTATCAAAAGTAAGGCTTTTGGTTTATTTAATAAGCTCATTTTATGAATATTCAATTAGCCATTTTTGGCAATTATTACTAATAAGTGTAGAAATATTACTTTTTAAACAACTTACAGAGTATAAAGGAAAAACAAGGTTTACATTTTTATTTTATTTCGTTTTGAATATTAAGACTTTTGGGTTTAGGGATAAGTTAAAGACACATTTGAATTCTTTAACCCTTTTTTTCAGGAAAAGTAATAATAGTTTTTAAAACAAAATGTATTAACAATATAAATGCAGTTATATGCATTATATAACTAGAAGGGAGTTGAAATCGGTCATTACTAGCCCAGTAAACGTATTTAAGAAAGTTGTAATTGAAATAGCTCTTAATTCTGTCGTAAAACGACTTGTGATGTAATTACATACTCAGATAAATTAGTGTCAAGAGACGTTATTTATAGCCCTATATTCCAAATTCAATACAAGCACTATAATTACGAGTACACTTGTTTTTAATTAAATGAAGAAGTGGAACCCACAAACTTTGAGTTAGTCAGCCAGAATATCCAAACCAATTCTTTGGGAACTTGAGTTATTGTCAGTCCCCTCGCTAGAATCTTAAATTTCAATTTTGGTGATAGCCGTGACGCATCTCGAGCACTGCTTATTTGGTTGGGTGCCCCTAGGCCGTGTGCTGTGGTGTTAGTGACAGTGACGCCATCATTATCTGATCACACATTTCGGTCAATACAAAGCAGGGATTGAGTGGGGAGTGGATCTGCCGCCCTCATTCAGGAAAGATACTCATAGGTTGTCCCTCGGGTGACTGCTAAAAGATATCCCCGAGCTCCCTGTTCTCTAGGATATATGCGTTCACCATAAGAAGACACACGCCGAACCGGGTACATAGCGCTCATTATTAATGCAGAAGGAGCGGATACATAAAACATTTCAGGGGTGTTACTGGAGTATTTCAGTCAAAAGGGATTTTGAAGGATATGGTTCAGTGGCATATCCATTTCTGCCAGGATACGAAATATTTAATAAGCAAAGCGGGAGCCAGATCATGGGAGGATGTTTCGCAGACCCCTGCTGTGCTGCTACGGATAATTGTTTTGATATATCATTGGAAACTCTGCCTGGGCATGTACGGGAGTATCCTTTTAATGATTTAATAATCTGGAAATGGATGCCATCCTTGCTCTCAAGGGCAAAGGCAACTTTGATTTGTTTGAAATTGAGTTATGTGTATGTGAATGGGTTTTGTATCTTTGATTGAAGCAAAGGGACGGTCCAAAATGGTCAGCTTATTAGGAATTGTGGCAGCAGGGGTCATTACAAGGCACAGTTTTGCCTGTTACAATCCACTGTGCTGTCTAAAACTGACACTACAAGATATTGGTTGTCCTTAATCGCACTAAATTGACCGTTTCTTAATTTTATTATCAAACCAAAATCACGTGGGGAGACCAACGCAATGGCTCTCTAGCAGATTATCATTTCTTCATTCTATTTGAAAGACATTTCTCTTTGAGAAAATGTCCAAATAAAAGACAGTGCCTTCAACAGAGCAAAGAAAGTAAATTATTAAAATAATTTAGTTTTTTTTTTTTTATTAGATTCATTTGGAGGTCTACAAAGTCAGCTCGGAATCACTATACTAGAAAAACGAATAACAAGCATAAAATTGTTGGCGCGTAAAATATTCATTTAGAATTTAGATTTTCGAAAATGTACTCTTACAGCATCTCAAATTAATTCTGTCATACATTTATTTATTCTGCTTTAATTTCATGTGAAAAGAGAACAAATTGAGAAATACATAATCATATGATATAAAAACAATTCACAAATATATAAATTTACTAAGAATTAAAATACCAGGCCACGAAGTTATCGCATTTCGTGCATTTACCAAACATTTAAGACTGCTTTCAAATTTGTTATATTCCGATCGGTCTAGAATTCCTTCCGTGCCAAGAGCACAGGTGATTTATAAATATTATCATCTATCTACACTATTTACCTGAAGAGAATAAGATCGATCCTACATGAATTACAACCTCAGATTGTGTATCGCAGTAATTTAAGGTTGAAATACTGCTCCAATGCTTTTAAAAGAGGTTCGAGGGTAAATCCCACTAATTTTGGGGATATTAACAGTACTAAAGTCTGTTTATGTAGCGAGATTTGCACTGGAAGCCATGCGAATATTACGGATTCAGACTAACCAGAAGAAAAGAAATGAGCAGAGCTCCTTTTGCAACCGTGGTGCATCCAATTAAAATGGATCTGCACGCAGATGAAATAGACGAAACGTGTGGTTACGGTAATTGCAACTCAAACATGGTCTGCGGCCCTGGCTCTGAGGTTTCAAGGGCTTGGGCATGGCCAAATGAGTGGCCGCTTTCTAGGCGATTAAACGAGTCAACACACCAGAAACCACCAGATTGAGTTTCTGAAAGTTGCAAAAATTGTAAAGTCAAGCAAAACTTGTGCAGCGAAACATTATGAAAGACAACAAGCAAGACAGTAGGAAAGGAAAAATCGAGGGGGGTCGGGCGGCGCGATTTGTACAGAGGCTGGCAGAATTCCTATTTCTTCCTTCCCAACGCTAGGCCCACGGCCTTCGTTGGAAAGTTCTTCAGATTTCAACGGTCCCGCCACCGCCCGCCGTGATGCCCTTGAGAGGAGGGGAATTTGAAATTGTGATTTTTTTGCTTACGACTTTGTCTGGCGTCGGAACTATGGGCGCTCCGCTTCGAATGGGGCATTTCGTTATACAATGCCGAAACCAAATATTGTGTCCTCGTTATATTGAAAATCGAGCTTCGTCAGGGAAAACGAATTCTTCGTCGTTTTTTCTGCTTTTCTAGAAATTCTCATTATCCTTCGACTTGATCTTATTTGCGTTCAGTTGGCGTTCTCCGAACTCAGTTTTGTTTACTTTTTAACTTCTTTGAAAGCAGATATTTCTACGTAGACGAGCTGCTCCTTTCACGACGGATTTTCCGGGATTTTCCTGAAATTCTATCTCGAGAGCTGGCATAATTTGGGTCACCCCTTTGTGTTAAAACCTCCCTGCATGCATCACCTAATTTCAAATAGCTAAATGCGAAAATTTCGCAAATAGTTCAGTCCCTACGGCTGACGGCTTTTCATCCAGACGCAGAGACTCCTTCAGGTCTGAAAGGCGGTCCGGCGCAGTCCTTCTAATTTGAATGGGCCGCCAACTAGCCAAAAAAAACATTTTTAACGACAAACTTATGCAGGCCATTAAATGCAACTTTAAAACGTCCTCTCGACAGGACGAGAGCGGATAATTACTTGAATTTAATCATTATGACGGCAGGAACGGATAAATGCATTCGAGTGTATTTCTGGGCCTTTTCAGGTGCAGTTGTCGCTCTGCTCGTTCATTCAAACGCCACTCGAGTTTCGTTAATTCTTGGCAATTTCGTTGATAACCTGCGCAAGTTTAATTGACCAAAATTTCGCTGATGACCAATTTGCGTTGAATGCAGAGTAAAATTGAGCTTTTGCCCGAAGTGG
Organism: Philonicus albiceps; assembly: GCA_963969385.1. NCBI lineage: Eukaryota > Metazoa > Arthropoda > Insecta > Diptera > Asilidae > Philonicus > Philonicus albiceps. The sequence goes on along the minus strand of OZ017774.1, from coordinate 45,326,293 downwards.
GCATTTTGCGATGCGGGCCCGCCTCAAGTGTTGCAACACTGTGACGGAAATTTGAATGAGCACTGCGGCTGATAAGTCAACGTCATGCTCCGTGAAAATCCGAGCAGGAGGACTGCTTTTGGCGTTGAATCTTTGCTCCTCTCACAAATATAAATTCGTAAATTGTTCAGATGATTTTAGATTTCAGTGCAGAATTTATGCATGTCGTCTGTGAACTCCTGAACTCCTTCCGGTAAGCACTGTATAACTGGTAAAAGTAGGAAAATTTAAATTTCGCACTCACGCATTTTTTTGAATATCTCTCACATAAAACAAATGTCCGAGAACGATAGATATAGGAACTTCAGCATTGCTGTTGTCAGTAAGGCGGTTTGGTCCTAAAATAGAGCCTTGTGGAATTTTTATGGTGATGTATTTTATTACGAAAAATGTGAGTATTACCTTACTGTAATAAGAGCCAGTGCATCAAAATTCAAAGGTTTATAATTTCGTGAGTAACTCATGCTAAACAGTCTCAAAAAGCATTTTCATGTCTAACTAATGCCAGTGGGGTATATTTTTAATGGTCTTCGAAATTGGTTGGGAATTATTTTCGCAGGTCTTAATTCAAGGTGCTCTTTTTAAGAAAGAATTTGCATCTTTTAGTCTGCTAACTGCAGTCAGAGAAAAGGAGAGACTTTTCCAGGATCATTTTTTATGCTTCCCACTGTAACCGCTCCTCTCCAATTCCCCGTCGCACGTCCTTAGGCTTGGTCACTTTCCGCTTTTCTTGGCTTTCTGAATGAGATTTCTTAAGCTACAAATAATTATCAAGGTATTTCCCATTGTCTGCAAAAAAATTATTTAACTCGCGTCACCCACCATTTGTTTTAAATTAAAATGTATTAAATAAAATACCAATTTTTCTCCTTCTGCAAGTTCACTTCCTTTTCTCCTCATCTTACCTCTCGACTTTCTGAAATAAGCTTTTCCCCTTCGGGAAGTACTGCTGCCTTCTCCTATTCGGCGGTAGATGTCACTCGGGTGTAAGGAGCTGATTGCGTTGGAAAAAATACTTTACGAGGCCCAAGACTTTGTGGGCCACGGGTGCGGGGGCGCTGTAAAAAGGCCAGGATAAAAACGTCGATTAATTAAAACCAATCAAACCCAAATGGACAGTTAATAATGAGAAAAATCGAGCAGATTCCCTTTTGCGGACTTTTGCGCGGTTTTAAATGAGCCACCACCAGCTAGGGGATGTCAAGGGCCCCCATGGCCCGCTGGTTAATTGGATGCGTGCCCTTTTCATTCACTGCTGCAGGAGCCGCTCGGAGCCCCCTTTGTTTTTAGAAGGTTCGGTGTTGTTTTTTATGGCCATCAACTCACGCGATATTGCCTCCGATGCGATACTGACCCTAGGCGCGCCCGTTGGCACTCTTTCGGAGGTGGCAGGCTGCATGCGGGCTTAGCACCAGAAAATCTCAGCCCTCGAAAGGGCGACTGCAAAATCGCCGATAAAACAAATCAAGTAATCGCGCTAAATTAATTAATTCTTGGTTTTTTAGAAGATAAGTGGAACTTAGGGAAATGGAGTGTTCCGGGTAATTTCCCTTGTTATTCACATCTTGGGAATCAAAGAAGTTTCTTGTGTTGTGGGCTGTTGATTTTATAAATTTGAGAAATAATTCAGAACTAAAGATTTGCTTTTGTTCAGTTTTATGGCTTAAGAAAAAAATTTAGAAGAAAATTGGAGACTTTGATTCTTCTGTTTCTTGTTTTATTTATTTTAGTTTTATTATATACGGTCACCTCTGTCTCTCTAGGGTCTCAATTACTTTAGTAAAATTTTTTCATACTCATTTATATTTACTTGGAAACTGAATTAGCTGGACAGTTATTTTAGAAATTATTTAAATTGCAGTGAGCGGCCAGAAGAAGCAGGATTTGAAGTGGGGCTTGGATTCAGCCGAATTGAATGAGATAATCCTGAGCAGAATGTTTGCGTCCCCGACGCGTATCCCAACCCCTCTTCCCCGGAAATTTGCGAATAAAGAAGGCTTCGTAGTCGCCGTAAATCACGACGGGGCTACCATTTTCGCTGATTAAAATTCATCGGAGGCGTCAAATGACATTTGTGTTCCCCTGTTGACCAGCCCGTTTTTATCTTGCGCGCCTCACTCCATCGCTCAAGTAGCTGTCAACTGACCGAAGTTAACTACCCCAGCCAGAGGTGATAACGGCAACAAGAAAAAGGCATCGCGGCACACTGCACTGAGGATAACTGCCCAAACGACTGGGATTCAGGGAAAGATGACATTTAGCGGACACCTACCTGCACTGGAGGTGTCCGGTTGCATGTTTCTCTATTGCGCGGCCGCAGACTCGCCGTTATCTGCAAATGCAAGAAAACTCGAAAGTGCCAGCCGAAACGCGGCCTATCGCCACTGTCGATCTTTTAAAGTATAAATTTGTTACTTTTAGCACTTTTGCGTTCTCTCATTCACCGAATTGGCATTGGAAAGTGGTAAGGCCTATGGACAGTTGCAGGACGCAGGTAGGTGCTATTTAACATACTTTTGAATCGAATATTCCTAATAAATAAAATCTTAAATGAGTATCGCGGGGGTAATTGAGAAAAACCTCAGATTAATCAAAAATGTAGTAGTACTAATAGCTTCTAATTTTTCTAATTAACCTACTTAAAAGAGTCCATCAGTGACAAATGTCGATTTGTCAATATGTGAGGGTATTATAACAATTTGAAGTTGTGGTGCTTCTTCACAGGTAGAAGGCAAAGTTCTTTTGTTTGCATTGAAAACTATCTCCTCTCGCACGCCCACCCGCTGTTGTGGTAATAGTAAATGAGGAAAGCAAAGCCTTTTTCTGCGGGTGACAAAATTAGCGTCAACTGCCTCTGGGCGGCACTCGTGCATTAAAATGAGCAGGAAAGAAGCAGCATACAATGAAGCGGTGCAACTGCAATTAGTACTTGTCGTGTTCACCTGAGCACGCCTCAACGTTAAGGGGGGTATGGAAAATTGTCAAAAGTCCGTAAAAAACCTTCGAGATGTTGCGGGAAGCGATTGGCGTGAAAAATTGGCTCATTATTGGCTGGAGATTTCCGCTTTTATATTTCGAGATTCCCCAGCTCCATTTATTTTTATTGCTCGCTTATTCTTTGGTTGCGCGGTGCCATGTAGCGACAGCGGAACTTAATGGCAATGACTGCGATATTTCATTTAGGCGAACAAGGACTAAAGGGGGTAAATATTAATGAGCGAGTATTACTCATAATGGGGAGGGAGTGGCGCAGCTCACAGAAAAACGTTGTTATGCGCCACGGAATGAAATATTATCGGGCCTCATTATTTGAGGACGCCAAAAATATGATAAACCACGAGTAATAAAATATTGATAAGTACGGATTTTACTTTATCATACTTTGAAAGCAACTTTTATACCACGACTAAAAAATGAATGTTTTAATGATGAAAAGAAGCCTTTTTTTATAGTAAACCTTAATTATATATTTACCTAATTATAAAATACTGAATCTAATGTAGTCTTTAGCTTTGGCAATCTTGTACTTATCCATTTTTAAGAAAGTATTCATATGCATGACACATGGCATGTTATTATTTATCTATAAGATGATATTTCCTAACATAAAATATGCACATCGAGACCCTTAAATGCTGCTAAGAATTTGTTTCACTGCAAACCCAGCATTTCATGAATTTTCACCCGAGCAGATTCTGTGACAATCCTCGTAAAATTGATTAATAAAAATGCATCAAGTGACGTGCTATTCCCATTGTTCACTTCATCCTCCCCCTGCCCGTTCGCTCCAAAGAACGGGCTCACAGCGCAGTGCCATGCCTTCAGCATAAAAAAATCGAATCAGGAAACGCCTCATCAACTCCGGTCTATAAGACGATAATTAAAGGGATATTCTGCGGAGACATCCCCGCCTCGTGTGTCTTCCAGCAAAAGCCGGCAATCGCATTAATTTCGCGTGAAATTTTTCTACGAATGCCACCCACTGGGCCCCAGAGCGACTGAAAAGCACAGTCTGCGACACAATTAAGTCTCGGGGGCTCGAGAGCGGGGTGTGCATAGCTGGCGGAGGCGCCTACTCAAGCGCACTAACTCCATTATCCGAAATCCCCAAAATCCTAGGCGGACGTGTTGACTAATGTGCGGTGTGACATTTTTCCGTTCTGTGAGGCAGGGAATTATACGCCGGGCCAGGAAACAGGGACTCTAACAACCCATAAAAATGGAAAATTACACGAGAAGAAACGCTGCTCTTCCTGCTGTTCGTCTTGAGGATGTGTCCGCAAGAACACCACCATGTCGCATGCTGAGATACGCACTTTTCGTAACTGAAGGGGTGCGAGGCGGGGAGCACAACCACTAAAATTCGCGGTTCATAAATTCACAGCGTGAAGCTGGAAACGACGATGAGTCCGTTGAAGACCGCGTTTTGCAGGCACTTGGTGGTGGGTCTTGCGGCGGTCGGAAGCTGTTCATCTACGTCCGAAAAGGATTTATCGTGCGGCAATGCGCTGCGCTGCGACTAGACGCTAGCTGGTAGCGGCTATCTTTTAGCCGCTGGCCAATTCGTTGCAATTTATTGAATTCGCGAGACTATGCTGGTCGAATGCTAATTTGCTTCCTCCGAGAACAAAAGGAAGTTGGTTTTTTTGCTCTATCACCTCGAGGTGGCTTGTCATTCAATTCATCGTTATTTTCAGCGCTGCCTGAGTGTTAAATGGACGGTGGTGAGTTTTTATTTTTGCTTATTTACAAAATTGTCTGATTCTGCATAGACTCGCCTTTAATTATTAAAATTTTACTATTCTGGAATACGTTGTATCTAAAGTTCTAGCGCAAGGGAAATAGGGAAACCAGAAATGGAACAAAGAAGTCTTCTGAATTTAAATGTTTATTTTGATGCAGGGACTGTAACAGTTTTACGATAAACATAAAATAAAATATTGAACTGTATGAGTAGATATGACTAATATAAACTTTTAGAGGTATGTCTAAAAGTACCCAACTATACATGTACAGTTAAGCAAAATTTGGGGCAATTTTCAACACAATGAGTTTAAAATCCGTTTTCTGCTCTTAACTGAAAAAATAAATTTGCAAACGATATGTGCTAAGTTACCAAATTCCAAGTGGAGTTTTTTTCAGAATTCTAGGCAAAAGATTTTGATATTAGTTTAGATCGATGGGCTGAATCGAAAAGGGGTGCTCGGGTTGAGTTTACCTTTGATCGTCACTTGGCATTTTAACGATCGCTAGGTACTTTTTCGTCGACACACGCGAGAGTGAGTCTCATCTTTTAAAGGCGAGGCCGCAATGCCCGTTGAATGGCAAATTACAAAATTATTTCTGCAGTGGAAATCAGTCGCAGAAATAAATTCGGTCTGCGTCACCGGTGCACATTGGCGATCTTCCTGACGTTCTTCGCGGGACCAGCGCTCAATTTCGCGATCGGCGGAGGCAGATCAACGGTCGCGCCAGAATCGATGGACATTCGGCATTTTCTGATGGTGTTAGGTGTCAATTTGATAAGTGACTCCTTTTGGATCCCGCAGAGCAGCCGACTTTTGTCTTGCCATGAACAATTGAATGTTTTCGCCTTTAATTGATTTCCATGCCAGCCTGAACTGAGTTGTATGCTACACGACAGTCGAAAATTATTTCCAATTGTCTGCAGCCCGGCACCACACTTCGGTGCGGAATTCACGAAATTTTCCTAACAATTTCCAGGGCCTCCGGCTGGGGAGTCATTCGCGGACGAGAGGTGATTTGTGGTATTCCCGCGTCCAGGTAATCTCTTGTCCGACTTTGAAGATTCGCAGCGAGCAGCGCGAACAGTGAGGCGGTGCGAGTGATTTGCGTGCGAACTGGCTGCAACTTTTGTACCTGTTGACCGGGGAGTTACACCGGCGACATCGCACGGGAATGACTGTGCTACTGCTGGATTTAATTTAAGATCCTTGGCACAAAGCAGGCGCAAAAGGCGACCGGTAAAAAGGCCGAGAAAATTTGTACAACCGGAGCCTTCTGGAACACTACTCCCTGGGCCCGTTGTCGTAGTCGGGAATTTATGCGGTAGATCTTCGCGGTGTTCTAGATTTTTCGTTTTGGTGCGACGGCAATTACAGCGACTTCCAAAGGCGACCGAAACTTGTTCGGGTGTCGAATGGAATTTTAAATGAAAATTTAAAAGGATGTCCACAGCCCAAATCAAACCGAAGTCGCTACTGTGGTGAGGGCTCCGTTGAACGCGAAGCGCTTTATATGCTAATCCAGGGTCCGCGGAGGAATTAGTGGGAAGGATGTGGTAATGACCAAGCCGAGGTGTTAAAATGTTGTGTTTTAAACGATCTCCAGAAGGCAAGATTTCTGCAGTTAAATTATAGCCTCATGAAAATTTATGTGGGACAGTTTTGGTCATCTTGTAGTTGAAAGTCATTCAAGTTATTTTTTAAAGTTTCCAAATGGCGCAGTATTTTTAAAACTAAAATGCAATCACGGAAATGATCCGAATAACCAAATAAATCGTGTTGCAGCGCTTCAAACTGGTGTATGGAAACGTTTTAATGCGCAAACAATTTTTTTTGCTATGTTTTTAATGATCCATTGGATGTAGTTTTTGTAATCTAAATTAAGTAAATTAAGTAAAGGAGCTTTTTATAAAATTAAAATATCGCAAAAGAAACCAGGAGAAGCACGGACTTGGCTAATTTCGGAGATTTCAGTAGTTTGTTTTCTTGAATACTCAAAAAGCACTCATGTGCCCTCTTCAAGCGGAGCTTACTCACTTGAAAATGTTTTTCTTATTTTGGATACTCGTTTTCCATTGTAGCGGCCAGGGACACTCTTTCCCTTGCTTCGCTCGAAAGGTGCACTTGCACCCCCCCTCCTGCTTGCATCTCACTTCATTGCAGTCCCAGTAAAATAAAATTTTGGCACCTCTCAAGTAGCTGCGAGGTGCTGGCTGACACTAAGAGTCTCCGCTGCATGCAGATAAGCCAGCCTCCTCAGTTGGGGCTAGAACATCCTGAAATTATATTCTGGCTTTCAACAGTTTTCCTGTGCTCGGAATATGCTTCAACGGATTTCGTCCCTTAGGCCTTTCAAGAGTTTTTAAATGCTTTTCTCCCCAAGGGCTCCAGAACATCCAACGTATGAATTTTTGTTGAACTAACCGTTCCCCAAGTGTTGACGGAAATTTTAAGTTCTTCGAGTGTGAGATTAAAGGCAGTGGAATGGGTACCAGATATTCGAGTCCCTTGTTATGCTGCAATTTTTCTTGAAGGCGTGAAGAGCCCTTTGTTTGCCCGCCTTTACGATGCCGCCTGCGATTAATGCAAATCGCGTGAATGGGGAATTGTTGCGTTCCATTACCTGTCTTTGGGGCTTGAGTGCCCCCATTGAAGAGACCGGCTTAAACCGAGTCTTGGCTAATGAAGATACCGCAGAATTCTGCTTATGTACTGCGTTAAGCCTTGGAGAAATTCAAATTTAATCAGTTTGCTCGTGACTGATTTTATAATTTTATAATTCTAAGTGGTAGTAACAGCAAGTGGCGTAAAATTGTGTGAAAAGATATAATCAATTTGAACTATACTTTAATTCGCTCTTTAGTAAAAACTCGTTATGATTATGACTTAGTAGTAATAGAAATCGTAAATCAAAGCCTGATAGCTATTCATTAACCGCTTTTATGAGAGCTCAAGAATTTTTTAGGTATAAAATGTTTTTTGTCACCCGAGGTCTAAACTACCATAAGCTACCATAAATGTGTACAAAGGTGATGCATCAAAAATATCCCTGATCATTAGGCGAAGTTTTGAGTCGAAGAGTGAAGAATTTTTCTGGTCTGATAGACAGCGTGTCATAAAACTAAAAGCTGGGAATGAAGCCATCATTGGAGCCTAATAAAGTCCGCTTCTTGGCACCAGCATAGATTTGATGGTCATTTACTGCTTTACTGGTTTATGGTTGTACCTCCAAATCTAGCGCGTCGGCAATCTGATTAGAAATGCGCTGAAGGCGTTAAAACACGGAAACCTTTCGAATTCTTAAAAAGTTCCCCAAAATGGGCCGGGAAGCGGTGTCCAAAATTTCTTCATTACAAGATTTCTAGGTAAAAGCAATAAACGATTCACAGCTAAGACACGATCAGCACTTAATTCAATTTTCTGACACATTTCCAGGAAGGCTTTCTGGCGAGATCACCTGTAGTGCTGGTGTCGTACGTGTGGAAAGGGTTCGTTTCTACACTTTCTTCGAATGTTTCGTTACTTACGAATGCGTAACGCTTCGTCTCGGGTTAAGGACCTGTTATCATCCGGTGATCAAATCACAGGTAGCACGCAGGCCAGTTATCGTTTGACATGAAAAACAAGATCTCAACCATATCGAACGTTTTTGTGGGCGGAAATTCATGAATCTGGAAAGATTTATTTGTTCCAGCTCTGAGAGCCCCGGGGTGGTGGGTTGTGCTTCACAGCACGTTTACTCGCGAGATGTTCAGGTGCTTTTCGTTAAATCATCATATACTTGGCATTTATCTTTAGGTTCTTAAGTTTTCGGCCAAAACTCGCAGATAGTTTTTAAATTTAAGACAAAGCTAAGGAGGCAAGATTTGCGGCTTTATGTATGATTTATCAAAACTTTATTAAAAAGCACAGAAAATGTATAAAAAATACTGTCCCATAAGGGAATTAAAAATTAAAATATTTGTTTCTTTTAACAAATTAAAGTGCTATGAAGTTGCATTTATCGTTGAAATAAATTGGAATAAAATTCGGAGTTGAACAGGGAAGCTTAATTTCATCATCTCTTACTTTTATAAAGTGTTCCGGTGCAAGTGAACTACCTCCTGTAAAATTTTCAAAATTGCCGCTGCAGTCTTAATGTAATTAGTTTTGTTTTTCCTTTTTGGGCTCCACAATTTTATGCTTCCCCAAAGTTGGTTTAATGTAAGCAAAGAAGAGTCGCGGGAACTGCAGCCAGCCGGTAAAATCAGGTGATTAATATTCAACGACCGGGGCAAGATCGCTGCGCGCAACTCGAGTACCACCAGTTCTACAAGGGCTGATGATCTGTTTACGAGACCGCGGAGCCAGAGTTCACTGTTTTACTGCCGCTGCGGCTCGCTTTAGCGTCTCTCGGGATGCTGCAGTCCATTTATTTGCCGGTGCAGCTATTCATTGAGCAAGCGCGCAAGTTTTTGGCGATACGACTGCAAATTAGTAGAGAAATAATTTTTGAGGATCTTTGTGACAGGATCTAGTGGAAATTTTGAAGATAAAAATGTCGCACATTTTGCGACTTAAACCTCTGGGGCGGGCAGTGCGTGAACCCCCTACGTAATTAAGCTTTCGACTTGATGAATTTTTCTAATCAGGACGAATAGCGACCGGGATGCAAGGGCACTCGATCCACTATCTATTTACGAGTGGCGTCCTCGATAACTTTTGCCGCAAATCAAGTGGGAATGAAGAGATTCCCTGACCCAGGGGTCGTCACGTCCTGGCCGAGCCGCGCTGGGTTACGTGGCGGGTTTAGGTAACAGCGAAGCCCCAATTAGTCTAATGTAATCCCCCTGGTGGCTTATCATAACGACGGCACTCAAAGGGCTATTAATGGGTAGATATGGCTGCGGTCACTGTCGGGATTGATTAAATGCGCACTGGATGTGTTTGGGCTTATCGAAAATTGCCGGCCTGCTTTTGAGAACTATAGGGCCTTCAATAGGCGTGGTGGGGTCTCGGCCGGACTCATAGCTTTTAATCACATACCCCGAGGTGTTTCGCCTCAAGTACTTAATTAATTGGTGGCCGAAATCAATGCGGCGCCTTTTTCCAAAGCTTGGAACTGGGGGTAAGGAGGCAATTAGGACAGTTTGAGTTTACCAATTTTTAAACACATTTTAAATAACTCTACTTTTGCATTTTATTAAGGTAAAATAAGTTAGAGGTAGCGCCAATAATATGTAAATGTAATTTAAAGAATTAAACTGATGCTATTCAAATGCGGAGTTTTATAGATATATAAAAATTGCGGGAAATAGCTTCTATTGAACTAACTACAGTCTTAACTTTTTAAAACATAACGCATAGTTTTGAGGCGTTCTGATTGTGCATTATGCAAACAGGGGCGGGAATATTTAGCAACTATTTGCAGGTGAATCCGTCGCATGAGGAACTTTTGAGCATTCGCTGGAGAAGTCAATAAATCTCATGAGGTTCCCAAGAAAGTGCTGGCATTTGAAGCAGAACTGAAGCCTGCAAAATTAAGGACTTGAGGACTTCTTTTGAATTTATGGGTTAATTAGCATACTTTAACTTTTATCTAACAACATTAGAGCTAAAAGCGCTCCATTCTGTCGGCACAATTGGGGCCCACGAAATTTCCCCTAAATGCAGAACTTTCCGGTAACTTTTTTACATCACGAAAGTCAGTCGGGGAAAGGTGGGCATAATACGCGAAGACAACATGCGACATAGCTTCGTCCTCGCCGCCTCGATGCCAAAAGACAAAAAATAACTCTAATTGCACGGAATTAAAATTAATATACTGTCATAGTTTGCGGGAAGAGTCCTTTAGCCCGTGCCAGTCGCGAGATATCGCCACATACTAAAGGGTTACGTTACGAGTCACTCGGGACCTCACGGCAGGGAAATTAGTTCGCGTTTAATTTATATGAACGCGCAAGGATTTGTTTATTTTCGGATTATTTGCGGCCATGTGACAGTTTCCTTGACTTGGCCCATTAAATTAAAATTTTATTGCGGAACTGATTTCATTTTAACAAGGCAATTTCGCGAACTTTGTCGCTACTTAGTTCACGAGTTTAACGGCAATTTTACAGCCCCTATTGCCTTTTAAGTAGTTTAAGATTACAATGATCTGTCCGTAGGCAAATGTATGCTATGTATCTTTTTCTTTATTTTTTTGGTTGGAACGAGAATTATAGTTCATATTTAATAAAACCCCTAATTATGTAACCTAGATAGTTTTGAGTACGAGGTCTAATGGGTCTAGTGTACTAAATGCTACTAAATTACGTTCTATTTCAATTATTATTATTATTATTGGAGTGGGCGAGACGTGTAGCCTCAAGCGCTCAGACATTTTGTCCATTGCACTCATTGACCCATTGTATTCGTGGAGTAGAATACCATGGTTATCGTAGGATTCGAACCCACAGTTAACAACTGATCTACCGTAGGCCCCCTCTATTTCAATTTTAAAAAAAACATATTTTCAATTACCCAATCTTTGGCCTTTTGTAGGGCACAAACTAGACGAACGCGACCCTCAGCTGGGTCCATACCCACTTCGCGCACCACAGGCTTTTCACTGCGTGGGAAACGGCGGTATTCAAAAAATTGCGGAAGTTTAAAAACTGAGCCGTCGTCAATTTTGCGTGAATCGGGGAAATGTGAGTAAATCGTGCGGACGTGTTGTATTAGTCGCCATCGGAGCCCGGGTGATTGTGCCCGAAACAAACGTAGCTCAATCGACCAGAAATTGTCCGGTGAATGTTAAATTATGCGCACAGGTGAGCGTCGGCTAAATGAAATTATTAACCGCAGGGGGATGGGCTCGATGTTGACTAAAATTTCACAATGAGTTTCACTGCCGCAATTTTGCCTCCAACTATTTCGCATTTATTTTGTATGCTTTAAACATGAACGTTAAATTGACCGTGGCTTTCTCTTTAGAGTCAATAGAGCTGGCGGCGATCAAAAATACAGAACATGCCACGAGAAATTATTTTTTAATAATATTGCAAGGCGCACTCTCCTTTTTAAAATTATTTTGTGGTAAATTTTATTTCTTGTTTTAATTTGAGCTAATTTTCGAGCAATTAAAAATTATGAGAAAATACACCTTATTTAATTGGCATAATGTCCCGATGCGAATTTCATAGAGTAGGGTGCTTTTATAGCCCGGAGAAATGCATATTTAGTTTATTTAGGCATAGACATTTTAGGATACTGCTTTAAATTAATTACCCTGTAACCTGTTCCTACGTGAGCCTCGGGTTCTGAAAATATGATCAGGATCCAAGAGCTCGGAGAAAACGCAGGTGCTAAGATGGTTCCAAATTGAGATCAAAAGCGGGCAGAGACCTCAGTTGAGGCGCAACAATGGCAGTAATTGCATTTCGCCACTTCCACTGGCACTTGGTCTAACGAGCGCTCGGCTGGGTCCAATTGCTGCTAGATGCGGCCGACAAACGCAGATTGAGATCTCAGGACCATATAAAGCGGTCCGTGCCGCTTTTGGTCAATTTAAGCTGCACAGCCGCAACACTTGAATGCAAAGGTGATTGCCGGGGAATTTCTGAAACCGGCGAATCGAGCCGGCCAACATGGCAGACTCACACTTACTGCGTGTAAAAATTTAAGTAATTCGCGCGTAATTCGAGCGACAAAAAGCAGCAGCACCGAGCCGGCCAACAAAGCCGCCAAGGTGCTCTCTATTTCGCAGATTTCTCCCCCCGATCGACACTCTATGGAATTTCCAGAAACCGTCAAGGAGCATCCGACATACCAGGGGCGCGTTTGTTCTGTGCACCCGAACCCGGCTCGAAATTGCCAAGACACTGTCTCCGGGAGTACAGCCTGCAGCGGGCAAAAAAGTGTTGTTAAGCAGCAAAAATCAATTTTCCTGTCACCCATCAATCACGGGCTTATGGTCAGCGGGCTGATCGGAGGCCATTCGGCAAACATCTCCGCCAGTGGAGCCCCGGTTCCTTGACCACTTAACTTGACGCAGGATCGTGACGAATTGTGTGACATGGTCGAACTGGTGATCATGATCACCTCTCGGCAGATGACGGTGTAGCGCACGCAAAGTGGAAATTGATATGTCATCGGATGACGGCGAAAACATTGCGCTCTTAGGGAAACGAGCTGCAAAAAAATTAACAAATAGATCCGAAATTATTGCAATAAATCTAATTTACGACCGGTGACAGGGACATGAAAATTACACCGGGGCATCCGACGCCGTGGCGCTGGGCTCGAGCTTGAGCCTGGGCCTGAGCCTGAGCTGGTCGCGTCGCCGCCGCGGACCAATTTGTTCGGCCGACGATCGCAATTACCCCCTCAGTCGACATATGGATCCGATGATTGACTGACAACTGCCCTGGATGGAAAGCTTCAGCTCACCAGCGACGTAACAAAATTATTGGCAGGAATGCTGAAATTCAATTCCCCACAGAATAGCCGTGCGATCGTGACTCCTAGAAAAGTTCGCTACAAATTCTTTCGCGGTTTTTTCCACACAGGCAAAGAACCACTTTCGCAAGTCGACTCCGAATTTCACAAGCTTACTGTACTGCTGTGAAAACTCTAATAAAAATTTTCCTTTTGCCTGCAGAAAGGAAGTTTGGCTTAGTTATCCTTCTGGAAGGGTTGTAATTTGTAGCATAAAATATTTTAGTAAATAAACAGCAGACACAATTCTTCTAGATAGATTCGCCCTCCCAATATCCATTTAACTGTTTGGATGAGGGAATGGTCTCAATGCTGTTGTAAAATGAAAATTTTCATACGCCTCTAACTCTTCGCTTGTAGTGCTTACTTTAGATTTCTCGCTGAAGGTTTTTCTAATCGAAGACCGCATTGGCTGGTACGACAACACTCAACTGATTAGGCCGAGCTCACGCAGTCTACCGAAATGAAATTATGCAAATTCCCCAAGGGAGCCGCAATCGAAGAGTTGTCACTTGAGTCGGTCGTTTGAGACGTTGGAAGCGTCTGCTGAGATGTAAGACAGTGTCATTGGGGTCGTCTAACAAAACTACTCCTGGGGCAGCGAAATTGAAGTGGGTGTACCCCGAAAACTGGTCAATGCCAGTCGGAGAGCGTAGTCAGAGCCAATTGAGATGAATTTTAATTAAAATGGACATCCAGAAACATGAAATGGGAATGTCTTCTAGTCGAACGACCTGAGAACAAAAGATGCAAATTGGATGCTTAGAAGGAGGGCGAAGACATGTTCCATGTGAGACTATTCGTGGGAAAGTATTCGTTCTGGCTGATTCGACATTGAGACGTGCATTCTCACTTTATAGTATTTATTTAGAAGTATTGTCACGTAGTTATTTTTTTTAATAATCTTTCTGCTGAATAGGATTTTGGTCCTCGTCCTAAGAATCAGTGCGATTTTATACTATCGCAATTCCTACAAGCCTAAATTTTCATTAGCTGCTTATTTCTAGAAAGCATACCTCCAAAAACCTCTTGTCTCAGGTAACTTCCTGCACCATTATTTAATTTCGTCTAGTGCAGCCTCCGTGTGACTGTGGGCTGATTTATAGATGGAAAGATACTCAAAACAAGCATCCTGCGGCCGTTCCCAAGACGGCGTAGGTCTTTCAGGAAATGTAATGGGTCCCTGCTCGTAAATATCGTCCGCCAAACGCCTTCTGGTCGTAAGATTAAATTTCCAAAATTCCAAGGTGCTTAGTGGCCTGCCCTGCCTTCCTGTCGAGTTGTTGTTAATCAGGCAGGAGATCGGTGTCTTATGGACCACCGCTTGGGAGAGGCGATTGTCTGTGGTGTATCGTAAAAATGATAATTTATTTGCAGCTAAGTGACTGATTAGAGGTGTAATTTGCTGAAAAGGGGACTAATTGGCACGGAATCGCATAAATAATAGGCGTTTTTTTTTTTTTTTTTGGGAATATGCCTGGGAAGATTTCTTCGCCAGGGTCAAATTGATTTGGCTGCGGGTAAGAAGAAAACTTTGCGAGAACTTGTGATAAATGCGCGAAGAATGCTTTGAGACCGCAGCACCATTTGGGTTTTAATTGTGTAAGACTAATTCGAGTTTTAGAGGATCGAAACGGGCCACGGATTTTACCCTAGCACATGTCGCGGCTTCGCCCATCGCAGCCCTTATGGCGTGGGATCTGTTTTTCGAACCAAACGAATTACAATACAATTAGATAGTCATAAATTAGGGCATAAATTGCTGGACATCAATTCCATTGACGCTCACAGAAAACACCGAAGGGGAAGAAGAGTGAGCCCCTCCAATCGTTAAAATTAAATGGAAATTTGCTGCACCATTTGACTAACAAACAAACAAAAACCAGTGGAAACCTTCGCCAGCGAGGGCTGTGGGTGTCATCTGGCCCTTCCGCTCTTCGCTTTAAGCGGCGCTCGCGCAGACGGCCCAAGCGGCGCGGGAAGTGGACGCAATTTATCACTGCGTAGCAGGGCGAATTCATTGTTATTATTTATAGTGTCCAAAAGCCACTATTTGAAAAGGAGCGGAAAATGCAACCTGTTATCTCTTGAATGCATTGAAGCTACAACAGTCCTAAACTACCTGTTCAATGTGCAGGCAGCATATGGACCCATTTATTTAGTATCAATATCTTTTGTTTAGTTAGCTAATCAGTTGAAAACTGTGTATAATTTAGTTCGATTTTTAACGCTAATCCAGTTTTGATGAAATTTTGTAAGAATACTTACCTTACCTTATCTTACGAAAAGTAAACTAGCGAATTTTAATTAGATCGCATCTATTATGCACTGCTCTAAATTATGTCCATTTCTACTTCAGCGACTTCAGAGGGATTCAACATGTTATGAAAATGAGAGTTAGACACTAATTTGCGCAACTTTCTCTTGCTCTTACCTCGTAATTCTAGTTTAATTGAATCAACCATTAGAACGAAATTTGTTGCATTGCAACTGCGAACCCTTGAAGAATGATGGATAGTCACTTTAGCGGTACAAAATCATTTCATACGATTCTGAAAAAGGATCTAAGTCACGCCTCCAAGTACAGCACTTGGTAATCATTAAAACTGCGAGGCTTCTTTCACTTGAAATTTATTTTGAAAGAAGATATTCCTCGGGAAGCCCTCAACGAAGGCCTCAACAGAGGGTTAATGGCTTCCTTAAACGCAAAAGCCTGTGGGTGGTGACTATCAGTTAGTTTGCTTTTGAAAACACACAAACATCACTTCAACACCCCCGCTGCGATAATTAGGGGCGTAGTGTCAATTAGAGAAAGGCTTAAGCATTCCCTTTGAGCGAGGCCTAGTGCCGCAGAAGTAATTATTTCGAGGGTGTCACTTTCGCCTCCTCCACTCTGTAGCTCACTTCGAGCGAAATTATGTAGTTGATAAATTACAGAAAGTCGCGATAAAAAGTTGAATTTCTTTAATTCCGAAGTGTGACAAGCTCAGTTCTCTTCGGAGGGCAGGTGATGCGCGTCACAACATTGTGTGGCGTTCGACTTATTCGCTTAACACCTTTGCGAAGGTAAATTTCAGACAGAGTCTGATCGCATGACAAAGCGGCAAATTCGGGCCAGCGGTTACTTGGCGGACAGTTGTCAGCGTTAGAATTGGAGCTGTCACTTTTGGACGGTCCTTCAGTCAGAATGACACTCGAAATTGCCGGTAATGTGATAATTTACTTGATAGACAACGGCCAACTTGTGTCACTTTTAATCTTCGATGTCGTTGCACATGAAGAGGCAGGTTTACAGCTGTCCTTCAGGTAAAGAACAATTTTTTAAAAAACAATAGAAAACTCCAGAGCTCAAAAGTAGTGTAGGTTGCATAAAACTGTCGTAGATTTTTAATATTTAGGAAGTTAAAGTTAAGAAACTGACTTTCAAGAATTTAGTTTCTAAATAATTCACTCTATTTAAGGCGGGATTTCTAGACTTCTAGGCTTCTAGGCTTTCATTTTAATGAAAAAACTCTCAGAACTAACTAACTAAAATTGGGTAAAATATTTAAGACTTTGTGAGAATATAAAACATATATACAAACAATAATAAAACAAATTTTATTTAGATTAATTTTTTTTATTTTGTTAAACCGTGCCGACAGTCGCAGGTACTTAACAAGACAATTGTTTTAATAGAATACAATTTTTAAATTACGTAACGGACACTTACGTGCCAGCTTCGAAATGCGCTCAATAGGGCTGCGCTGGGGTCGGTAGATCGGTCGCACGCCAAGGTAACGGCAAGATAAGGAGATGTCGTCGAGCGCTAATTAGCCGACGTAGAGCAGAACCCTTTCGTACCTGCTAATCAGGCCGAACTGCCGGAGATGACGGCTGCTCGTGCTCGTGACTGGGGATAATTCATCGAATCTACTTAACAAATTACCGCACAATGACACAGGTAAGTACCAAGTAAGGCTCGGCGGCCGATAAATCAAAGCTGACAAGACAGCTTAAAACGATGACATCGCCGGAACATCGCGAACATGCGAATTCACCTGTCGGCGGCGGGGGTGAAAAAGCGCCGAAATTCGTTGAGGAGACAGCCCGGAATGCGAAAGCTCAGCCAGAATCAGTCCTGTGGAATGAGCGACAATCGCATCCGACACGGAATTTTGTCATTTTTCATGGAACGCCTTGCGGTGGCTCCCCGGCTGTTTCGCGGTAATTGTAATTGCGTGCGGCCCACCCTCGAGCCGGCCCGCGATCGGCGGCGTTCATCCCCTTCCCCGGGGGAAAGAGTTACGTGTGCAGGGCGAATGGGTTTCGGTAATTTATAGACGCATAAACACCCGAGAACAGGCTCTACGGAATCATTCCTGCGGTGCGTGACGCCTTCGCGGCCGCTTGCTTGGAATCCTCGGCTGCTTCGCTTGGGAGCAGCACTTATAGGGGCGCTTGACGTTTCACCGCCGATTGACAATTAGTTTCATAATTTTATTGGCCGTTTGCGGTGGGGGTGGAAGGGCGCCGCCTGTCAGGACCTGCGCCACAATGTCAAAGGGTTACGCGCTACGGAAATACCTGGCACTTTTGGCTCACGGCCGTAATTTTAATGGTTCCTCGCCGAAAATAACTCGGCTCAGCCTGTTTATGGTCGATTAGCTTGGGCTCTCGATGGCGGAGTTAAAGGTGCATGCCGCGTTCGATCCGGCCGCCTTGACGGGAAAGGGTTGGAACCATTTCGGCAGCTTAAGTACCGCATTTGTACAGTTAATTGCATCACCTGCTGTTTGTTTATCATAAATCTTCCGCTCTCTGTGGTACGGCAAATTCACTCGAATAAATCACTTGCTTTGAGTTATTTTACGATGCGGTGCGGTGTTCCCCGCCCGTTTTGCTGCTGAATCAGGCCAGAGTGGAGCAAGTATCAAAAACGGTGGAAAGAATCCTTGAATTCATTGCTTTAGGAAACTTTCGTTTATCAAAATTTCATGTTAAAGAGGGTTAGTACCTAGTAATATTTAACACTACGTCACTTTAAAGAACCCTCGTTTTCATAATAAATATAATAAACAACATTTTCAATGGGCAGATTCGAAAAGACATACCTTAAAATAACTTACACCATATTTAAATCAGCCCCTACGTTAAAGATTACCACAGCAAAAATTTTAGTAAATTTGTAACGAAGTTTTACTTTCTCTACTCGGGTAAAGGCAGGCGTCTTTACATACTTAGTGCATATCTTTGCAATTTTTAAATTAAACCAATTTTAAAAGTATAGCTAAAATAGCGAACTCTTTAGGCTGTTTTCGTGCTTATCATAAATAAAGAATTACTAAGTTTGCCTCTAGAAATCCCAATTTCATAGAAGAACGCCTTCGGAAACGCCCATGGAAATTAATCGATTTCAAAAATAATGGAGGTATTTGCTCAAAGATATTTGCTCGTTACAATTTGAGCAGTTTTCGTTGCGTCTCATATTCTATTTCTTGTATGTATGGCATTAAAGAAATGATTTTTTTTCGAGAGCAAAAACCAGCAGCAACAAGGCCAATTACAGCCAGAGTACAAACGGCAATAAAAACCGCTAGAGTCTTGTGAGACCCACGCCACGGGCTGGCGCATTAGAAGGAACCGAGGAGAGGCAGTTTAACGCTCAATTTGCCACGAAATTTATTGCAAGTGACAACCGAAATTAGTGTGACAGTAACAACACAAGTCGTACTTTGAGCTGCGGCGGGGTGGGGAGGGTGAGGGCACTTGCGCGAACGCAGTCAAATATTAATTCCAACTCAGTTGCCGCAGTCTTTACAATCCAGGGGGGAGAAAATCGCCGATCTGGCGGAAGACAGCAGCACCGCTGCCATAGGCACTGGGGGGTGCCGTCTCGTCTGGGCCAAGTTCACACCACAAGCCGTCAATACTCAATTTAAATAGCGCCCTTCCATCCCGGCCGCAGTTGAACCGTGAAATTCCCCCGGCAGGCCTCAGGTACAATGAATCGGTTAAAAAATGTTGACATCCGTTTTTGCTTCCTTTAATAATGGAAAATTTATGCAAAACGCATCGAGATGGTCAGACACGATTGACCATATGGAACCGATCAATTAGCCTGATAGACCGGAGCGGGTCTGTTTTTTGCCTTTTAATAACACCCTGAGAGGCTTTTTGTGACGATGCCATTCAGTTTCAGTTGCCTTTGATATCGCCCTGATGAATATTGAGCGGTCACACTCGACTAGTTTTATTGCCGCGAAATGACGTGGTGCTGGAGCCCCCCAGGAGACGACCAGGCACTTTGGCGAGCGGCACTTTTAGCGGCAGCACCTCGTACATTTTATGAAAATGCTCCTTTTGCCTGTTGTTCCTCTCCCTTTGACCCTTTGCGCGGTGTCCAGTTTACGTGACGAAGTGTTTCTTATTTGCAGATTTGAAAACCCGACAACAGGCCTAGAGTTTATTCACGTTAAATTTTATTTTGCCACTAGAAACTCTCTCCGATTATTTTCCTATTTCCTATTAATTAAAATGTTTTACCACGGTTGCACCTAGCAGCTTTCATTGAATCAAATTCTGTCGGTTAGGTTTATATTGTTTAACAAACTTAAGTGTTTTTCATAGCTTTTCTATTTGTCCTCTATTTAGTATTTTAGAAAATTCGTGGTTTTCGTTTCTTACTTTGTGTAAATTGGTACTGAAGGAATCCCCAGCTCCGCTGTCCAAGAAGTTAATCTTTGATTAGCTTTTCTGCAAATTGCATCACATGCAAGCAGAAAACACTTAAAAAGTGTCTGCAAAAGAGATCCAAAAATTTAGATTAAGCCATTTGTCGACTGGGTCATAAAAATAAATCGTTCAATTACTTTCAAGGAAGTTCCTAGTGGCCACCATCTGGGGTGTCTTCGCACACCCTCCCGTTCTGGATGCTTCAATTACCAAAATGCCACTTTCGATCTCGGGGAAATTTATTCCAACAATCGAAAACATTCGTCCTCCGGAAGGGCTGCAATTAAGGACGAAAGTGCTGTTAAACAGTTAGCACAAACCATTTCACATATGCGTCCAATTCTCACTCCATCCCGGCTCGCTGGCCCCCGAACCGATTAAATCGAAACTATCGTTGCAGAGCCCCTCTTGTGTATTTCCCAGATCTGGGCGCTGGGCAGCCACCCTCCCCCGAGTCGTTATCATCCCTTATTTAGTTAGAAGACGCCGGAATGTGCGATTTTTCTGAACGCTAAGAGCCCATCACTCCGTGGCCGAATCGACGACTGGCGATGACTTCGCTATTGGCGATGAATGAGGGTGGATTCCTCCAGCAGAGCAGGGGTGAGAGGTCTTTATAAATTATTCTGATTCCGATAATTTGACAAATAAATTCGTTTCGCCTTATCTCGGGACTTTCGAGTGATAAAGACAGTTAGCGTCTTGCCGAAGCGAAGTTTCGCAAACTTTTCGCGCCGGATAGGCACCCGGATTCATCCGGCGGTAGAATTAGAATTAGACAAACGGCATCTGGCCCTGGTCCGGCATAAGCAAGTCAAAATATGCTGCGAGCGGGGCACCAAGTGGGCGACTTCCTTTTTAGCCAAAATTTAAATGGGATTCGCCTCGTTCGTTCGGAGTGACCTCCGCAAAAAATGTCATCAGCTCAAAGCGGAGGGCAAAAATCAATTTTTCACGTTCCGAAAGTCCTAGCGAGTCCCACCCACGGCATGACAACTCATCAATTACACGAGTCGTGGGCAGCTCCGTGCCGAAGTCGAAATGAATTTCCCAAAATGCAGAAAAATGCTCAATCACGTCCAACTGACCATGCGGAGGATTTTCGACGTTTCACTGATCTTTCCGCATAACCACAGGCACCCGGGGTGCGGCGGGGGTGGTGTTGGGCCCACGTGAAAGGTTGCGCGGAGTTATTCAGCAGACGTAAGCCGTGATAGGGCTAATCGAGCTACCACTTCCTCTCCACCGAATTGTGAAAAGCGCAAACATTTCGGAGGAAAGTGCGGGCTGCTGGTCGAAACCTTTTCAATCTCCGATGAGGACGTAAAAAGTAGACACGGCAGAGCGCCGGGGCTCCTTTGTGCCCGCGCAGAGCACTACCACACACCATCGGACCGAGATGAATGCGATGTTTGCAGCGGGCACCGTCATTTTCATTTGACGACTATTTTCCTGTGCTCCCTCTGCTATTTTTTTTTCTTGATTTTCTGGATCGGACCATCGTTTGCCTTTAGTGGCCCGTCTCTGGCTGTGACAAAATAGCATCCAGTTGCGGACACAGCCCCTCCCGCCGGCCAGAATGCTGGGGAGATGGTCATCCATGCGAACTAAACGCTTGGCTGCGTTTTGTGCTGCTTAAAGTCTTCTGGATGTGAAATCCGACCACCCCGGCCGCCGGTGGGATGATTGAAATGGATTTGAGTGATTTGTGATGCCCTCGCACCGTGCATTCGAAATATTGCGCCCCGGGGCCGGCACGACAAGGTCCGAGGTCGTAATATTCTTAGTTATCGTTCGAAGAATTGCAGAACGGCTCCTGGCGAGATGCAAATGACCACTTCATTTCGGAGATAGCCGAATTTGCGCTTGTCGGCGCTGATCTCACCGTTTCATTTCGTCCTGTTTACTGCACTCGTAACTAGCACAGGGGTGACGTAAGTTTCATATTCTCCGTTCAATAAACTAAACTCGGTTTCATGGAATTCCTAAAAAGGACCTTTTAACTAACTAACTTAATTTAACAATTTAAATTAGTTCTCTGTTGCTTGCCTCTTATTTCCCCTTTCATAATTTTGCACCATCGTCTGCCTTTCCCTGCGTCTTATTAACCCACATATTTTGCACTAGTTAACATTTTGAAATATTCCTGAAAGAATCAAAGAAGGGACAAATTGGGTACTCTTTTTTTTAATTAGGTTTGTACCATATATCGGGTGGGGTATCATTCAAAAAGGCTTATTATTTTATTCATAATTTTAAATAGCATATTCATAAAAGTATTCTGAAAAATGTGCCCTTATATCTGAAACTACTGGACCTAAATTTTCCGTAATTTGTGTTTTCTGGTACTTACTATACATGAAGCTTTTTCATTTGAGGTGTAGGTCACGTTCCCTAAAAGAGTATGAAAAGTTGCTTCTTTTGCCCCAAAAGATCATTTTCGCGAAAACCTGAGAAATAGATGTGTTGCGTTTTAATAGTTCAATTAACCAGTTAACTGTTTTAAACTTTTTGGAAAATGTATTTATTTCTAAATTATATCGGACAAATTAAGCGATGACGAGTATACTCCCCCATTACAAAGTATATTTTATATGGAATATTAACTGCAAAGTCTTACTTTTTACCCAGGTCGAATATACTCATCATAATTCAAAGTTTTGCACTTTTTCCCATGAATATATTCGTCAAAAACAGCTAACTGGTTAAAAAGCTTTCCATAGGTTAGCTCTTGTTAGCGTTAGATCCCCTGAGTCCTAATAATTTCTCTAAACTCGATGAAAAGTTGCTTATATTTCCGCAGGTCATTCTCTAATTTTATTTCCCTTGAAAAGTGGATAAGTTTTTATAGTTTCGACGCAGTGGAATCTTAGAAGCCCCGAAAATAAAGCTTTTAGAGGTCTGGACAACTGCGGAACTTTGAGAGGGAAGAATTTGAAATTGCGCTCTTTGCACCGAACTTCGTGGCACAGACATTCCCTTAATTAACATTTCTAGCGTGGGACAAATCACTCGGTTGGAATTTCAGCACAGACGAGCGAACGGCTGCAAATTATGAATTCAAATTAGGGATCTTATCAGCGCGGGCCTATTGTTGCCGCGAGTTTGTAGCGGGCATTCCCCGCAATCGGCGGCGACAATTTCCACCGCGATGGGTACGGATATGGGTTATTTTAATCGCCAGTAATCGCGTGTACACACCGCACCGGTTGACATCGCGTCCGCAGACCAGGAAATTCCTTTTCGCAACAAACCGTCCGCGATCGCAGCGACACCAGGAGAGTGCCATGTCCGCGGATCTAGATAAAAAAGACTGTGTTTGCTGCCGCGTCTGGGCTATGCGGACGCATTCATGGATAAAGAGAAACTCGGCCGAAAACTTTGCGGGCTGAGGAGTGTCCTCCGATTCTATCTGATGGATGGCCCGATGGAACAGTTTTCATATTTCCTGCCATTGTTCCACCGCCACGGCCGCCTCAAGTCGAAGCCTGAGCAGCTTGACCTCTGGGTACTGCGCGGAACTCTCCTCCGTCTTCAGATTTATGGGTTCTGGCGCTGGTTCAGTACGCAGCTAGGCGAAGGTGCGGAATCGCCTTCCGCCGCTTTGTGCGATGACAATTTCCCAGATTCCAGATTCTCCCGATTGCGCGCGGGCAATTGCTCGAACATATGCGTAAATAGCTCCTGGTCGAGAACGAGGTGAGGATAATGAAGTGGAACAAATTAAAGCGCTTTGTTTAGCGGCCGGCCGCCGCTGTTTATACGAAAAAAGCGATTGCTAAGGACAGTTACGGGCGATGGACGAGGTCGCGCCCCATTGATTCTGATTTAGACGCAATTATTCGTTTTGTTTACACGAAATTGGGAAATTGCCTCTGGAATTTCGGGAAATTGGATTATTTTGAAAGGCCTTTTCCTGTTCGATAAGTGCGTTGCGATATACTTTGAATGCTTTTATAGCCTACACTTAAATACTAACTGTGCTTCTGAAGGGGAAGTCAACTTTACGTTGCTCGTACTTGTAGCAATTATTTTGATTTTAGAGCCCCAGCCGCATAGGGTCTACAGTTAACAATTTAAAAAAAAAACCTTCTTAATTTGCGTTTTAAACGAATAAGGCTAGATTTTCCCACACTTAAAACTATACTAAAAATGCTTTTTATAAAGCACAAATGGGGCTTGCGGCAAGCAACACTAAGCATCAGGTTACATTGTTTTCTGGGTAAAAATAAGATTGGTTTAGCATGCCGGGAGGTAAACTTATTCTTAAAATTAAGAACAGTTTGGTTGTTTTGAGCATAGAAGAATTAAAGAATTTTAAGGCTTAATTTAGTAAAACCAGGTCCGTGTTAATCACAAGAAATTCAATTGATTAGCGCGCCGGAGTGTACCTTTTCTTTTCAAGCTATCGCTGCTATGGTAGGTATCATATGCTATGAACTAAACAGTTTTCACGAATTAATTCTATTCTAGTCCTCAAAACTGCACAGTTTTTGCTGCATATGCAATTCTGTTCAATACTCATAATTTAAGGTTTCAACTAAACTTAGATCTTGCAAATATTCGCAACATCTCCAGTATTCTTTTCGTGTTATATATTCGAATGGACATGGGCAATTTTACATAGGGTTGTTATTTAAACTTACTGAATCATATCTTAATTACGAATGCATGTTTTAAACTCCTAATAAAACGGTGCAGGAGCTAAAACACTTGGACATGGACTCGGTGACATCTTTTTATCGCTGCTGTTACCTTGACGCGCGCAACGGCGCTCGCGTTGGGCCCCAGAACGCGGGGTTTTATTGATTACACTTTGGCGGTGGAAGAAAACACTTAGCGCGGCGGCCGTTGCGTAAGCGGGATCAAAGCGGCCGCCACTTTGCATAAGTGGCGCATTGTTGTGCGCCTTTCGCCCGGCTAAGTACAACTAAGTCTAATGAGTCGATTACAGCAGTGCCGAATAACCGTCAAATTGGCATACAAATTGCCATAATTCAGTCAATCAATCACTCAAATGTCCCGATAGTGCGGCCTCTACCTTGAGGGGGTACCCGTGACGCGATCTAAGCGGTGCAATACAGCTCTGCACGACCGATAAATTTATGCGGCGTCTGGAGCTCATTAAATTCTCGGCGTATGTCATTTGCATAAAATACGCAAAGCCTAGGTCTAATTAATTACATGATCATCTTCGGTTAAGTAGACGATTTTTCGTCGGCCGGACTGCCCTTGTTGCATCGGAGAACCTCAGAAGCTCTACGGCGGCTTGCTTGCCTTGCACATGAGTGCCGCTTAGGTTCGTTTTCTCCTGATAAATCGCTCTTGATGATTTATCCATGCGCAAGCTTAACTTAATTAGCGTCAAATTCCACAAGTATAGATTTCTCAAGCACACGCTCGAGTCCCTGCAATCAATTCCGAGTTATCTTGCATCGCTTATTTAGCCTAATTTGGGGTTATTTATGAAGCACGCAACATAAAATGAAATTTGAACCCCGTTCACCAACATTCTGTGAATTTGTTGTTTTTGAACGCGGATTTTTTTTCGAAAAAGTACAAACTTAGAAAGAAATATTTAAAACAACCTTTTATTTATTTTGCAGAACCAAAAAACGACCGATTCCATCACTACATCAGCTCAGTGCCCCTAGAAAGTTACATGATCATCGAATTTGCAAAATTTTACCACAGCCAAGCATTAGGAAGTGGGTTAAAAGTAACTAGCAAAAGTTCACGGTATCTGAACAGGTAAATTTAATAAGAGCCTTAAATAATAGGAAAAATTAGACAATACTTTAATAATAGTAAAAATATAGCAGGCGTGTCGTAGTAGCCCAAAGTTTGAGTCTATTAATTTTTTAAGGGGTTATATAGCAAAAAAGTGGAATCACGTACACTTTACCCCTAAATTCCTTTCCATTTTCCTTAGTCCTTTAAAAAATTACCATTATCTCCAAGACTACAGGGCTAATATTAATAAATAGGGTATTGCTTTAAAGCCTAAAGAATAGTTTTTACTACGCTAATATTTTTATTAATGATTAATAAGGAAAAGTACTTATTTAATTTAGCTGTGCATCTGAAAAAGACCCCAAAAGATTCACATTAGTGGTCGAGAAATTGAAATAAATCAAAGTGTACCTTTTTTTTTAAATTTTGCGATAAATATAAAGCCAAATTCCCGTATCATTAAAATTTTCTTTTAACGGGTTTGATCTTTTCGGAATTTTGCAAAATAATACTGTCTGAATCACCTCTGCAAACTGTTTAATTAGGGCGAAATGCATTTTTGGATTTAACGCCAAATTCAGGCACAGCATAATTCAGTCAATCGGAAGTTAGCGCGTACGACTCCCGCCCAGCTCCATGAAATATGGAACGGATCGCCTACGCTTTTGTGAAAAGGAGCAGTTCAGTCCGTTCCTTGCCCGCCGCCATGAGTCACCCAGCGCTTTGTAAGTGTAAAAAATTAATTAAAATTATTTTGATCGGTCCAACGGGCAGGTAAACCCAACTACAATTTGCGTTTTTGCTATTTGTTCTGAAATACGGTCGAATTTTGTGTGATCCGCTTCGTAAAAATGTAAAATTCAAGTTGTGAAAATTCTTAGTGATCGGCCGAGAAGTGACTGGAAGAACGGTAAATTCGCGTGTGGTAAATAAGTGTGCTTCGCGAAATTTAGGTGTTTGGGGCGACTGGTCGCGAGTGAAAATTAAAACTGAGGAAAGTTCTCCTTGCATCGACTCAAAAGGGTAAGTCGGAAATATTCAAAATTTAGCACCGAAAATTTTGATAACTTTGTGGAAGATGGCGGGCAATGTGGCGGCCAGCTTTCGTGGTGGCGCTCCATTGGACATTCCCTGAATTTTTGTCGTGTTATTTTTGTATGCGCCGAGGTTAATTATTCTTGAGGTTTTAAGCCAAATTGTGTTCTTGTCGCTTCTTGGAAAATTGCCAAATTAATGAAATATTTATTTGAAATAAATCTACGCAATCTGTATGAGCCCCAAACGTTTGGGTTTTTGCTTTAGATAAATTCTTTCGAAAGCACTGCCGCAGATCAGCTCTCATATGCTAATGTTTCAAATGTTACTCTTTTGAATACCATAAGCATAAAATTAGTATGGGCCTAACCTCTTAAAAGGGCTTTCAATTTGTCTTGTTTTAATGGTACCTCCTTGTTCTGAGAAAAGTTCTATGATGCAAAATCAGTTAATATTCCTCTGGATTGAATAAAATTTTATTTGTTTAATGAAAGAAAATACAAATATCGATTTTCCGAGAGCACAACTTAAGCTCTTAGCCGGAAACATTCCCGCACCTTTGGGAAATTCCTTACACGTTCGTGAGTTCCGTTCCCGTTTAAACATTCCGAAAGTTCGGACGTCGGGGGCGGAAATAAGTCCCGCAAAGTCGCACCTTCGTCGCTTGCAACCTGGGGGTAGTAGTGGTTAGTTTCGTGCACCTCCCAAACCACCCCAGCCTCTCTTTGTCTAGTCGATCTGCATTTCGGTGTGCCCTGACGGCTAACAAACTCCAAAAGAGCGAGCGTTTTTAATTCACCTGTCCGGATCGGATCAGGCCACAGAGTTTGTTTCACGGTTGCTGCCGTGCAGCGGCCCAAGATAAGCATTAGACGAAAGAAACTGCCGCACCGGAGAAATTTGAGACTTCATTAGTTTTAGGGGCTTCATGCCGTCAACGCTCGTCCGGGGAGCATAACAGAACCATTGGGTTTTCTGGCATTTCCCAACGAACATTTAACTAGGGGAGGCGATTTTTTTCCTTCTGCCGAAATCACGAAAAGGACAACCCTTCGCCGGGAGTCGTTTATTTGTGAAAATTCTTTTAAAAATAGCGAATCGATTGAATATACTTAGTCACGGAATGACAATTTTCTTGTTAGGTCCCGGTAATTTGTTTTTACTTCGCCTTCGCAGTCTCATCCCTGGACGGTGATTGTGCTTTTTCCGGTGCTCTGCCCCACGCCCTGCTCCGGCTCACCCCAAATCACTCGAAAATCTAACTTTTTTTTTTTAAAAAATAGGCATCGCTGATCGCTACTCGATAAGGGAAACGAAATAAATGACAAAATGACAAGTTTATTTGAAAGGACTGTTGTAAAGCTGCCACGGGAGCCCTGATGGCCTTTTACATGCACATGGCCGTCCCGCTCGGTAGCTCGCGGTTTATTGGAAGATGATAAATCTCCGGCTCGCACACCCCCGCAATTTTTTGCAATATACACAGCGACAGCCCGCAAAAGGCCATTGCAGTGGCTCTAGGCTAGACTAAAATACCTCGTCCAAAACGTGACTTCATCACGTTAGAGCAAGAATGAAAAAATCCACATCCGTTTTTTAAATAAAATTTTAGATCTTGGATCTTTAAATTGGTTATTTTTTTAAATTATCCTAGCAGCTGGATAACAGCTCATGCTTTTATTTGTGCATGCTTTTTTTTAACCTTTCAATGGTTCAACCGGGTCTCTAAATTGTGCAACCTTAATTTAACTCTTTCCCGGCATCGTACGATACGATGAACCTTTACACAGCGACGTAAAACATCTTGTTGCATTGCGTTACGCTCATATGAGCAATATTTCCTTACATTTATTTATTTTAATTTAGAGTAGATGCACTTTATATATAGAGGATATAATAGGTAATAAAAGCAAAGCATTTAAGCATGTAATCTAAGGAAATATTTTCGAGCCACAGGAATTAGATGTTACAGTTTGTGAAAGTAATCGCTAAATTGTGTAACGAATTTCTAGATTGTGTAACGCTTTTTCGAAACAAAGAAGTCCTCTGTCCCTGAATAGTTCATTTCAATTAAAAACTTATCCTATCCTATAAACGAAATTTTCGGCATTTCTAATAGTAGCCCCAAACTTGTTCAAGCAATTGAACTCTACTTGTTTTATAATGTTATTAACCTTTTAATGATGTTGAATCACCTAAGACATCATACACTGAGTTTTCTGATTTCAATTCCCTAGAAATAATAAGTGAAAATAAATGTACAATACTTATAATGAAAAATGCTAATTTATTATTAAAATAGTTTTTATTATTTTCCTGCAAATAATGTATCGCTTAAATTTCTACTGTTGAGTTGATTTCCTGAAAATAATAAATTTGGTCGACTTAAGATGTATTTGTAACAGTATTAAAGTAGATGAAATTAAACTGCTGCTCGGCCGGCGGTACCTGTAAAAACCTGAAATTTTTAACCAATAAATTTCTAAGGGCAGCAGTGTCGTCGTTCACACCCACTAACTCCAGTGAGAAATCAAAAACGAGAAGAAAAAATAAGCGCTTTCAACATATGTTCACTTTATTCTTAAAATGAAAAAGACCTAAACAAAGTATAACTAAAAATAAACTCTTTGGTGACGACATTTACAGTTAATAAAATATTAAACTTTGCTTCAATGAATATATTTATTTTCACTTTACTTCTCTTTATATTTTTTAAATAACCTAGTTGTGTCGGTAGTGACATAAATTAATAATTCTCATTTCACTAGATTACTAACCTCATCACTGCGTCGCAATTAATTTCATTAATTGAAGGAAACAAATGTGGTTTACAAATAAATAATGCTAAAATGGAATCAAGGTAAACAAGGATAGGGCAACACTGCTCTTTCTTTCTCTCTCTCTCTCTCTTTATCTCATCAGCTTTGCCATTTGCTCCTCTTTTTTATTGGTTTCTTTCTCTTTCTTTCGGACTCGTACTCTAAGCAAAAGAAAAGAAATTTCATCTATTTATATCTCTTTAGAACTAATTTGTTGTTTTGCACAAGGGCAACATTGTTGCACTGATTATATCACTCACGCGTGTGATTAGTGTTACCAGATATCTCTAATTACGCTATGTACAGTCATATAAACTTTAGGGTTACTTGCATAGTATTTACAGTTATATATCAAATACACATACACAGATAGAGAAAAACAGGCGGTCGGAACTAAAATGAAATTCGTGCTGCCAGATATACACAGTAGGGCGAGGATTGTTGAAAACAAGAGGATCTAGCGTCACGCGTTCAAATCGATGGCTGGCTTCGAGTCGCTCTCGTCCAAATGTCACTGCTCCCCCAGGGGGGAGGCCAGTTTGGTGGCGGGCGTTGTCGCGGGCTCGTCGATCACCACCACCGAGTTGCCCGTGCCCCCGTTGTGCTGTACCTCGAGCCCGTTCACCATTTTTTCGATGCTCTTCAGCTCGGACGGGGAGCTCGATTGCGTGGAGAGCGCCTTGCCCTGGCCAAGGGACAGCGCCGAGGGCGGCGTGGTGGGCGACACCGAGATAGGCCTGGTTGGGGGTGAGTTCGAAGAGGCACGAGGTCGCGGGCTGGAGCTGAGACTGCGGGGTCCGCTGTCACCGTGGTCGCCGCCGCCACCGCCGCCACTGCCGCCGCCGCGCCCACTCGTGGAGTTCGACCCTGGCGTGACCGCGTCAAACGCTGAGCCGAGGCTCCCGGGCAGGCTATAGGGCGAGAAGCGGTGCCCCTTGAGGCCCTGTAGCGGCGACGCCGGCGAGTGGCCCGAGTAGTGGCCAAATAAGGCAGGATGCTGGGCGGCGAGCGCGAGCTGTGCGTTGAAGAGCAGGCCCGGATTGAGGCCCGGGTTCATGGCTGCCGCCGCAGCCGGATTGTGCAGCAAAGAAAGCGGCGGGGGCGGGTACAGGCCGTGCGGGTAGAGATAAGGCAGTAAATGTGGCGGTGGATGTATTGGTGGACCCACTGATATATTCGGCGAAGGATATGACGTCCCGGCAGAGTTGTGGCCCTCCTTGGGACTCCCTGACGTTGGCCGGAACGCCCCGCCCGTGCTACCGGCTACGCTCTCCGAGCAACTCGAGTCGCTGCCGTCCCGCTCCGACTCGTCCGGCTGCAGGCGCCTCCGGATTGCTTCTTCATTCGACTGCGCATCGCCTCCACCAGTCAAGTGGTTGAACCAGGCTGCAAGAACTTTTTAATGTTAAATTGTAACCCTTTTTAGGAATTGCTTAATTTACAATTTGAGAAGAGGCCACTTCCGAAAAGCACGCAGTTTATAACCCTTACGCAATTTCAAATTTGGCTAATTTGATAATTTGCTTCGAAAGTTGAGATTAAAAGGGCGTTTGTCGTTGCAATTACTTTGGATACCATCACAGTTATATAAATTTTCTAATACTGCACGTGTTTTTCGGAAGTTACGCCTATTTTAAGGTGTTAAATTTGCATGAATTCAGAAGGTTACTAAAAAATGTTCAACAATACCTGAGTGTGGATGTGCGTGCATCTGCTGCAGCGAGTGGCTCAGGGGCAGCAAGGGGCTCTGCGGAGGTCCGACGACGTCCAGTAGCTTATCGTCATCCTCCTGATTGTCGTGACGTCCAGTTTGACTGAGGTGAGCTGGGGCACGTGAGCTGCTCACGTGCGTCGGGTTCAATTTATCCGAATCGGACGAACCGCGCTGCGCCATCAACGCCTGCCTGTAACAACAATAGGAGAAATTTTGATCAGAATATTTCAGTTCACAAGGGAACGAGGCTTTTATTAATTAGCTAATTAATGCCGTGCGATTAGCGCAAGATCAGGTAGTTCCTGATCACTTTAGAAACTAGCTCTTTGAGCGCTCAAAGAAATTAACCAATCGCTAACAAAATAAATATTATATTTAAAATAAAGCAGCGTTTTTGCGTGAACTTAAATAAGATTTATGGTTAAAAGCATTTCAACAAATTTCAATTTTCGCCTGTAAAACATGGAACGCCCCGTTGCTGATCAAAGTCTTCAAGGGAATCGTGGGCCGAAGGGCTTCCAGTGGCATTTGTTACAGCCGAGGGTGCTGCGCACTAAATGAATATCCGCAAATTACAGGGCTGGTGTGTTTCTTAAATGCCGAGCACCGCTCCGCAGAGACAGACGCCTGTAATTTGGCGACTGAACGTGAGTGTTTTGCTGAGCGCCAATTTGTGGTGTTAAATTGATGGGAAAATTATTGAACAGTTGATGCGGGCGGAAAATCCTCCTGGGAGTCTCGCAATTTGGCATAAATTGCACGGGCCCGAGGTTGAACTGCGAGCTGTTTTCGGTGAGAACTCTAGAGATGTGAATGCGCACGTGAGCTACCACCTGGGAGAACTTCCTAAATTTTTTTTTCTAAACTGATCGAACAGTGTACAGGGGATCTATTCCTGGCAAATGCTGCTCCTCTCCAACCGATTTTCGTGTGGTAATCAGCGCTCCATTCATTTTCCCCGAAATCCCCATGTAATCGGACTGAAAATGAAAATCCAAGTAGAAATTGATACTGCTCAAATCAAATACCCCGGAAACACCGAGGCAAGTTAATCTTTCAATTGTCTGAGCTGGGGGTGCTGTCGTGCATCCCCCGGCTCGTTCGGAATCACTTAGCCGCTCGCCCCGCAAGGTGTCATCCCCTGACGGTTGAACCTTCGCTTGGAACTGATAGCGCCGGATTAGAAGAGCTATCCGCTGCAGCCGGAGTTGGGCTAACTCGGTTAAATGATTTCCGCACATATTGACTTAACATTCGCCTCCCCAGCGCGTACTGCTGCCACGTCATCGTGCGGTGTGTTGTCTTAATTTGATCCTTGTTCCCTCCTCGGGGAAGCCTTCGGCAGCTGGGTGCCGTGATTTACCCTCTTCGGAAGCGGTCTGCCGGTTGGTGTGAGGCTGATTTTACAATATCCAAAAAAATCCTAGGTCTTTCCGAAAACAAGTCAACGGGACGCGAGGTGGTGGAGCTCCTTAGACACTTGAGTGACATGACTGCACAAATTGAGACGATCCATCACCGGGGATTTTCTGAGCCTCACGGTGGATTCGAGTTCACGTCGATAATCGGCGAATTAATCAAAAAACTTCAGGCAAAGACGGTTGTCGCCTGTCTAGGATAGTTGCTTTTTACTCATCTTATGTCCTAATGACTTAGTTTTTGAAAAATCTGGGTTTTCCAATAGACCGTAGAAATAAGGCGTTGATCAAAGATTTTTCACTTATCACCCAATAGGTGGGCTCGGGATAAAGTTTACCTCTTCAGGGAAAATTTTTTTAAAGGTGGTTAAAAGTGATTTAAATTTTTGTTTGTTCACTTATTTTTTATCTTTTACTAGCTACTTCAGAGTGTAACAATTAAAACATTTAAAAATAAATTAAGTTATTAAAATAAAGCAATAATTCAAACTAATTAAATTTTACATAATTTGTAATTGGCTAGTTTCAAGCAGAATAAAATATAACTTGGCTCTATTCCAATTTGAATAATTCTAATTTCTAAAAAATTAAACCAGTGCCAGAATCCCTGGAGAGGTTGAATTAAATTTATTAAGAGACAACAGAAAAGAAATGTTTTTTTTTATATAAGAATAAGAAACGAAAATTTGCATGGTTATCATTACAATAGTACGATTTAGGGACGCATTCACAAACTCCCCATTTTAAATGTAATTCAGAACGTAATAGGAACAAACTAATTTTAAATTACACAGGTGACATCGTTTTTAAGCAATTTAAAATACCTCCACTTAATTCCGTGATTATAATATTATAATTCAAAGAACAAGTGGCACATTTCCTTTTCAGTATTACCCCCTTTTTGATTTTGTGATTTATGCAGCCGCAACTTGTAATCTTCTTCCCCAAAATAATGCGCTGCGAAAGCAGTACCCCCGGCAAATGAAAGAGTTCGCCACAAAGAGGAAAAACAAATTAACGCGCAGGGATATCGTATAACCGGGCAATTATCCCTGATATCCTGGCCGAGATTGGACCTCCAATTATTAGGACCAACAAAGGACTAAGCACACTAATTTGTCGGAATCCCCACAAGTTCTGAGGGAAAAATTTTGTCGGTCGGTCGGTCGACGGCGGCGAAAACAAGTGAAAGGGTTGTGTCGTGGTGACAAAAATAATTGCCGAGATGATGATGAGGTTAAACGGAGTGGCTGAATCAATTGCTACACACCGTTGAGGAGGCACAATTTGACCCCGAATCGTTTCAATTGTCGCCCAGCGTTTTCGACAAAGGGACTACTGGCCCTTGTTTGCACACAAAAAAAAAAGAAAATACTTTTCTATTTGAGTTGCCCTGGGGCGGTATGGCAAATGCGTCCAATTGGACAACCCCTCATTTTTCATTTCAGAACTTACTCTGGGAATTGGTGGCAAATTTTGAAGAAGTGTTGCTGTACAGCCCACGGCGAAAAGACCCCTATGGGGTTGCTCAAACTGTCTCTCAGTGGGCACTCTTAATAGTTCCAATAGTGCGTACTTTAGTTAAATGATGGCATGCACGCACATATTTAGGACAGTGTGTAGTCATGCTTCCTACGGAAAATGAGAGCTCCATTTTATTTATCTTTATAAAATGTTTACATTTGATTGTTTGACCTTTGCACATACTCATCGAAATGCAAAAATAAATACGTAAATAAAGTCTAGTTTCTTCGTGCATCAGTCTAAATTTTGGTACATATTTAAAACCAGTTAAACTTTCGGCTATCTTTTGAATTGGCGCTCTTAGCGAATCGGGTTCATTGTTTGAATTCGCCCAGAAAGGCCTTTGGTGTATTGCGGTTGAATAACTATGATAGCCATCACCTGTCAGCCCGTTTGGCTTCAGCTTTTAGCTCCTACCGACAGCATTCAAAAATTTGCCAACTCTGGAGGAAGTCGCGACGATGGAGCGCTTACTTTCGTTTCATTTTGCGCGAATTTTCCGAAACAAGCCGCGATTACATAAAAGGTGAGGTTGTACCCCAGATTTTCTCGAAGCCAGGAGCCCAATTGCCCAACTGCAGCCGGAAAAACGCCGCTCGGTTGCCTAATGGCATTAAACACTTTTATAAGTGCGCTCGCACTATCGTCGACAAGAAAATTCCGTGTAAGCGGGCTTTGTCGTTTTGTCGGTGTGAATTGATCGTTTTGTTACCCTTTTAGGGAAATAAAATGGGGAAAAAAAGAAATCAGACAAAGCGAACACGGGAAGCACTGCCGCCGTCTTAAGCTGCCGCGGTTCTTTCGCGAGCGCCGACGAAAATTAGCAGAGCAGCACAGAGGCCCTAGCACGAAGTCAACTCCAAATAAATTCGACCTTAGCCGAACGCAAAATGCGCCTCAGAGAAATCAGGTGAGGAGGGTAGTGGATCCATTGAGACGCCTCGTAGGTGGATTTGTGCGGTAATGTAATAACTTAATAGGATTTGAACGGCTGGACTCGAACGGGCTCAAAACCGACCTATTTCGGCAGATAGAGGGATAGGGGCCAATTTCACAGTGAGACGTTGGTGCCTTGGTGTCACGTGCTTCAGAAATTATTGGCAAAACTAAATGAAAATTAGAATTCCATTGCTTTTGAAGTACAGCTTAAACTCAATGGTAGATCCTCATAACGTTCAAAACCTGCGATGTTTAACTGGACTAGAACTATGATAGAACTAGAGCCTTTCTTAATCGACTCTCACTTTATATTAAACAGCATTGAGTTGATTTCACAATTTCATAATTATTAATTAACTTTTTCCAATAACATAAATTTTGATTTTAGCTTAGCTTAGGTAGCACTCGACATTCGTGTGATTTTGTTTGGTTGAATTAATTGATTGGCTTACAGAAGATGCTCGAACCGTGAGGTTATTTATATTTTCCGGGGTATAAAATTTAAATATGTAGCAGTTACAAAAATCTATTGGTACTCACTTTTTTTCTCGTTTCCCTGCACCGGTGTCCCTGAATCCCTTGGCGAAGGGGTTGTTATCAATTTTTAATTGCGTTATCTGTGCAAACATAAAAACGGTAAGATTAACAGCGAGCGGCCTTAGGAACGAACTTACTCACCTTTTCGTTTTGATATGCGGTGACAGCGATGAACTCGGTCTCCTTAAACACGTACGTCCGAAACGTGGAGTACGGCAGCTTGAGGATGTCGTTAGCTCGCACCAGGTGAAATCGTGGCTGGTACTTATGCATTGAGTTCAGTATCGTCTGCAAAGAAGGTGCAGAAAATATGCAAATTTAGTCTTCGCTGTAATTTCGAGACCAGGCTAAGAGAAGAAGGGGAAAAGTAAAATTTGTACAAGTGCAAGATATGAGGATTAACCGGATCAGATTTTTCACGCAACCAGCTAATTTTGTCGGGGAGCAAAGGCCGTCGTTGAGCGACGATCGTCACCCCCTCGAAATTTGCATACGAGACCTGTTCGGATATGGGCCTCGGCCCATAAATTAATCCCACACTCGGCCGGCCCCCGATTGCGCTCTGCCGAAAAGTAATCGTATCACTTAATTACCCTGGAAGAATCCAACCTACCGGACAGTCCTGATTTGAGTGATAAATTTAGACCTTTGTGCGGCTGTCCCGGGGGTGGCGGGAACGGAGCAGGACCGTCAGCGATCCCACACCTGAAGACCGTTTTCCCAATCTCGCCACCCGAATACCTGGAACCTGGACGTGGCCAGCAGCGACGCTCGATTTGATCCGATAATTCGGAACGCTTGCTTAGCGCATCTACATAGCATAAATATCTCGTCCGGTGGCTGCTGCCATTAAATTTGTATAAAAATCCAATCAACAACGACTCCAACTTAGCGTCCGAACTGTTTTCGGTTGGGTGTTGAAAGTGACCAGTTCCCACTTCGCCGCGAACCGCACACCGCTTGCCTGTACCTGCCGGCCGCGGCGAGGTCCTGCGGCCACGTCAAAGCGCGCATCCATTCCGCGGACCCAGCGAATCCGAGACAACAAAGTGCCTGAAAGATACAGCCGCGATAAGTGAAAAATTAAGTGAATGGCATTTCCTCTCCGGCTGATTACCGCCACCGTGAGCACTCAGGCGGCTCGTTTCGGACCTCACACATATTAAACGATGTCCATTTGTCTTCGGACCTCGGCGATCGGGGGCTTCATTAACCTGGCTGCCTCATTCCTGCGCCCATTGCGGAAGATTATTCCAGCATCTGGGCGGCGTACTAAAGTAGATAACAACTCAGTCAGCGCGGCCGAACTCCGCGAACTGCTCGAATTACACGGTCGCGGCTCTGATTAGCGAAAATGCCATAATTTAAAATTAGAAAATGCCGCAAATGTGGCGCGGCCAAGGTGCTGT
This sequence comes from Philonicus albiceps, assembly GCA_963969385.1. Lineage (NCBI taxonomy): Eukaryota > Metazoa > Arthropoda > Insecta > Diptera > Asilidae > Philonicus > Philonicus albiceps. The sequence continues at coordinate 45,289,210 of OZ017774.1, read as the reverse complement.
TCCTCATTACAAATGGTCGCTGCAAACGGGTAATTTTACTAATTAGCAAAAACGATCCTGAGACCGAAAGTCTGATTGCAGTCGCCGCGATAAGTAGGGGGCACGTCTAGGCTGCGACGTTTAGGCAAATGGAAAATTACTTCTTCCAACAGAAAGTACTATCCAAGAAAATATTGAAATTGGCTAAAATCTAATTTTTAATCATTTAACACTATTGACAGTAAAAACTATTTAAAATGCATTAACTGGGAAATCAATTTGCAGGGTTCGAAAGACTTAGCCAGCAGCTAAATTTTGGTTACAACTCGATCAGGCCTTTAATATAAAAATAGCTCAGAACATTATAAAAACTAAATGACTCACTATAACACAACATTTTCTAGGAACTTTTCTACCGCATCATAGGAGGGTTACCTATATATTAAAAATCATTAGATATTTTTCCTATTTTTCTAAGATTTTTTTTAAAAGTTTTCTTTTGCTATGTCTTTCCTTATTATTGAAAACGAACAATTTAGATTTAGAGTTAGTGTTTTCTTCAGTCCAATATTCGTAACTTACTATTTAAAAGATCCTCTCTTCTTGCCTTTAAGGGTGAAAACTTAGCTAAATTTCAATTAAATTACAAAAATCATACGACGGAGTATTCACCGCTGTCCTTGTGGAATTTGAGAAAATTCATCAAATGAAGCAAACTGCAAAAATTAATTGCCCTGCGTTTCGGTGATGAGTTCAGGAATCGTCAAAATTATCAAGGAGCAGACATCACCTGTCGCTCTTAATTACGGCGCAGCGACGAGTGCAAAAAGGGAACACGGCAAGGAAGATCGTGTCGTTAATTAATAACTTCCCGTATGGAGCAGTGCAACCAAAAAATGCGCATGTGGTAAAAAAGGCGCAACTCGAATCCGGTGAGACTGCGCTGCGCGGCACAATTCGCCGACCGACGAGAAAGATACAAATCTCGCCCGGCCGAAGATACCCAATAGAAAATGATAATTGCGCCGAGGCCGTGCGGCCACGGAGGAGGACACTATTTCGTTGCTCACCGCGAATCGCGATTTAGATTTGTACGTGCAACGGGTGTTTATGAGAGATTACATCGAGCCCGCGTTACAAGATTTCTTGGCGGAGCTGCGTCGGTGCTGTCACCGCCCCGCGGAGCACCTCTGCATCGAACAGCGAAGGTGCCTCCTCCGCGCTCCGTGCGCTATCTCTGCGAGGAATGAAGGTCCCGCGGAAAGGTGCGCACTTCTCTTATGCAACCGCGGATTTGTTTTCACTGCGCACTTTTGCGCTTGCAGATTTCGCCCGTGTTACAGGCTTTGCACTTCAGATAATATCCCCTGATAAATTTGTTCTACAATTACCGCGAAGTCGCAGACTGGTCAGCCCGGCCGTTTCAAAATGTGACGGGTTGCTGCACTCAAATTTCTTCCTCTTCGGGTCACGCCGGGGTTACTTTTTGAACGAGAAGGAATCAACCACGCTTGCGTCTTCGGTAACTACATTTTGCAGTTTGAGCCGTTTCGTAGTATTAACTTTTATGTCAATGGCTTACCACTGATCTTAAGGGTTAAGCGACATTTGCAACTTCTGGCAAACCATACGCCTTTAGCCTTTATAAGTGGTTCGATCTCGTTGGAAACTTATTTTAATTCAAAGTACATGTGGGACTTCTCGGAAACAGCGGGGTACAGGTAAGAATCGAACTCTCTGAACGCTACCGATTCCTACGGTATAGATTTACTAAAATAAATTTAATTTTGAGTTTTTAATTTGGCTTTAGACATTAAATTAAAAGCCCTAAGATTATCTTTGAACTGAGATAGTAATTTTATTCTAAATTGTTTCAAATGATTGCTTTTTTAAGCAATTCTTCGTATAACTTTTATTTTAGCAAAGAATTGAACGAAAATGTTTGTTTAGCTCTCGCTTCCAAGAAAATTGGAGTTAAAAAGTGTAAAAATCGTATTTCGGTCTTTGAAAAAATATTAAAAAAAGAGCAGATTGTCGTTTGAGTATAAAACGTGGCTCAAATGAAAGTTTAAGCCTCAAATTTTTATATCAAAGTATTCTATTCACTTTCTATTTTTATTTCATGAGATTTCCTCAAAGGCAGTAAAACACATTACTTTTGATAATTAGTGCATTAGCAACTTCTAACGTGAATGAATAATTTTGCAAATTACTTTTGAAATTATTTTACATCAGCAACACCTTGCGTTTTGATATCTTTTTGATAGCACACAGCCGTGCTCGCTGATTGTGGAAGCCTCCTCGTATTTTTATTCCCTTTGGGTTCCAGCACTTCTTTCAGGTGCCATATTTGAGATTCATTAAAAAATTTAAAATTTATCAGTCAATTTTGAAGCAAAACTCTTTAAATGTTTTTATGAGTCGCATAAAGTTGAAATTGAATAATTAAAATGCAAATTGCCCCCCGAGATGCGATGTTGTCTTTGTGCTGAGGTGGTGGGACCGCTGCAGAGGTTTAATTTATAACGAAATAACCGGCAGATAAGCGACTGCTACAAAATAGAAAAAGTCCCCAACGCAAGTAAGAAAGTTAAGACGGTCGCAGAGTCGTAAAATTGCGGGCTGATCAGCGCTGAAACTGCACAAAGCTGGAGCGCACTCAGCATGATCACGATCACCTCGGGGCCGTGTGTGAGATGAGCTCGCGCGCACTTGTTTTTGTTAATTCGCCTCATTTGGATAAAAACACTCCGCGGCTCTGGATTAAGTGATGGCGTCGCAAAACTTAAAAGCACCCGTGGTGGTCTCCTTCGCGTATATCGACGCCATTTGTTCGATTTATTCCCGTGCTTTTTTGCTCTTCCTACCGCACTCCGGCAAATCATTTCAGTGATCATCGAACAGCAGAGCTCCGACCGTTGTTTTTATAAGTCCTATAAAAACTTTTTAATTGAGCACTCGCGCAGATTAGGGTAAACTTTAATAATTTCATAATGCTGAAAAATTCCGCACGTTATCTTTCGGGCCGTACTTTTGCCGGTTGCCGTATTTGTTACCTCTGATCGGCTGGAACGGTCCGCCAATTTTTAATGTTTTTCGCTTATGAGAAACGGAAATAATTAAGGGGGATAACGAAGAGACCTTTGGCAACAACACGATTATAAGTACCTGTCTTTTTTGCATTTTGTAATTGCCGACAGCCTTGGTGGAAAGTTGAAAATTTGGCAATGAAGTTAAGCTGAGCAAATTCAAGGACCTTCCATTCGAAATGTCAACTTCTCATCAGGAAACTAACAAATTTTGAAACATGATTTTTATAGTTTTCGGCTAAATCTTGTTATTGCTTAAAATTTTCAGTTAGGTACTAACTCTATAATGTTAGAAGTAATAGCACAAAGTATTCTTTTTATCTCTTTGATCACAGCCGTTCTCATTTATTATTAGTTTCTTTTTATTATAAATTTCTCAAAATCAGTTACATGCTTGAATACTTTGATTCAATTTTTAAACAATCTACTACCTATCTTAAGTGAAACGATATCGTTAAGGACAGATACAAATAAGTAGTAAAGAAATATTAAAGTCATATCGACTCCACAACTATCTTAACCCTAGATAACTAAACATTCGTAAGGTAGACTGCTGGACACTGCCAGTTTTGCAAATTTGCAATATTTTTGCACACTTCTAATATCTGTCTAAAAAGTAAATTTTTACCACTTTTATATTTTTTAATTAAAATGTTATAACCTTAATTCTTAAGTTAGGCTAATTTGCTTAAAGTAAAGAAAGGAAATATAAAAGATACATTTTTTTATTTGGAGCCTATGAATCGAATGATTACTTACAGAGTAGCATTAAGTCAAATTTAGTTATTTAGGTTTACAAAGCTTTTTCGAGCCGAAACTTGTTTAGGAACAAAAGTCCTATGAAGAAAGAACATTTTAGTTGGACTATTGCCCAAGATCTTCAAATCCTGCTTGTGGTTAAATTTAAAAATGAATTTTCGAAATCCTTTGAAAGTTTCTCAGTATCGGAATTACACTGATTAAGCATTTCGGACTGAAGTTACACTAGGTTTTCAATCCGGTTAGGAACAGATCGGACTTTTACATAATAATTTAATTTTTTAGGCACTAGGCCTCGCCGACAGTGCGGCTCCAGCGATTCCGTGGGGTCTATTAATCATAACACCCGAAGACGAGACCGCCTATGATCCGGCGGTTGGTCGCGGTAGAAGGCCGGGATCACTTCTCCGAAAAATTGGTTTATCATAATAAAAGACAGCGCGATCAGCGACCCCGCCACGGATCTTTTTCGAAGTTGCGTGGCGAACGGATTGATCTTGGATTGCTGCCGCGCGCGCTCATCATCGCCACTCGCAGCATCTCGCGCAGTAGCCGCCACTGGCGATAGCACCTGAGTATTTTTCCGTGTTGCGAGGCGACCCATTAAAGAAATTTTCGATAATCCAAGGCTGTCGAAAGCGGCGATCTTCATAAAGTGCAGCGCGGACCGGCCGTTTCGAGATTGGACGACAAAACCAACAAAGCGGCCGGTACAAAAAAGGGCAAAGTAAGACTTAAAAACGTCGCGAGGAGGCGGCGGAAGGTTCGCTTGACACACACTCCAGAGTAATTACGTTGATAAAGGTTTCTAGCTACTGTTTGGATTTGAGCTCGCGGCTCGGATCGGCCAGAGGAGCCGCCGGCGGTAAGAGCTGGATAGTCGGCATAAAATAAAAATAAATTACCATTCCGACCGGGCAGAATGCGGCCCCAATCGCGGTGGCATTAAGTCGGATTTTGTTTTTTTTTCTTTTCTTTTTTTATTTATTTAAATTTCAATTTTCCTGTTTTGGTGACAAAATCCCATCGTCCCGGGCTAGTGCAAGTGTCGCCTGGACCGTGTGTGTGGCTGCCCCGACGGCTATTTAGCTTGGGATTTGAATGGGGTCCGAGGGTCCTCCGTATAATAAATGTCCGGCCGCGGGCATAAAACGAAATGAGACAATTTCTCACCGCTGCACGGATACAATATTCAAATCACCTTAATGACAGCAATAATTTGTCCCACGCTTGCCTCACCGACGCGGCCGGCTACCGTGCTGCAGCCGCCTCAAAAAATCCAGTTTCGGACTCCACGGCTTGGACGCGGCTGCATCGGGACAATCCACCAACGCGGCGAAATATTTTACACCAGAAAATGATTTTTTTCACCTTATGCTCGCCACTTTACCGCGTAACAGAGGAAGTCGTATTTTACTCGAGTAGCCGCTGTTAAAATGCTCCTCAAGGCCTCGCCGACCGACTTCAGGTGTCCGGTTCGATGCTATTAAAAATATCGAGGGCTACAAAAGGGCAACTTTCGCGGTAAGCCTTGGGCACTTGTTAATTAATTTCTTTTTTGCGCACAAGGCGACTTATTCCATTGCTTCTAGGTGGTGTGCACCTCAAATTTAGTTCTACATCGTTTGATTAAATGATCAAAACACTTAAGTCTGATTTAGTAGTAAACCTTCGCTTAATTTAGGGTATAAGACCCCTAGAATAAAGTTCCTAAGTCCCTTAATTTAATCCTAGATAACTAAATCTAACTCTGTGTTACTTTTTAAGTAATCATTCGACTCATAGAACTTAAAATCAAACGTCTGGTTGCATTCCCTACATGGGAAGTAAGCGATTACACTCTTAATTTTTGTTCTAGGACTACTCCAAATTTCGCTCAAGTTAAGATTACGAAATAAAATTTCGCTTGTATAATGCAGCAAGGGATAAATAAAAACGGTGGACAATTCTTGCACATTCGCATTCGAAAATCCTCTGATTTTTATAGTTTGAGAAGGGAACCAAATTAACGTGCACTTCCGCTTAAAATTCAGTGGGCCACAAAATTTTTAAAGTGTAAAATTTCGGCAAAGGCGTCAAAGTGGGTTTATGAGGAGTGGTGTATACCCCAAGAGTTAAGTTTAGATGAAATAAAAGAATAATTCGAAAATTTCGGCGGGCTTTTGAAGTGACCACTCAGAGGTCTGAAAAACTTTTACGATGTGGCGCACAATGGTCAAAAGGTGTGGGGATACGGCCGCGTGATTTATGCGATCGGTCGGGGCATCGATATCGCACCTCGGGTCCTCGTTAAGACTCATTACCTGTCGGATACTTGCGGATCGTGATCGGTTAATTGTGTCGCCGCGCAAGTGTCCCCCGAGCAGCTCCCGCCGCCGATCATGAGAATTAATAATTAATTCTGAATTCAAATTTATTGCCACGAAATTGTGCAGCAGACAGCCTCCACCTGCTGCTCGGTGTGTTTGCTCGCGGTTTTTTGCCGCACCAGCGCACGACGTGACATTCCCGCACCGCACCGCACAAGCAGATTTTGGTTTGTTTTGATAGGTTGCCAGATTAAGGAAATAATTCTGCCTCCGACCGATAAATCTCAAGATTTGCAGCCTCGGCGTGCCGGTCCTCATAAATCTCGCTGGCGTTGGACTGCTCAGTGGCCTCGCTCTCTTTTCGAGGTTTGTGTCCGCGGTTATTTTCTATTCCATAATTTGCCCTTTTGGCTCTTGGAACAACGGAAATCACTGCGAATTTCGGTTATTATTATAAATTTAACCGTCTGTACAAAAGCAGGGACATTTTACAACAATTTGTGAAATATGAATTAATAATTCATCTCTTTCCGTTCGCGAACGCTAATGAATAGGTTGTGGTGGTGCTAGCGGCCTTTTCAAAACCATTTGATTTATAGTCAAATCGGAAATTTTGCGAATATTTAACACAAACAGCACCTGTTTCGGAATGCGATAATCTGACGGATTTTCACTAATTGCTTTATAAATCATCAAATCGCTCTGCTAACACCGATGTTGATTTTAAATTATTTCGTTTTATTCAAATATTTTAAGAATTTAAACTTACAAATATAAATTTTTAATTATACAGAAGAAAAAACAGGAAAGCTTTCTATTTGAGGAAATTTAAAAATTTTAAATTAAACATTGCTCAAACCAAACCATCGATTTCTATTTTTTAAAAGATGGCAATTTTTTTTCAGAATCATGGCATGATTTCATATGGGAATCTAAGAATTTGTAGAAGGAATCAAATTTTCTTTTCCAACAAGATTGCGACTCTCTACACACAGGTAAGAGAATACCTACATTTTTAGTATTTAGGTTACTAAGGCTAGAAAAATCAAATTTTGGATTGGTTTTCAAAAGGACACTTGGGGCATGATTTTATAAATTTGATATTTCAAAAGAAACATGACAAAATTTAACTTTTTTTATTATAAACTTCGAGCAATTTATTTTTCAATATCCTTAAAAATTAAAAAAATGTGTCTGAGAACACATAAAAGAGTTTATGTTGTAAACCTGCCCAGCTGTTGCAAGAGCCGAAAAAAAATTCAACAAATTCTGTAAGAAAAGCAACTTCAAGATTGGACAAGATAAACGCGTTACTTAACACTATCGCCGGTGCGAGCAAAGCGTGGGACTCGTTTTAAACGAGAAAAACAACATCAATTAATTAGCCATGCTAAATTGATCCCAAAAATCTATGCAAATTAAGACCGAACTACAAGGCGATTCGCTCAAGGCGATCTTCGCACCAGGCATACTCGTCCCCCCCGCAAGTGATTTTCCCTGCGATTTGTCAATATCGATCTTGCAAGATCGCACCAAGATTCATTGGATCCTTCGCCTTTCGATTGCTAATTTAACTGCCGCGCTCCGGCCCCTGATTCGCGTAGATCGCAGCGAGGTGATAAATTGCGGGAGTGTGTATGTGTGTGTGGGTCCGCGTGTGATTAATTTACATCCAGTCAGAGCTTGCTGGCTGCCGTGATCGCTGCACACTCAATTGAGCCGTAAAAAGTCCAAGATTTCATTGCGTCATCTGATAAATATTGAACAATTGCTGCTAATTGCACAACAAAAATATTCTGAATGCCGTTTTCCCAGCGCTGACAACCGTTTGCATACGGGGACAGGCTGGAGCTTTCGGTCGTCTGCGGACAGACGGACAGACGGACAGACTGAGTGCCAGGTTGCCCTGATACAGCGATTTGATCGCCAGATTGACAACGAGCAAAAAGGGGACAATTTATTGTAGACAGTGGGAAAATTAATTAGTAGCTAAATTAGCATATCCAGACGATCAAAGTGTTTCTCAAAGTGATCCGCGATCACCACTTTGTTCGGTTTATTTGAATTTTAACGGGATCTTCGCGTCGTGCTTATTCGAATGGCCAGAAAATTAATGTTTCTTAATAAGCACTTAACTACCAGACTGTGCCAAATAAAACGATAATGGCTTGATTTTCGTAGGCACTAGGAAGGTGATCCGGATTCCACAGATTGTAACAGCTCAGGCGACATGCGATCGGCTAATTGCTGCACTAATCCAAAACGAGACGAATCTGCAAAGCAGTTCACATCTCGAGGGGTAAATATTTATGGTGTAATAATCGTATTCGCGGGAGAACCGCAAAGATCTTTTAAGTGATCATGCGTTCGGCTCGGTAGAACTCGATAGAACAGATCACCAATTTCCAATAATCAAATGATTAGACCAATCTCACGGCTCATTAAATGTCTAACCGACTATGCAATTATTTTAGGCCGAAGCTGGCGAAGATGCGCGATCTTACCTGAGGAGAACCGCGGAGGGGGCTGATCGCAGTCGATGGGATTGCCATCGATCACTTAGCCCCGAGGATCATTAGTTAAGCCAACAATTTGAGTGTTCTACTGGCTTTTCAATGTTTTTTCCGAGAAAATAATTTGTCGGCGTGTTCCCGTGAGCTGCTCGAGAAGCGGTCACGGTGGTGGCCGAGCGACCGCTTTCTGCGGCCGTTCGCGCGGACACAGATGCAAATTGCTTATCGCAAATTATGCTGCTGCTGGTGCTACTGCGCGTTGCTGCTGCTGCCGATGGGGTAAAAAATTGTCTTGGCTTGTTTGCGCGGCCCGCAAGAGGAACACAATGCGGCTGAGTGACTCTGTGCAGGCACGACCAGCGCGAAATGACAAGATCCATTAAAAAGATGCGAGAGATACGATTTCTGCATAAGCAAACAATTTTCGAAGCGCCATTTAGAGGCGGCGACGGATGTGGCGGTCAAGGCGCGGGATTTATGCAGCTTGCTGCAGTGAGTCATTAAAAGAAGCTGGATGGGCTTAGGTTAGTCGTACTGATTTATTCCCTCCTCCCCTCCATTAACGCCGCGATTAATATTCATAGCCCTGAGATTAACAATAACAGCACACCAAATTTAGCCACTTTCGCTCGTAAATTTTTAGTGACTGCCCAAAACGGCTTCCAACAAGCCAGAAAACATGTGTCGCTTGATAGCCGCGAGGAGCCCACCAATATAAAAATCTAGCAAACGCTAGTGTTCCTCAAGGCTGAACTAATTAGACAGAAAAAAAAATGAAAAGGTTAAGTGAATATGGCTACAATAAAAACACCAAAGTGGATATGACCAACAAGGAACGCATTTTTTATTTAATTTGATTTACGACTAAATTTTTATTGAAGCCTGGAACGGCCGAGAAATGTCAGACCTGTTTGTCGATAAATTCCAATTTGAGTGATAGGAAACGGTCGCATGGGTCACCCGATAGTTCTATGGGAATCAGTGATAGACACCAATTGCTTTTCAGGTGTTCTCATAATTAGCCATTTCGGTCAAATGCTGTAAAGATTTTTCAAGTTTTTATATCTTTACTGAGGGAATACCCCAGTTACTTTAATAAGAGTCGATAAGAGCCCAGATTTATAACCTTCAGACCTTAAGAGGGGTGTTCAGGGGACTTAATACAGTTCATAAAATTTACCGGGTGATGGATTTTCAATGAACTGCAATTAAATTCAATCGATTGTTTTTACACCTCTTCTCAGTTCCTTTTTCCTTCTCGAAGAAAACCAATAAAATACGCCTTTAAAAAAAAAAAAAAACACCGCAATAATTTTATTTCATTAATTTTAATTTTACCAAATTTAAGAATTTTAAATATTAAATAGCAAAGGTTCAAAATGACTACCGAGTGGAATGCCAAAGAAAATCGGTCTTACTAATTTTTTATTTTGTGTGTTGCAGTTAACTGCTAATTTTATGCATATTTGAAGTTAAATAAACCTAAATTAGGTAGTAAATTCGATTTTTTTTTAAAAAAATATCTATCTTTTCAAATTTCAACTCTTTTACAAAACTTATAAAAAGCTCGTTAACTTAAATATGGACTTCGCTTAACTAAACCACTGCAGTGGAATCTTATGAATGCCGCTACAAAGGAAGGTACGCGTCTAACAAGACTATAAAACAAAAAATAACAAGGCTGAACACCGATTGTTCGATCTGCTCCAAGAATGACGCACATTGGCACTTGTTTCTACAAATTGCGTTTTAAGATGGCTGCACTTGCGCACTTTGTAGGACAGGTACGGAGCATTTAATTTGGTGCATTCGCGTTTGCCTGAAGCAAAGCAATCAACTGGTGTAATTTTTTATGGGGGGGTATAAACCTAGTTAGAATCTAACACCGTGGCGGCGCTTGAAAGCGCCAGGGCAAGAGTTGCGTTCTCACCGCCACGGCATTCTTTCCGCGTCATAAACTTGCGGCAGAACGAATCGTAAAATCTATCAACACATGACGTTCGTTTCATATCCGTTCGTTCGGTCTCAGTGGATGGGGTTTTTCGAGCTACGATCTCGCGACGCATATGTGACAATATTTTAACGATCATGTCACTGGGATTAAATTAAATCAATTACCGATCTCGTTGCAGGGTAACAAGCAAAAGCTCGCGGCATGATTAGCGCGACGTGTTACCCGTCGGACACCTGATGGAATGTGATGGAAAATCAGCGGTGATTGCGGGCCCGCGAATCCGCAGGAGCGCACCTGCGGCAGGATCCCTTTCAAATCAGCGCCTCGCCGCGGTTTATTAGCGCTGATTAACCGTTTGACCAAATGAGACGGAACTTTATTTGTTAAGACCGATAAATCAAATTTAATTGTCGCGGCGACGTCGCTTATGGCGTCTTTTGTGGAGTTCCTCGGTGATGGGACTGTAAAATTTTATGACGAGTGGCAAACAATGCGACGCGGCCGCTCATCGTTTTATGACCGATATGATCATTACGGTGATGAAAGAATTATCGATAAAATAACCGGGCGTGTGTGGGAAAATTAGACATCTCGACGTCTAATTGCATTTGAAAGCGACTAATGAGCTCTGAGCGAAATCGTCCGCCTCCAATTACTCTGCAAGATAGCGGGAATTTTTATGTATTTGTTAATGAACGGTTGATTCGTTATGCGATCGTTTTGTCGCATGTGTCGCGCAGACGCTGCAACGCACAGAACGCGAATGCATCTCACCTGGGCAATAAAAATGAAGGGGAAATGCTCTGATTGATACCTGGCGTAATGTGTCAGGTTGACGATGTATGGAACCCGTTAGCAGGTTTTATTAGGCGTAATAACTGCAGGCCTTCCAAGCAGTGCTGATTTATTGCACCCTGCTGATGAAAGCCGTAATTAATCTGAGGGAGCGGATATTTTAAGCGTTGCGGCAAAGATAGTCGCTTTACCATGACGGCTCAGTATCATTTTAATATAAGATAACTACGTTTTTGGAAGTGTTTTATGGATGGCATGAAAAGCTCAGTCAGTAAGAATTCTACTCACATGCATCGTTTCAATTAAACACTTACATGTATATTTTAAGGCTTTAGATTTAACCTCTTTAGGAACGATATTTTTGGAGCATAAAATAACGTTCTATTGACCATTTATAAGATATCCATGAAATAAAACTATCAAATTTCTTTACTTTTCGCAAATAACTCTAAAAATATCAGGAATTTCGTGCAGAATTTAATTCTCTACAAAATAGGGACACAGACTCCTCTAAAAAGGTTAAATTCATCGAAAAAAACAAAACAACTTTTAAATAAATAGGTTGAAATTAGAGGGTCCACTACAGAACGAAAATATGACTTAAGGTACGACTTAAGACTTGGTTAAGAAAAAATTCAATTCAAACGGTAGTCGTCGCTTATTCCAGTTGATCAACTTCAACTTGAATAACAAAAAATTGAATATCAACTTTTTCTACGTTGATCTAATGGAAGACGGAGCGGCGGTAAAATTGATAAATGGTTTCGTTTCAACAGTCCAAAACCTAGGAATTTTCTTTAGAAGTGACTTCTTCTGAAGCGGGTTAGTGGTCACCCTCCCAAGATGACATTATTTACTGTCACATAAAAACCCAATTCGAATTCATGCCCCGCCGATCGACGTGATAAGTTAAAGCGGAATTAAAAGTAATTATGTTGCTCGAAAGCGATCCGTCCTTAATTAAGAATTCTACTCGATAAATTTACCAACGTATCCATTCATCGTTCATCCCATCGAGATCTTCTGATGGTTTCTAATGACACCTTTTTGGATGATCCCGTACCTGTGCTCCGTACGCAAAAGGAAGGTGAAGCGACCCGAAGATTGGTAGATCGATTCGTTGTAATTATCCCAAAACCGGTGAACAGTTTATGAATATTTAAATTGTTTCGAAATTGAAGCCAGCCTGTGGCGTGGGTCCGGCACTGCTTTAAATGTGCGCCGCCGCATCGCGGTCAGAATTAGAAGCTCGCCCCATCAAAGCCACAGCCTCAGCCTGGGTGCTCTAAATGTGACCGTGTGGCGCTAAGATTAAGCTCAATGCACAGTCGTTTAATGCTGATTTAGCGTCGCTGTTAAAACAGGTAGTCCCGTCGTGGGCTTATCGACAAACTGATTGCCCATTGATCGCTTCGCATAAATGCACTTCCCACGGCTGGCTGCTTTGAACGTGCCGCACGCGAAGATGCGGAGGATCGCGGCCCGGTGAATAATCGGGCTGTAATCCTACAAAATCGCTTCGTACTTCCGATCTCGCGCAGGTGCTGGTCAACGTTTTCGATATCGGATCAGCGTTTTACGATGATCGAATTTTACTGAGACGATCACCTCGCGCGATAGCGGATTACGCCTGCGCCGTGCCGGCCACAGGCTCTGCGTTGTCACTTCTAACAAGAATGCGATGGTCGTAAAAGTTTGGGAATGCATTCGTGACTGCAATTAAACAGGAACGAAGATCGGCTTTATCTCTTGATTGATCAACTTGCAGCAGGTTATAGCCGATATTCGAGGAAATAAAGCAATCAAGGTCCATTACAGCGCTAATAGAAACGATCGTTTACCTACAGCGATTAAGGCGCTGCTGGAAATTGCATCCACCAACTGGATCACGATTGTTCAGAGGATCGAGGCAACCATTGTTACGCCAAATTTGGGTTAAGACCAATCACAGATCGATAGAAAAACAAATATTGGCTAATTTAGGGTCAAATTTGAGCGGTTTCGTGAGACTGTGAATCAGCTTCGAATGCATCGAAAATCGTGAGAAGTAAGGGAGAGGTTTTAAGTAAATTTTCCCAAAAAATTTTCTTCATCATCCTTGAAATTCGTTCACTAACGGCTTATCATTTTCCAGCGATTGGATAAAAACTATACTTACTATTTGTACATATGAGTTTTAGCCAATGGCTAGAAAATATTAAGCCGTGAATGATAAAATAAATTTCAAGGGCGGTGAAAACAACAAATTAAACAGAGAATCATAAATTTTTAGATATGCAGTAATAAAACCCTTACATATATTAGGAGCCCATTAAACTCATTTTAAAAGAATTAATCCGAATTTCTACATAATTCTGCACCTAAAGCAATATTTATATCCTAACGAATCGTTAAAATTTAAAAAACTTTAGAAATGTGTAAATTGACGACAGGATTGGATTATACCTAGCCCTAGAAATTAGAAGGCATAACAATTAGGGTAGCTTTTCATACTTTAAATAGTTTTTTTAAACCGAACACACTCAGAAAAATGTGAGCAGAATATTCTAAGTTCCGTTTTGAATTTTCATATATTTTGATATTAAATTTTACTCTTTTTAAAAGTTTACAATAATTTAATATAAATAAAATTAATATGAAATACATCAAGACGTAAATTTATTATTTAATGCTCTTATGGAGAGTACTCTATCAAAGTATTAAAATCGTCTTTAACTCTTCTCTGTCATTAATTTATAACTCTAGTAAGGGTTAAACCTGTAATTTACTTCAGGCTAAAAATAAAATCTACCCAAAAATTCTTCATTGATGCCAATTTAACGAATGGACGCGACGCGATCTTTGCTTAGCTCCAAGAGTCAGAGTTCGTTTAGCTAAAATTTTATTTTAAAGTGATATTTAATCCTATAGTGTTTTATAATTTTGTATATGAATGTATTTTCTTTTATTAGTGCAGAGCTAAGCTTTAGGTGGATTTTAATTGAAATCTCGAAAAGATTTTATCATATATGTAAAATGTCAATAACATTAGGATTTAATCCGAATTTTTTCTGAGCGTAGGTATCGATGGTATTAGCAATAATAAAAGAAATTGTTATTTTATTTATGCATTGCTCCATTTACAAGAGCATACAAATTAGTTTTGCGCCAAAAATATGAAAGCAGCCCTTCAGAACCTCGATCTTGCGGCACCGGTGCGCAGAAAGTCTTGGTCTTGGTCTTCTCAAGGTACACATGTTACCAGCACGAGGAACTTGCTCTAAGAATCTTTAGACCTCCTCAGCGCCGCCGCCTGTCCAACGGATGTGACTAGGCGCGGCATAGTGCGCGGGACGAGGAAGATATTTTATATAAATTTGTCGGTGTGTGATATGCAGACCGGTGATTCTGTGCCGCCGGTGCACTCGCGCTCCGCAGAGAGGAATTGACTACTATCGATGGTCTTTATACGGTCCGCCGCGATCAGGGGTCCCTTTGATGTCGCGCCGAAACGATCGACATGAAATAGAGTGGTGGGACCGCAATTTATTCATGAAGCAGATGTAAGCGTCGTGTGTGTTCGTAAGTGCTTAAGATAATTTTTCATAAGATTTAAAAGTGCTTATCTTACTGTTTCGAGCTCGGTGCGGTTGCCCAATCGATTGTCGATTTATTGGAGAGGTTAAGTACCTTCAAAGTAGAGAGTCCCCCTTTTCTGAGATTCGCGCCAAGATGGGTAATGTGCTGCCGTGAAGGTTTTCGCAAGAATTCAGGACGGCTTCTGGTTTTACTTAAGTACGGCGGGGCTTTTGACTAAACTGCGAAATAATTAAATTTATTCGATGACCCTTGCGATATGGAAAACACTTTGGGAATTAATTTTCATTAAAAGATACATGATAAATTTTAAGACTTACGCCCTTGACTTATCATGCCATCGTTCAGGTATTTTCGTGGGCTAAGGGTTTTAGCGATATTTTTTTTTTAAAGATCCCGTAGGATCCCGCACTCTCTGGAGTGCGGTGAATCAGCAAGAATAAAGAAACAGTGATTAAACATAAAAGGCGGATTTTTATTTTACTCTGATTAACTCGGTTGGAATTTGAATTATTTATAGCATTAAAAAAGTTTAAAATATGTTCGATTGTACTTTTTATATTTGGAGGGATTGAATAAAATGATGGTCCTAGTCAATTCAGGTTAAAGATTTAAAGAAGTACTTTTAAGTAGATTGAGTCTAAATCTACACAGTTCCAGCTAAACTTCAGCGACTAATTGCACTTACTGTGGATGAAGCCACATCGTTCCAATTCACCCCACTTTTGGGTAACCTCTTGAAAATTTCCTTGGGTGTAATAAAAGAGCTTTGAGTTCTTTAGTTTTTCACAAAATAAAATCAATTCATTTCGGTGATCGATTGGCCGTTTCTTTAAGAATCAGCAAAACGAAATGAAAAACTTCTCTCAATTTCGGTTCCCTGCAGGACAACGAGAATCTCATCACCGTGCTCTGAAACTTGAAGGGCCAAAGTTACGTTCGGAGGCCAAAAATTCAAGTCAGAAGCCCATTGGCATGACGAGATAAAGATGAGCCTCTGCAGACGTGCAGAAGACCGATGTCTTAAGGCGTACCCAAGGGGACGGAGGACAAGACGAACAAGCTGAAGAAGCATCCCAAGGAATGGAAAAGGGCAAGAGAAAAAGATAGGGGCCTGCGGGGCAACCGAAGCCACAGAAGCGTACAAAACTGAGAACTGGCGAGGAAAAAAATGCTGAAAACCGTCAGAGAGTTGGTCCAACGGGCGCCACATTATTTATGTTGATGCCGCTATTATTATTATTTGGCTTTTCATCTCTTGTTTTTATTCATGTGTTCGTTCGGTTCCTGGCCAAGTGAGCTGCTCACGGGACACGGAACGGTCGCATGGGAATCGATTTAATATGCTAAATCCAAATCCCTCTTTTATGCCTTTCTGGGCTGCGCCGGGACGCGGCTACTTGGTAATTGAATTTGGGTCTGTCTGATTGGGTGGGATCAATGAGCTTTATTCCTCCTTAATTAGGCGGAGGTCTGCTTTCGTCTCATTTTATTATAAAATCTTAAAAAAAAACTTATCAATGCAAAATCGGTGGATTTTGCATCGATTAGAAAACTAACAGCAGATAGAAATCAATTCAAAAATCTTACTAATCGTGTCGGAAACTGTTGGACACTTAGTAGCCTTAGCCACTCAAGCCAAATTAGTGTCAGGGCTAGAAATTAAACAGCGCAGTAATAGAAAAACTAAAGAGGGGTCTTTCAGTGGAAGAAAAAGGTTTTATTTGTCTTAAAATTGCGTATTGTTGTCCAAAACCCTTTGGGAAATTTAGAGGAGTATGACTGTAGTAAAATCTTTAAAAATTCATACTCCTTAATTCCATTTTCGATCTGCTCTGTAGGAATGCATTTAATTTGAATTTAAATTAAATCTCTTAGGTTTTGCGCGAAATAAATTAGTTTAGTTTCCTATGAATTCCAGAATCAGTTAAAAATCCGCATCCCAATTAATAAGACCCATTTGTTTCGCTTAATCCAGGCTAGTCTTTGTTACCTGCAGTGTCTCGTTTTTGACGAAGATCACTTCTGACGATGATGAACGAGTGCAGGGCACTGGTATCGCGTGTGCGAGGCCCTCCTCCTTTGGGCCAGCCTCGGAAACGGACCATAGACGCAAAAACAAAGGGTACACTAAAAACATGCGTACAAAACTGTCCACGTCTTACCTTTGCAGGTAAAACACTAGCGCCAGCCAGGTCGTTGGAAGTTTTCCTTGAAATCAAATAGACGGTGCAGGGGCGCCACATTTGGACCGATCTCGTGTACGATCAAAGAAGGTCCAGCGCGTTTTTGTCTTGCGGCCGTTTTTTGTTGCTCTTTGGCATGGCCCAAAAGATCTGCTGATCCTCTCCTGATATATTCGTTTTTTTTTCTTTTTTATTGCTTTTATTCTTGTCCAGCCTTTTTGGGTCGGTTGCCGAACACGAAATTTATAATTTTCGTGTGTATTTTTTTTTTTAATAACCGTCATGCGGGGAGCGATCGTCCCGCGCACTGATCAGCGGTCAGAATTCTCGGTGGTGCGTTGGTATGCGTGCGCGCGCGATCGTCGACGTTTTGGCCTTGCCTTGACGCACCTCGCCGCGTCCCACCCGGCGTCTGCTTGGTCAGTCGGGTCCAATTTAACCTGAGCTCGGCCAGTTTTAGGGGGTGCACAAATGATTAATGATGGTACAAACCATTATTTATGTTGTTATATAATCATTTAGGAGATGTAGATTTATTATTATTGCGAGTTTGTTTGTTTTACACCATTTCCCCGGCTGATTACGGCGAGACGAGGGTTTGTTGGTTTTATGGCACACGTTTTTTTTGGGAAACCAAGGGTGGTGCTTTTATTGTGTTTGATTGTAGGGTTTCTTGGAGATAATTCACATTTTTTTTTCTACCCTAATATGATTGACGTAGTACGTTGAATTATTGCCATTTTCAAGAAGTGGATATCTTTGCGCTGGGAACTAATAGAATTTGGGCACCTGTAGTTTAAGCGAAGACGTAACTTTTAAATTTTTTTCTTATATCGGTTTCCGTAATATTTCTTAACATAGTTGGTTTTATTTATTTTTTTTTAAATCCGTTTTTATAGTTATTGCAAAGGAAATATTCAATCATAACGATTTTGGAAAATTACCTAAACGCCGATTGCAAATAGAGGAAATAAATTCGATCAATGGCGAAACACGGTTACATCAAGTTATAGTGAGAATCTTCAGCTATTTCTTTCCATAATATTAACATTGCTCATAAGAGAGTGATCAGAAAACGTATTTTGCATAAACCATAAAAATACAGAAAAATTATAAACGTTTTATGGCCAATTAGACAAAACTCACATCGAAACGACCAAAAAAGCCGCTTCCAAAAATCAACCCGAAGAGCGGTGATGCTGGCGAGACGTGCCCAGATCTCACTTTGCATAATCCCGAACTAGAAACTTCTCCTAACACCTAATGAAAGGCTTTGAAATTTACAACTGACTTTAATTATTCATTAGCGTTGTACTGGGGTTTTTGTGGTGTCTCCGACCAGGAAAAACGCAAATAATAAGGCCATAAATAATCCAGGCCCCATTCATCGAAAAAGCGCAGTTTTTGGTAACCCGATTGCAGCTGAGGCTAAAAACGAAATTAATTTTTTGACTAATTATTGGTCGTCTTCGTATTGAGAAAACGGCCAAATGCCGGACTCTGTTGGGGCCCTGGGATCGGTGTCAGGTATGCTCGCTTTGTTTTGGAGATATTGTCCGGGATTCACGGAACGGAAAATTAAAATATTTAATGAATTTATTCAAAGCCGTAAAACAGAAATGCCATCTGTGCTTTTGTTTTTGTCATGGAAATCGGCTGCCAACAAGGGCAAAACCATTTAGCTACTGGACATCGCTGAGATTTTGAGTCGTGTCGCTTTTAATTAGTTTTTTTTGCCGGTGCGTGCGGCGTGCGATAAAATCTTTGTGTCCACTGCATATCGGCCGTCTTCGCATCTGATTTTCCAAAGAATAAAAGGATTAATTGATTAAGCCTGCTTTGCGCGGAGAGCGCATCCAGAAACAGAAAAACAAAAAAAAAACAGAGAACTAACAAAATATAGACAAAATTTACGGTGCTGACTACGCGCCGCGTAGAGAAGCAACGTTTTTCTGCTTTAAAAATTTTGTTAAGTGAACTTAACTGAAATTAATTATGCATGTAGAAGCAATTAAATAGGTTTTTACACATAATTAAGATTCAAACAGCGATAAGAAGGCGGGTGTTGTCGGATCTCAGTGCCTCGAGGAATTGCTTCCTGTTCGCGGTGAGAACAAATTGCGACTTTGTGTAATTTGTGAATTTATAGACCTGATTGAGGCGTCAGCGGTTTAATCAGTGCAAAGAATGCTTTTTATCAATCGCCAACTCAGAGATATTCAGTCGGTAGTTATAGCAAACTAATGACTGCAAGTTTTTGCATAATTTTGCCATTAAACATTTTTAAACATGTGCCGGTTCCAATTGGTTTTATACATGTTTAATCTAATTTTATTGAACATGTTTTTTGCCTACAAGATTTAAAAAGCCTTCAACTTCTTAGCACAAGAGTGTGCTAAAAAATTGTTAAGATCCGGGAATTAATGAAGACATTTTATATAAAACTTATCTCTCAGAAAACAGTGCAACTTGCTGAATGATAACTCTTAACGCATTTTACTTGGATGATATCTTTTTAAGGGTTAAATATCACTGCGATCGATTGCGATAAAATCACATTTATATCCTAGTCTTACGAGATCGTCGAGGATGAGCTAATACCAAAATATTTCTAATAATAGTTAAAATTACTTGAAATGCAAATTTTTCAGTATAACTTGCCGATTTGAAATTAATACAAACTCATGACTATTCTAACGATAAGATACGATTAATACAAACAATTCTAAATACGTTGCGACAGGGGTTTAGGGCAATTTACTGAGCTTTAACTCCCAACCGTCGTATTTGAGAATTTGTTCACGCAGCGATTTCCTCGGGTGACAAAAAGTAATTGTTGGAAAATCTACAGAAGCTCTCTTCGTTCCGCTGAGGCGAACGCCGTTAGACTGAAGATTGTAAAAGAGGGACTTTTATGTGCGCAAGATTTTTGTAAAAGATATCCTTCCGGTAAGGCAATCCGAACCACTTACATCAAAGCCAAAAAGTGCGGTTCGCAGTGGCGGTTGCTGTTGAAATGCGGCTCAGGAGCTGGCACAACAATCGCATCCTCCAGCAACAACAAAGCCCATTCCCGGCCTCGGAGCAGTGTCGATGGCAAAATGAAATCTTTTTCTTGGCCATAAACAGCACATAAAAATAAAAATCGGGAGGCGATTTATTCATTTTCACCCCGCGGAATGACTGCCAGTCATATGCAATTAGCATTGTCGTCTCTGCTCAGTCAAAGTGAAGCGTTTTTCCATTGAATTTCGCTCCTTTAATCCGGGCAGAAGAGGAGATCGCATTATTTCACGCCTCTTCCGCTATCTCCCGAAGGAAAGGTGGCTTCTATTAGCTGCCGTCGGGTGAAAGGCTGAAAGACTGAAAGGCGCGCAATGCACAAAAGAAGTTAATTAATTATATTTTCGCTGATGACGTCACTTAAGAGTGGAGCGAGCCGCCGAGCGTTCGGATGCTTTTACTCAAGGCAGCCAGGCGTACTCGAGAACCCTAGCGCTTATTGGAGAAAGTACATTCGAACTCGATAGGACTTAATGCGGGGTTCCCAGAGGTGGCGCACGAGTAGTAGTTTTGCTAAAGGGAAAGAGTTGCTACCACGCGCTTCGATGCCTCCCTTCATGTCCTTCACCAATCGAAGGAGTTTTCTTGTCGCACGGTATTTTCGCGCGCACACCTTGCCCGGTCAACCGAGGCAGCGAACCCGCGAGATGCGAAGACGTCGTCTCAGGGATACGGCGTTTTTGTCATCGCATCAAGACCGATGATACGTGCAGCGCAGCGAGGAGGCCGTGGAGATTGCTATCGAATCGAATGAATTGGAGGATCCGCTCTCATCCCGGCTCCAACACCCCCCAGCAGGACATGCGCAGCCTTACCGCGGATATTTTATATATTTTCTATTGATAAGAATCTTATTCCAATTTGTATCCTGCCAATGAGGGAATGCAAGGCAAAACATTCCGGCCGGAGCGACCCGCGGACAAAGCCATGCGAATGTGGGGCCGGGCAGGTAGCCGGCAAGCACCGATCATGTCGTAGGGCTTGTTAGATACCGGCTCGAGGCCTGAACTGGGGACCTGAGACCGGCTCTCCAAAATATCAGCAGACGTCGTTGTGCCTGGACGGGGGCAGGCGGAGCGGCTCGACTCCTATTTAAATGTCGTTCCCTTTCCTTTGCGGCAAGAAGCTGGCGCCCGCGGTCCTCCATGAGAAACTGTTGACCACAGCACTATTCCGGCGAGCTGGTGGGCTTCTTTGGCTCGCCGGTCCGTGCAGGAGGTTCGCTTTATCTGCGATGTGCAGAATCCGTTTTTCTTCCAGATTAGCCCAAAAGAATATCCCCGAGTGTCACTGGCTCTAAAGTGTGCATGCATCTATCAGCCAGTGGCGCTGTGCTGGCCACGGCCCGGCGGGTTCTTGGAACGGTCTTGGCGTCTTCGCTGGTCCTCGTCCTCATCGTCGTCGTCGTCGTCGTCGCCGTGGTCTGTGCTGTCGGACATCTTCTCCTATCTCTAAGACGCAACGATCCAATTACACGAATTGGTTTGACATGCTAAACAAAACGTTCAAAGTTTCCTCGTGTAGGGAGCCCAACGAGCAGTCTATGAAATTGGCTCAGGATTCAGTGTGGTCTCGAGCCGGGCCGAATGTTGTAGACTATCGCGGGAAATTTTTTTGTTTGCCCGCGATAATTACCCTCTATCGATTTCGCATTAGTTCACTGTTTTCCGAGTTATCGGAAACACCTTGCGGCTTGGGCCTTCTAGACTCAAGACTCCTGTGGCCTCGATGGTGTCACGGTGTTCTACTCAAATTAATGAGACTTTGATATTAAATCTAGCCGAGTTATCTTTAATCACCAAATCGCAATATAATTCGAGGCGCATTTATTAGCTCGCTGTGAGTGTGTCACTGCCCCTTTTACTTAATTCTAAATATGTAGAAAAGAAACATTCTAACTTCGTTTAAGCAGCAAAGTGAGGTGCGATTTCAGGGATGGAGTAATTTTCGAAACATTCACAAAAAGCCTTTTAAATATTGCCCCTTACATTTGAGTAGAATGAAAGCTTATCATTGGCTATCGACAAGAGAAATGTTGTTGTGTATATTTTTTAGAAATGGCTAGTGCAATTTCAGTACGAAAACTTCTTTAATATGGACAAATGCACCGCTCCGTTACCTGACATTGCTTCTGCTTCGGCGGCAGCGTTTGCTTTCAACTGTCTCTTGAGACCCACACGGCTAAGAAATCCGCGAACTCCGGCTCGAAAATATTTCCCAGGAATTTGATTAGAAATGACATTCTGCCAAGAGTTGAACTTTACTGCCTGAATATGTCTGCTTTCACGCAGGAGCAACTTTTTTTCCAATCGCTGAGTACCTGACACAAAAATACCGCAAATGTCTGAGATGCGTCGCCAAGTCGGGAGGCCTGCTAGTTTACAACCTCAGAATTTAAATTTCCCTAGAAGTGGATTTTATTTTCTTGTCTTCAGGCGAAGGATGTGCCACCCAAGCTTCACTAGATCACTTCACCTGACAGTAATTTATTGCGTTTGTCTATGTTTTCCGTGCGCATTTTTGCGCAATGTTGTCAACCATTCGGCTCCGGGCTGACATCGCAGACACTGGGACAAATTCAAAACGGGGAGTGCGATTTTTAGTTGTTTTTTTCGGATGATTATTCTTTTATTATTAATATTGAATTTATTAATTTTTGTAATTGTAAATGAATTATAAAAGACTTGAGCTAGACATAACGAAACTATCGCATTCTTACTGATTGCTAAATACAAACAAGAACCAAATTTTTCAGTGGATGATTTAAAAACTACAGGTATAAAAGGTTCGAACTAAATGCTTATTTAGCATAGAAATCCCTTGAAAACGCCAGTTATCATACATCGTTTAGATCCGGCGATTTGAATTCATGTAATTCGTTTTTGGATATAAATGCAATATAAAGAAATATATTAAAATATTATAAACGTCGGGGAGTGAACTAAATTAAGGTTGCAGTATTTCAGGGCACGGTTAGACAATTCTGAGTCAATATTTGTTAAGACTAGTCTTCCCAAAGCTTTTTAAATTCAATTTAATCACTGTTTCTCGTTTTATTTTGCTTAATTAAGTATAAAATCAATTCAAAAACGTTATTAATTTTGGCGGAACGTTTAGTAGTTAGTGAAATTCATTCAAATTTAGTTTCAAAGGACAAATAATACTGAAGATGTTGGGTTTTCTTTTTCCCTTACATTACAAAAATTCAAAATTACGTAAATTTAATAGAAATTTTCTTAGAATGGAGCCAATTAGTTGACTCCTTGCAATCTCCTCCCTTCCGTTCGCGCCTACACTTACATCTGATTGGCAGTTGATTGCACGTGCGCCCAGAAAACCGTTAATTAACATAATTGTGGTTAGTGGTTACGCAAATAAGCCGTATTCATGTAGCCTAAAATCGTTGCCCGGCCCGAAATCTCCATTTGCATTTCTACAATCGGCTGAAATGCGTGAGTTGCAGCAATTTTTCCTATTTTAGCAAACAACAAGTCCCGTCAAGAAATGCAGCTAAATGGTGCTACTACGCCGCCGAAATTGGCTCGCAATTGCCATTGCCGTCGTCGTCGTTCCAATTAGCTCAATTCACTTTCATTGCAAAACAGTAAAAGCACGAGAAAAATGAGACGCTCCAGCACACGGGCAATCAGCAAATCGCGACCGGCATAAAACCCCGCCCTGTGAAAGGTGATACCTACATAAGTCGCCGGCGAATGCTGAGGAGACGCCGCCGTCGTCGTCGTCGTCGTCTGCACTATTTACATAAATCTGAAACGCATAAACCACGAAAATGAGCACATAACCAGTTCCGAGCCCCAGTTAGCCGCTAGACGGACGCGAAGGGCCGGCGACGGCCGAGGTACTTGCAGGTAACTGCTGTTGGATTATGTGCCGCAACGAGGGGTTGTGAATGTGGCCTTAGGTGGAAAAGAGGTGATTCTGGACTGGGCTGGGCTCAGCGGAGACCGGCATGAGGAGCAAAATTCGTGCGTCTGGCCGCGTACACGTCCCGTTCGTCGCTTTGATGTGTAACGACGGCAAAAACAAAAAAAAAAAGAAAATTCGCGCGGACATGAGCCCACCTCTTCCCGCCGAGAACGGCGTCGCGCACATTGGCACCTATCCCCAGCCCGAGTTATCCCTGTGGTGGGTGTGTCTAATGACCACCCCGCGCGCGCTTACAATTGTGCACCGGGCATGAGAGAAGTGTCGGGCTTCCATCTTTTAATTTTCGTTAATTATCACCCTCTCGGGCCGTCAAAGTGCACTTGCTGCCCGATGCACGCCCCGCGCTCGCTCCATAACCCCCATACCCCTCCACCCGTACAAAGGTGGAGCACACATCACTTGACGCGAACAATTGGTGTGAAGTTGGCGCGCACACGGTCCTGCAGCCGGTACATCGCATGCACTGCAGATGGCGGCGACGATATGGTTTAAAATTACACCAAGGCAGCCGGGGGAGGGCGAAGAAGCCTCCACCTCTACATGCAGCGCGACGGAAATGAGCGAAAAAAGAGTTGCATGCGGCAAGGATTTGTCCACGTACCCTCGCATCGCGTCGCATGCCCGGGCAAAGAAAAAAAAAACAATTCCTTAGTGCGCGCTGCTTTCTCCAATCTCCGCGCCCTCGCGCCTTCATCGAAGAGAGGCTCTCGGGGTTGGACGAGGTGTTGATTCCAAGATTTGCATATTGCATGACGAGGCGAAAATGAGTGCCAATGACTAGGAGCACAAACAAACAGGCAATTACGACGGCCCAGAGGTTTGGGGTGGTCGCAATTTAAAATGCGCGCCAAATGGCCCCCGCCATTAGTGAAACGTTGCCGTCGGGGCGCTCTACTCGAATCGATGAGGCCCTCTCCTTAACGCACGGAAAAGTGATGGCGCAGGACATTTTGCACTCTCGAAGAAGGCGTAAGATTGTTTGGGCCCCGCTGTCAGCCTGACAACTCTTTTACCCTGAATTATTAATAAATGCTTCCGGCGATATTGCCACACTAAGGGGCAACTAAGCAATTGGGTGTGCTGTTTACAAATCTGTACGGCATATTTGCAAGCGAAGCAAAAGCTCGAGGGTCTCCGCATTAATTATGGGATTTGACGCCTTTCGTGAGGACTTGGACGAAATTGTTCAGACATCCCCGAGTTAATTGATACGAAGCGGAAAAACAAAATACGAAGACGATTCAAGAAAACATCTAAGGAGAGAGGAATGAAAATGTGGAAATATTAAAAGCAACCGGCTCGTGGCATTGGTCATTTTTCTTGCAAAGTATAACTAACCGAAATTTTATAGATGTGGGAATATCCGTAAATATTTAAAGCTGTAAAAAACTGGATTACTAACATTGTTAGGTCCTCTTGCGCTGCTAGGTACTTTCAGGTAATGCTGAATATTTCTAAGTAATGCCAACTAATTCTAAGTATTGCTCCTGGATCACAGTAATGTTAGAATACCAATACAATTGCTTGTCAATGGTAATCAAATTTGTTAAAGTATTAAAACTGGTAATTGTAATGGTGGTACTTTTTTTTCCAACTATGTAAATTACACTTTCTTTAAAACTATCCTAGCATATTGGCTTTTGAACATTTATTTGCTTTTGCTAACAACATCACTATTTAAGAATTTAATCAATCAAATCAATAGCGCGGATCTAGTAAAATTTCCTGAATTACATTAGATTTAATTTCGCTATTTATTTTAACGAGATTAAGATTTTACCAACAATTCAAAATCCATCAAAATTGTCATCCCTTTACCGAAAATTCTATTAAACCAAGTACACTTCATTAGCTGGATATTTCCACTATTTACATGAAAACTAATCTCTAACTTCTGTGTGGAAATCATTTTCA
This sequence comes from Philonicus albiceps, assembly GCA_963969385.1. Lineage (NCBI taxonomy): Eukaryota > Metazoa > Arthropoda > Insecta > Diptera > Asilidae > Philonicus > Philonicus albiceps. Next base: position 45,263,125 of record OZ017774.1, on the reverse strand, counting down.
AAATATTTACTCTAAAGAATCCCACGTGTAATTTTGCATTTTAGACTGGATGGGCAATGTGAGTCAGCAAACTCGATAGTGGCAAAAAAAGAAAAGATAATTGGATTCTGCGGAATGGGGCTTCTGGCTAAAAAGAACCTCGGAACAATCAATCGCATCGTTAAGCCCACGCAGAAATTTGCAAATAAACGCGTTGTGCTTAATTGCCCCATAAAATATACGTTAAAAACGTGAACAAGTTAAGTCCATGTGGTGAGTGGGTCGAATTTTGTCGCTTTCTAATCACACTCGGCAGGGTAATTAAGAGCTTGAAGGTGGGACAATTATTGGGGTGGGGTTTCTTCACCGAATGCAAGAAATGGTTCGATTCATTGCGTTTATGCAGTGGCCGGTACCACTTCGGACGCTCTACCGACCGTAGACGCGTAAGCCCCAACAGTCGCCCCTATCGTGGCTGAGAAGAGTTCGTTTGGCGGTTTGCTGCTCTAGTCCTCCACATGGGGAGAGCACGGCAGCGGTCATCCCGTGACACGGACAAATGAAGTGCAATTTACATTACAATTTCATGCCAAATCAGGAAGTTGGAAATTGTTTGATCACTTTATAGCACCCTTTTGCTCACTTACTCTCGGCGACGATTGGAAAATTGGTTTAAGCCCTATGTGCATTTCACAAAGCAAACATTTCGATGTCTTTTTATATGCGTTAATATAAAATAATTAACTATACATGCATGCGAAGCGCAACGAATATAAGAAAACAGAAGCAAAAGAAAAAGACGATATTAAACTAACTTTTACCGGGGCTCTCTAGCTGATTTGCATTTTAATTCATCTATTATTCGAAATTAATGTGTTACGAAAGTCGTTTGAGGCTAATTACATCTATAAATATTTAATTCGATAGCATTCTCTCAGCTTGTAAAATGAATGAACAAAATTAAAATGAAATGCGAATTTACACTGTATCTAGCATATTTAAAATATGACAAATCGTTAAGGGCATACTCGTATATCTCGAGACTTTTAACTATTTCAGATTTATAAGAAATACTTATTTATTACTTATATATTTCTATTATTCAGCTTAATATAATCGAATATCAGAGAAATCAAGTAAATCAGATTCGCGGAGTAAAGAGATTTTTTTAAAAGGTTTTATTTATGTTGAAATAATAATTCTAATAAGAATTAGAATAAGAGAGAAATGAATATGAAGGTTGAAACGTAATTAATAAATTGTAATAACAAGTCTAATTTTTCTTTTAGGTTCAATCTTTAAAAGCTGGATGAAAATTTCATTTCTGTTAATGTCTTCTGCTCAAACTCCGTCGCTTTAAACACTGCTAACTGCCCAAAACAGTCACATGACCGAGCTGAATCAAAGGTTAGTGGATTTTTTTTTATTCCAAAAAGGCAACTAACTACGTATACTCCTTGTATTTTATTGAATTAATTATACCTAATGAAATTATTAGGAAAATATTCTAAAAGCAACTCTAACACTTTGCTTGATTTTAAAACAATGTTTATAATGTATAAAATTTAAATATGAAAAACACATTAAAATAATAGACTTGCTTAAAAAATTGAAGGAGCATCTAGTTTTAAAGTTGTTCTATCAAAATTTCTAAAATTTTATTTCTTGGTTCTGTCCATGGTCGTTTCCGAAGGACAAACAACCAACAGAGCAATACAAAAAATTAATTTTTGTGGTTACTACTCTACAGCAAATTACGCTGTTTTATTTTGGTTTTTTTATTTTGAAAAGCATTTGCTTTCTTTAATTAGGAAATCGAATATAATTTAAAAGTTACTACCCTTGTTTTGTTGCATATTACGATTTAAGGTATTTAGTGCAAATTTCCTATATACAAAGAAAACGAAGTAGAAAAATTAATAATAATGACCTACCCACTTTTTGAATAAACAAAACTCCGACGTGAGAATGAGTTGACTGAGTAAAATAATACTTAACCCGCCCAAAAATAATTGGCCTCGATGGAGGATATTTTGAAATCAATTTTAATGCATTGCCTCGGCCCAAAATGAATTAATGATCCTTTGAAGGGCAGTTAGCTGTAGCATTCCCGGAATTCTCACATGTCGCGAGCTAAGGTAAATAATTTAAAACGAAAGTGACCCACGATAGCGACTCATTGGACGCAGGACCTTTTCACATTGTGACCGTTGGTTGGTTGGTTCCGCGGGCCATAAATTACCCGAAGGTGTAGAGATTTCTACAGAAAGAGGAAACTCCAATTGTCGATAGAAAGGGAATTTTGGGGAAGGCGGGAGCCCTTAAATTGGAAAGGTGATGCATGCGACACGAAATCGTATAATTGAAGGCTGCCGCGGGTTTCCTCCAGGAAAAAATCGGAGGGAAAGTGCCACCTGTCGTGGCCGTAGGTCGGCCCGCCCCCCACCCTGAAAAATTCAAATTACGGCCAGTTAGGGAAATTCGTTAGGTACCACTTGATATACACAAAACCACAGAAAATCGTGAGCTGAGCGTGTAAAAATACTCATTAAGGGTAATTAGGACTATTCGGTCGCGAGTAGGGACCCCGCCGCCGACGCAGAGGGCACATGTCCGCCCGCCGCAAGCCACTTTAATGCCCTGCCACAATGAATTATGCAAAACTGGTGAGTATAGTTTTATTTTTCCATGAAAAATGAATTCGGTGCTGTCCTCCGGCGTCCCTGGGGATCCGGGAAACTCAAAGAAGAAGAACAAGAAGAAGAAGGCGACGACAACGCACGGTAGCGGGCTTGGGAGCAGGAAAGGAATGCAGGCGGCAGCCAACCCTACCCTGGCCACTTTTCACATGTCACACACAAGAAAACTTGCACCCGTGTACCCTTGCGCCCGTGATCCTGGCTCCAGCCGCGCCGCAACCAGCCATTTGAGGAGTCCTCGTCGGCCATGTTTCTTTTCTGGTCTTTTTCTTCACATCCCTCGCCTCCTCCTTACGTCACGGGCTCTATTTTCTCAGCCTGCGGGAGCACGAGAACCACATCCATCCGGCGCCCTTCGTTTTCTACAGGGGAGGGGGTGAAAATATTTTGCGATTTCGAGCTGCTTGCAGTTCTCGTCTCTATCTGTGAACCTCGAGCGCGGATGTATGTGTGTGCGTCGTCGAGCAGTGGTGTGCGGGAGGAGTAGGGCTCTTGATGGCGTGGAGGGCTGCATTTTAACACCCCCTTTAAACCCGTAAATAACCCTCTTAATAAAGGGTGTCATAAACTAATACAAAGGATAAAGGAAGTGAAATTAAAATTTGAATTTCTGCTACGGATTGCCGGGATAATGGCTTGTGGCGACAGGAGAGTCGTTTTATTAGTTTCCCTGAGACGCGGGCAGTGGCGGGGCAGCACTTAAATTTTTCTTCTTTCCCAGATTCGTCTTTTATTATCACCTTGTCTGCGCCAAAGACTTCAATTGAATTTGAAACACAATTGCATCTATAAATGTTTTATTGGCTCACGTGCGCCCCTTGTGCAGCTCTGACCTCAATTAACCTTCGAAAGCTAGCGCCAATTAGACGTGGATTAGAACAGAAGGGAGGGGGTTCAAAGGATTTCCCTGGTTTAAGTAAAATTAGCCAGAATATGGGTTGATTTTTTTGCTATCTAAACTCAAATTAACATTATAGGTTTACTTGAACACACTTTTGATCAACTCTACTAATTCTAGACAGATTCAAAAACGACAGGAGAACAATTCTTAAATTAAAAATGCATTTAAAAAACAAAAAGTTTATAGGTATATTTGAAAACTAGATTGCTGGAGCGCGTCAATGTGACTAATTTACGAATTTATTATTAATATATGTGCAGTTAACCCTCTTACAACAAGGTTTCTTTCTTAAAGAATAAGTAAATTCAGGAAACCCTCGTATAGCAACCTACAATACGATTTCGTTCTAACATGATACTAAAATTGCGAACAACAGTCTTATAACACTACTTTACTTTAAAATACTTTAAAATGACTAACACCAAAAATACGCTTAAATTGCCTCAAGCTTACGAGCTTATTTTCCACTTTCGCACGTACATGCACATGTATTAGAGATCCTGAGGTCTAAATTCCTGCAGAAACTAGCAATTACTAACTATCCTGAAGATGGTTTACGATTGCGAACATTAAAAAGTTGTAGTAGAAAGACAAGTTATATGATCTGGCTATTCTTGCAAATTTTACATCTTATATTGTTCAATTTGATTTTCTACGAAATTTGACAATTGTTAATACCCATCAGGAACCTAGGAACACACTCAGTTAAATTAAATTTAAATTTTGATTTTATCTGCATTCATGTTTTCCTTGTTAGTTAACGTGCCCCGAGAAAGGTGCCACAATTAAGATAATCAGTGAGTAATACGAGCTTTTACTATTTAAGGCTGAAGTGTAGTGAAGGCCCCGGAACCGCCGCAACACTACTTCACCCTAATTAGACCCTCAGGCGCCATTTCTAAGAATTGCGGGCACTTAGCGGAGAAGAGCGCGAACATATTGAAAATGTCGAAGGGAATTATCGTAGAGAGGCGCAGCTCAGCGCAGCGCCCTTTCTACGGCCCGACCCCACACATGAAACCATCCATCGTCGGCCATTAAGAAGACAACTTCTTTCCGCATTTTAAGTAGTTCTACACGATTCGACATTGTTCAACAGCCACATCTCATCGCGCTGGAGGGAGCTGAAAATTGCCTATTTCGAGTGTTTTATATTAATGTAATGGCATCTTCGCACGCTATAAACGTGTCTGCAATAAAATATTTGTAAAGGCTGAATAGCTCTGTATTATTCTCGCGTTTCCCGCGAGCCCAGTGGCTGCGGGGGTTGCGAGGGTTGCGCGGGCCGCACTCCAAAATGAGAGACGCCTAATGCGAAAAAAAACTCGAAAATTGTCGACATGATCTAGAGCTAATCAGGCGTCTATTATGCCCCAGAGCGCCCGCACAAAAACCCACGTGGCGCGTACGTGTAGGTGAAATTAAGGGAAAAATGCCGCCGCATATAAGGCGCAAGGAAATCACCTTCCCCGATGCATGAAATTTCGCCTATTCGGGCCGCTTGATATGCCTGGATCATGCCACGAGCTGCCGGTTGCCTCGCAGGCCGAGCGCCTCGCCGCCCGTCCCGAAATGAAGATATACAGGGAGAGGCCCCGGGAGCTCGCGCACGGAGCACACCCGGTGCCCGGACGAACTCATTCAGTCGTTCAACATAAATTTCGCTCGGTTATTGAATATTTGAGGGCGCTAATTGAGTTTGCTCCCCGTCAAATTGAAATGTTTACGTGGATTTATATTCACTGGGAATTTTCACGTTGTTTTAACGCTCGTTACCAGGCACACTGGGTAATTGGCGGATTTGTGGAGAAGATTTCCAAGTACTTTTCATTATTCGGAACCAATTGGAATTTCACACTAGAAGTCGCATCAATTCACTGGAGGCGAGGTGCAGAAGCCGAAATCGCGAGCAATTAGTCGCGCTCCCGACCGCACTGACCCAGCTTAAACCCTTTTAAAGGACCAAAACCCCCAAAATTAGCCCTAGTTCGGTACTGGGGGTATCGCTTTCAAAGACCTAAACAGCCGCAAATTGCAAAGCACCACATAATCCCTGTTAAAGCTACTCCCGACTAATCCGCAGGCCTTATCGCACTGACGACACTTAAGCATATAAAACCGAAATGACATAATTATCCTCCCATTACCGAGGACGATCCTGTCCAATAGCCCTGACTCTAGGGTCCGGGTCGACGGCAGATGACAAATTCCTCGTTAATCATCCCGCAGTCGCTTAAGTACCAACGGCGGGACCCTTCTTAGACCCGAAGATAGCGAAAACATAAATCTTGTGTACCTGGGTACCTGCTGGGCGCACTGGCGTTCGGGTAATCACGTTGACAAAAAGGACACACGGCTAATCAGCGCTAGATAAACCGCAGCGACAAAGGAGCTCGACAAAGAGCAGCCAAAGGATCCTCCGGGAAGCCCTACGACCAGTAGCAATAGAAAATGAAGAAAATGCGGTTAGCCCTTTGTTGGGTCGTGCTCTTTTTATTTTTTTTGTGCGCTCAAAGGCGCTCCTTTTCTTTTCGGCGATTTAAGCTGGAACATGGTCCAGAAAATTTTTGGGGCACGCATCAGGACGGAATGGGATGAGTGTCTTTTGCAACAATGGGAAAACCTCTTACCCGCTCAGGCTTATTTCAGAGTCGAGTGGTTCTTTTCGAGATTTTACAGCGATAAAAGATTTCCTTTTACCCATCGTGAGATGCCGAAAAGAATTTCGGGCTAAATATGATTTCATAACGTTACGACGGAGGGTTATAAATTGGACACAACCGTTGAACCCTCTGCGTTTTGCAGCATGAGAGTTTTTCGAACAAATATTTGGAAAGTGTGTGACTAGCACTCATAAACGATTTTGTGGGCTCCAAAATTATTTCATACATTTTAAGAGGCCTATTCAACGATAGATATTTATGCAGATATCAAAAAGGGCTTGGTCAATTCATACTTTAATCGTTTTTAACAAGAAGCACAGGTGACAAAGTGTAATGGGTTAAAATGTAAATGTGACTTAATTCTCCAGAGCTGTACTTAAAAACAATTGGCTGATAGCAGGCCACTAATCGTGGTAAACGCAACGAGGCATTAAACCACACTAAATTAGTAAAGACGTTAGCACCCGTCAGAAAGCGACCACCCACGCCAATAAATCGTTCCACCGTAAGCCAGTTTAATTAGGTTTTGTCTTATTCATTAGTGCAACTCATTAGCAGCGTTTGAATCTAATTAGCCCGACAGCCGGCAAAAATTATTAAGCCCGCTCGACTATTAAATCAGTGAGGCATAATCTTGCATGGAATAAATCAGTCATGAGAACTGCGGCTTAGTGAGCCGCTAAAAAAGTTTCGTGCAGCCAAAAATATGGCGCAGAGCAAATAGAAAGAAATCTATTTTTCGCCTATACACCTGAGAACGTTAACACTTCACCTTTCAGCGTCTAGAGCGTCGCGGTGGTGGTGGTGATGGTGGTAACAGCGCGGTGCTGCGGCCGGGATAGGTGCGACCTAATGGATTTTTTATTCATTTCCCTTTCATGCTCCCAAAGTTATTGTGCCTTTATTATCCTGGAAAAGCGAGGCATTTAGGGGTACACATGGAGCCGAGCCCCGTACACCTTGTACCCCACCGACGCTCGTCATAATCTTGATTGAGTGCGCCAAGCTGTTGCTAAATATACCGCTCGAAGTCATCTAGACAGCAGGCAGTGATAACAATCCGGAACTATACATGGACGCGGGCACGGAGCCCCCAACAGCCCCGACCAAAGCGCGACCCCATTTTCTAGGGAATCATTTTCGGTGATATTTTTATTTCTCCGCAGATTAGGCCGCTCGTGTTCGGCAGAATGTAAATTAGACTCGCTAACAAGCGGCTTTTAGAAGGTGCGACATCCTCTGCGGGATGGGCGGGGAATTGAGCGAGTCGCGGCACGCATTCCGCGGTCCCGTCCCGTCCTGTCCTGATTTCTGCGGGAGCATTCCCTTTCATGGTTATTACATGTCACTTGTTCAACACATGTAGACAAGAAGGGGCGCCACTTTCAATTTGTTAGAAATGTGCCAGGCCCATTCACTTTAACACCCGCAATGGCACCTTTAGTGGATCATGTCAGAGAATGAAATAAAACCACCCGCGAAGAGATTTGCGAACGCTTTTAGCGGGCCAGGCGGAAAAAAAAATTTTTAAGATTTTTATGCGTTTTATGAGCCCGTAAAGAGAAGTTGTTGTGACCGAACAAACGTAAGCAAGCCTCGTTTCTACCTCAATTAATTTCGCAGGGCGAGAATGAATTTTACTACCTCCCAAGCAGTTCAGCTTTTATAGCACTGGACAGACAGACTGTCCCGTAGTACAGTAGTATTCCAGAACATAAATATTAACTTTATTAGCATAAAGTGAAACCTAACTACTGTTTCAGAAAAATACCTTACGACTTGTTGTAGTGATTCGAGTACTGTGGATTGCTCAAGTTCGAGTAAATTGTACAAATTTATCCGGTAGATAGGTTCTATAGTAAAACCTCACTATAATGAACTTGAAGGAATCGATAAAAGAGCTGTTCGCTATAACCGAGGAGTATCGAGAGGTATCTGTATGAAATATGCATATTTTTTCCCCATTAAAGTGACCGAGAAATTTGTTTATACAACGAGCTTCCACTACACTAAATTCTAACTAGATTGAAAACTTTCTACATTAATGTTTTATTGGGTTAACTCAAAGCTTATTTGAATTTTGTTACAGTAGAAATTAAAAAAACAAATTTAGTGCATATCACAGCACACTCAAAGTAGGGTACCATATATTCCAATAAGAAAGTTTCGTCCATTTGGAAATGATACTGTTAAATTAATTCCAATATGACCAAACCGCAAAAGTCCTCAATTCATATTGATGGAAGAGAGTTTGGGCTTATTTTAAAATACGAAAGTATAAGAATTAATTGTTTGTTTGCCTTCGATTTAAAATCGAAAAATCAATCGTATTAAATTTGGTTGTATTACTTCCGAAAAGGAAAAAAAATACCCACTGTGCAAAGTCAGTGATATGGATATGTTTGGCAAAATGTTCTAAACTACGGCAATGGTCAAATTTACAGGAGCGTCCAGAATCTCCTAACCGCAAGAGGTGTAGTGTTACAATCCCGATAACGCTAGACCACATGCAAATTTGTTCATTCGTTAAAAATGTGGGAACTATAAAAGATGGTAAAAGGTGATTGAACCAAACGGACACTGTAAGGGGTAATAACAGTTTTCTTTTCGAGGCTCAAATTGCCTACAATATAACAAGATCCTAAAATTGGCGGTAACTAGATAGCGACGATTGCGATTTAAAAATGTCCTACGTATAGAGCCTTTTTAGTAATAGTAAAGTAAAAAACGTTGTTTATGGAATAGAAAGAGATTTTTGTCTTAAGCAAATAGTTTTCTGACTCTAATTCTTGTTATTCTGTATTTAGTTGTTCAGAAATAAATTATAAATTTAATGTGGGAATAAAATCATTACTCTAATTTTTTATTTTCAACGACCTCAACGTGAAGGGTACGCTGGCTGGAAAATTTTCAAAAGAACCTTTTGTGTAAAGTACAAACCGCGGTAATCCCCCGTAGCCGCCGGCGCACACACGGCAACTACTGTTTTGATTTTTATCTATTGTTGTCGATGGCGTGATCCTTTCTGTTTCCGCGCACACCCGAAACTAATTCGTTTCGGTTCGAAACAGATGCTGCGCTTTGGTGGTAAAGGCATCATATCTTGTGTGGAGGGGTCGAGATCGCGCCCAGGGATAAATAGACTTGTAAACGAAAGGGGCGTGCTCCGAGATGAGTGAAGATAAAAGCGATATGGCTGATCCCGAGCAAGGATACTCTCGAGCGGTGTACACCGAAATGGGATAAGACCGGTAGGTAGTAAGGCATCATTAGGGGATTTGAAACCAATTCCTCTTTTAATCGAGTTATTTTGGGCCGACCGCACACTTGAGATGAGATGTGCAGACACAGAGAGCTATCTGCCTGAAGGAGTCCTTTCGCTCCTTTCGCCAGCGAAGCTGGAAAAAAAGCGGACCAAATGAAGTTCAACAAAGAGGTAAAATTGAGATTTCTTCCGTGGAATAGTGGGCGAGCCATTCCGAGCAGCCGGCAGAAACGTCTTTTCTCGCCTTTCAACCGGAAGAGCGGAATCCTGTGTGTCCTTAATTTTCAGGAAATCCCCCCGGATGTCCTGTGGGTCTTGTCGTGCACTCTCGGTGCGGTCTCCTCCTTCATCACTAATTACATTAGACAAAGCTGTGTTCTTGAAGTCATTCCCTTTTTCGACCGGCAGAGAGCCGTTGTTATGGATGGGCAATTATTGCGGGGACACAAATTTTGGAGATGTTTTCACTCTGCTTCACATGGTTAATACACTTTCGTACGCACGGCTCCCTAAAGGACGAAAGGTCCCTTATTTGGGCCCCTCCCCCCTCCCACAGAAAGGATGATGCAGACAGAGACTGAAGCAAATGCTTAATATATGGGAAAAGTCGGACGGATTGGCATACACTGGGCTGAGTGGATAAAAGGACATCATCTTAAGGGAATTGACTGAAAATTTGTCGTCCCCTTCTTGCCTCAAAGTCCCAAAAGGATGTGAGCTCATCCTGTACAGCCATAGCACACACGGGAAGGGTAATAGCCAACAGAATTCGTTAATTTACTAAAAAGGACTCACTTGAGAAACTACTTGGTTCAGTGGTTCACTTCAAAGGGCGTGTGCGTTTCTCCACTTGTTTTAGTCCGTTCCCAACTTTATGATGATTCGCTAAGGCGACGGGTGGTAGAGGAGCACAAGGATGGGAGCAAGGAAGTGCAATGCTTCTTCTAACAACTCCTTCCAAGGATAGATATATTTTTTTAAAACATTTTTATTTAACAAAGGTTTGACGTAGGATGGTAAAGCCTGCAAACATCTTTGCGATTTCCAAAGGAATTTCATTCTGTGTGAAAGTAATATCCACATCTAGAGACGTTTTCCCTGCTGCGAAATATTTGAGGACGGGGAGGTATTTCATTAAGAAATTTCTGAAATCACTTACTGTGATGGCCAAATTTGTTTTTTGCTGTTCACATCAACGAAATCAATTTAGCTAAGAGAGCTAAATTTGGATAAGTGGTTAAAACAAAACTGGTTTAATTATCTCCTTCGTAACTGCACAAATAAATTCGTGAATACCTAAGTTCGAAAATAGATCATGCTAAAAGGATACTATTCAACTACGAAACTTCTATGCATACCGGAACCTCAAAATGTTCTAAAATTTGGAAAGAATTTGCTTTCTAATTCATTGACTGATCAAAACTAGCTTTAATACGTGCAAAACTTATTAAAATAGGGGTAATATTTACCCCAAACATATGAAATGAGTTCTTAAAAAGCCCATCCAATTTTAAGTTGGCTCAGAAACTGTGACGAGGTGACGAATTATGAATTGAGGTGTGTGTTTGGAGCATTCTCTTTCTATGCTTTTAAAACAACATCTTTTTAGTATTTACGGAGTTTAATGCACTTTCTCAAGATCAGAAAACAAAGACGAGCAGAGGAGTTAAAGAAGCTGTGGCAATCTTTTTACCATTCTGTGCGCAATTTCCACATTGAGAAGCTTCGACGTGAGATCCAAGGGCGAGGAAACGCCGGCAGTAAACAGACTTGGTGCACTGGGGCACACACTCAGCACACCCGTCACCAGCCGTTTTATGTTTGCGCAAATCCATGTCGATTTCACGGAACGGGATTATCATTCGTGGAAGTGTTAAAAACCCACGGAAGTCAGACTAATTTTTGGATATTCGAATGCTATGGACTTATTTCCAAGAACTATCCTCAAAGGGACCAATAAAATGCCTTGATCCGAATTAAAGAAGTTCAGTAGACTGGATGCGGGCCATCGATTGAAACAAATCGTTGCCTGCTACCAAGTAACGTCGTCACCCAAAAAAAAAAAAAATTCGGCAATGATCAAGTCGGCGGCAAATACTTTCTGACATTTTAAAAACCTTTCTGGGTTCCATTAATTAGAAACCCACTCGTAGGCAAGCGGTCGTTTCGAGCGCCGAAGATCCCTATCAGCCAAATTGGCATTTTAAAAACCAGGTGAGCCAGCGAAAAGGTTAAATATCGATCACTGCCGCCTGATCAATGCTCAGTCGATCATGGAAATATCACGATCACTCAAGATCACTCGCGGCTGATGAGGGACATCCAAGAGAAACTTCTCGGTGCGAACCAGAAAATCTGGGAAAAACAAAAAAAAAAAAGAAAATTTCTTTATATGGCAGCACGGAGCGCAACGCACGCTTGCTCTTATTGGCCGCAGAAGGGCGCGGGCGGGGAAACTATCGCAGTGGTGGAGTGGTATAACAGACACCTCGAAGGTCGGCGTATTTCTTCTGTTCTTCCAGCTCGCTGAAATCTTCGTACAGAAATTCGCATTAACTTAGTTGTCACTCGAGAACGCGACGAAGTGTTAACCCTTTACTTTGCCCGAGAGGGCTTACCTCGTCCGGTGCGGTGCGACACGGTGCGGTGGGACTGGCACCACCACTACCAGTGGTGGTGGAAGAAGAACAAGCCACAACCGAGGGTCGGGAATCGGGAGATAGTCTCTGGGAGGGGGCCGAATCGCCTTTGCTTCCTCTTCTTGCTTATGTACCTGGACGTGCGGTGAGAGCGATGTGTGCGAGGAATGGTCGATTCGCCAAGCGCGCCCCCTTCCCAGAGCGGGCATTATGGAAGCCTCATCTGGGCGCCATTCTCGCAAAATGTTTGAGATTTTTTTCGTTTGCGCGAATTTTGCGTGCACCGAAACTCAAAGGGCTCTGGCTGGAGTTTTTGCAAAGTACTTGAAAAATACTTTTCTTCCCTTTTTTTTCCCCACTCACATGTACATGTTTCAAAAATAAAAGCAACAGTTTTCCTTGCGGTTAAATTTATCACTGGCTGACAAATTTAATTTTTTATTTTGCTTCTAAAAAATTGGGAAATCATTTTTTTCCGTAGATTACGAATTCGTACATGAAAATGCTTCATCACATCACGTTTTCCAGAAAATGGATGTGAAAAATATAGAAAACCGTGTTTTGGGCATTTTTGAAAAACCATTAAAAAATAAAAATTCATCATGGAAGTTTAAACGGTGCTTAAATGAAAGCCTGAATTCTAATCTAGGAATATCGAATACTACTTATGTCTATAAAATTTTTTACACATCTCGGCGGACAAGTTTTCCATGCATATGCCCTTGGAATTTGTTTTATCCTCCGTTTATTGTAAAAGTAAAACTGACTGATTATTCCGAATTGTTTTAAATTTTTTCCTACTATTAAATAATCACTAAAGATCATCAGCTATCATTTGAGTATCGTTTTAAACTCCTGGATCAATTTATTAATTTTCAATGGTTTTTTAAAAGTCCCTAAAATGCGGCGTTCTGTATTTTTTAACTCTATTTTTCTCGAAAACATGATGTGATGGAGCATTTTCTTTTACGAATTTTATAAAATTGATTTAGAGACAAAGTTTCTATTGGCCAGTTTTATTAATGAATGAAACGGCAGTTAAATTTTTCGAAAAATGCACCATCGATTTGAGTAGGTGTTTTAGGGCTTAATGTTCGTCCACGTGACTCTTAAACTTAATTTTTGCTTTATCCTAACAACATTTATTTTTATTGTTTCAGAAATTCAGACTCGCATGGACAAAAACAAAGGTAATGTAATATTTTAGAATTTCAAATGCATTTGCTATTAATGCATATCCGACGAAAATTGTGTGTTGCAGCAAATGATTGATTTTTCATTTCTTAATTCAATTCAATTAAAACGCAATTTGTACTAAACAGAAATAAATTCTGTAGAAAAACAGTTTTTAGCTTTATGTAAAGTACATCGTTTTTACAATGACCAGGCGAATGAGTCAAAATCGAATTTCTAGCTACCTTTAATGTAGTTAAGTTATTTTAAAATTACAAAACCTTAAAACGCAAAGGTAAAATCCAGAAGCGATATGAAATTTCAATTCATATTTTACACTGCAGCACAGACACACCTTCTAACACATCTTCATTTGCTTTAGATCGAATTGTCCGACTGGCGAAAAAAATATTTGAGCATGTCTATTGACTTTAGGGGTTTCGATGAGAGTGCATCGGAGGCGCAGGGTAAACACCATTTAAGATGTCAACAGTAGGACTTAATTCAGATACTAAACAAAAGCGAAAAAAGCAAAAAAAAACAGCGTCGGAACAGGGACGGGACAGACAACAGCAAACACTCCAGAGGTGAACAAAAAGAGCCGTCGGATCCTATTCAAGATTTCAATTTGAATGGATTTTTAGACAAACCGCTGGCAGGGATTCAGCGAAAGTGATCAAACATTAGGAGGCTTTGAGGGTGAGAAAAATCTCCGACACTTGAAACATTTTTGGGGGAGTGAGGCGTTCACACGTGATTCGCCCAATTTTTAAATTTAATAACCGACAACTCTTAAAGGTAAGCGTGAGTTTTTCACGTCGTTAATCCTGATATCTTTCACTTAAGAGGATACATAAAAACAGGCACAAGGTGGCAGAAAATGCAGGAAAAAAGTATGCACCAGCAACTAGTAGACACTAGAAAATGATTTTTGCATCATGTTTAATGAGGCACTAGTGCATTTTCTGTCACATTGATGCCCGAATTTATGCACCGACCAGAAACGATGCGAGAGTCCAGTCTCGAAATCTCGAAAGCGTTCAACAAGGGGACAGGAGAGTAAAAAAAGATAAACTGTGGTTACAGATACAACGTACAGTACTTACAAATCCATGTTTGTCACTAATGTTGTTTGTTAGTTTCAGCTTGTGGAAGGACACCACTTTCTGCATCCACTGTTCCCCTGTTGACGGGGAGTCTGGGTGGATGTACATTCGTTTTGGCATTTCTGGATCCGCCTTCCCAGCTACCATCCATCGACTGAAATGATAAAAAAGAGAGGGACATTGTTTTCATTGTTTTAACACTTTTCGAATTGATGAACATTTACTAGAATTCTGAAATAATTGATGCCCCAAAAAAATGGCTCAACAAATACAAATTAATCGCGTTTTTCTACTAAACTTATTGTAACAATAATCGTTTTAACTACTTCATTGTAAAAATGCACTTAAACAAAATAAAATGAAATTGCTTTAAAAACAGATTTGTTTATTTTATTCCAATGAGCTTAGTAATTCTGTCCATGTAATTATAAAACTAGTTCGTTTTAAATCTTAATAGCCACAACAATGGATTGATTTAATTGAAAATGTTGTAATCTGGCGATTTCATTTTTTACAATATCAAAAATGTTCATTTCAAATAAAAGCAAAAAACACGTAGTATAGTCACAACTTTTTTATAGCTCTTTTCTGATACATAAAAATTAAATATTAATCATTCATAGCAGCAGAAAGTTACAAAATGTTATGACTTTACTCTAATCGTAGCTCAAAGTCTAAAAGGAAATAAAATCCTTGATTTTCTAACTCAAATCGATCAATTGATTTTTAAAATAAGCATCGTATGAAACAATTATAAAAACAGTTCCGTACACGGTTTTTTTGGCTCAATAAATTAGAAATAAAATAACTAGAGGATATTTAAAAAAAAAGACGAAAAATCAAAGAATTTTTGCGAAATTACAATTTTTAAGTTTTCCATGTAGGATGCGTCTAAAATACGTCCTGCAGGAGCGGTTTTTTTGACTCAATAAATTGAAAATAAAATAATTCGAGAATATTTAGCAAAAGTAAGAAGAAAAATCAATGTTTATAGCAAGAACTAATCCTTATTTTAATTAACACTTTTCGTCCACTAATCCAGGACACTAAAAAATAACATTTCACTCTCTGTAGTATTTTTCTTTAATCAAATCCATTATACAATACTTTTTGATTTCATAGTTTTGATATAGAAGATGATTATTATTGACGAAATAAAAACGAAATGCTAATTTAATATTTAAAACAAATAAGTCAACATTTTTACTTGTAAGAAAATTTAACATCTTAGCATTTGAAATTTCTCTTTTTGGACAAAATAAAATTTAACGATTAGTCACTGATTTTAATTCAATCCCGATATAATTTAAATAAAACAATTTTTCTAGTTGAAATAACAAATAATTGAGGTATAACTTGAATCAGTTAACGTTTCCTTTAACAATTTTCTTCCAAATTTATTTTTAATCAAACCCTCTTCGCAAAATGCATCAAAATCTTTTTCAATTAATCGAATTTCGATACATTTTTAATTTGATCTTATAGCACATAAATTTCCCTTATTTGTTATTGGCAAACGAGCCTTTTTAATCCATTTATTCTTATTATAAAACAGAACTGCTTGTTAAGATTTTATGAAAGCATAAAGAACTAAGTAATGTAACAAATTAGTTAATAACTTATACAATTATTTAAAAAAAGTTAATTAATAATTAGAATAAAAGAAAATTAAAAAGAATTTAAGCTTTTTCAAAACTCATAATTTCCTATATACCGAACTGCATTTTGACTAGTGCAAAACGCTTAGATTAAAGGGTTTCGCTTATATACATACATATGTTTCGCTCCACCTTAAGTCTTATGAAACTATATCTTAAAATAGTGCGTAAAGTGTGTGTATTTATTCAATAAACGGAACAAAATCAAAATTATTTTTTATTGGAAACCGCAAAATAGGTGAAAAAAAACAACATTTTCTAAATCAACATTTCTTACCGAGTTTTAGTTGAGCTGAAACATAAAGAGGTTCTGCCTTTAGTTTATTAAAAGAGACATTATAAAACAAACTAAAAAAAAAGAAATTAGGCCCCCGAAAGAAAGTTATAAAGAATACAACAAAATATTTAACTACTCTTTTATCTTTGATTTATTTATTCATTAATTTTCGATTTTTATTATATAAAGGGTAGGTATGTATTTTAAAATCGAGACAATTAAAATTTTGTTACTATTTAAATTCGTGTACCTTTCGTTAAAAACCAAAACAAAAAAAAAGTTTTAAAGAGTAAACATTTCAAGATTCACTTTTCGTACCTATCGAGCTATTCACCCCACAAATAAAGAACCGAAAGAACTGAATTTAGTAAGATACCCGCATAATGCCCTTAATTTAAGAATTAATATATACCAAAAACAATGTACTCACCTATTGTGGAACTTATATCTATAATCATCAGCCGCAACAATATCCAACAATAAAATATATTTAGCTTTTGCATCTAGCCCTGATACCCGAAATTTCATCTGCGGGAACATTTGCCTGTAAAGAAAGGAAAGAATGCGATTTAGCGATCTCACGGTATATAAAAAATAGATGCAAAAATCTTTAAGACCTTAACACACAATGCAAGGAGACATCGAACTCTAGAGCTAGAGAGTGCACAGTGCCCGGCAACGGCATGGGAACTGGCTGTGCAACCGGACGACTTCTTCCTGCAGAAAAGGTGCAATCAGTGCGTCATAGCGCCGAGAGAAACCTTTAAACTTTTGCCCACAATTAGCGCAAAAAAAATAAGGTGCTTCATTGCAAAAGGTCATAGAACTGGAAGTGGGTCTTTAGCGGAATTCTGTTTTTCAAAGCCATCAACTCTCTGTTCCGATGCTGGCGTTGGGCGGCTCTCCTCCTGGAGCATCGTTTACCAGAGCAAGCACTATAAATTGATTATGCACGCAACTGCAATGGATGCAGGAAGCTGCGAATGTGTAACTAGTCATCCGGAAAACCACAAGTGACCACGTAACCTCTTCGGATCTGCTTCATTCATCAGAAATCCGACACTGTTCCACGCGCAAAAAGGAACTCGCCCTAGGGTCAAGGGGAAAGAAATTTCTTCGAGGCGATCTGAAAGTCGAAAAAGGCGGGAAGAATGTATGGAGCCCCCCGGATAACGAAATAATGAAACTTTTCGGGGGCGGTTGAAGATTTTTCGCGGGTATAATTTCAAATTTTACATCGATTTCAATTTGTGCTGGAGCAACAAACTCCCTGAGATCCGGCTGACTCTGTTGAGAAGCCAACTTTGCGAGGGTATATTACGTCATAACCGCCCGCCAATTCCCCGCAACGTGAGCGTTTCCACCTTCGAACGACGTGACATTTTAATTCTCTCCCCCTCCCCATCCGAGTGCATTTACACCTGATTACGATAATTTGTACTTAATTATTGCATTAATGGGGGAAAAGCAACAAAAGTAGCATACTAAGGTGCATCCCGCACGCTCCCCCCGCGGAGCAGCGCGGAGCAGCGCGGTACCGCATGCATCGGTAGCTAATCGAGCAGCGTTTGTTGTCGAACACGTCGCCAGTTTTTTGCGCTAACGACTTCGTGTCATATAAATTAATTGATGAACTTCTGTGAACGGCCTGAGAGAACTGATTATGGCGCAATTAAAGGAACTCGTTTTTGCTAATCACTCACCACCGACGGTGCGAGTGGTTCCATTGCGCTTGCTTTAGCGCAATTTTGTAGGGGGTTCGCTGGTTGTCTATTTTAAAAATGGTATCATGGTTTTTTTTTAGATAAAAACCCTATGCAGATTGACAATGTTAATTTTTATACTGTACCCTCCTAATGGAAAAGGGGAATTTCAATGGAACACTTTTAATATTTTAATTTAAAAACAGGCATATTGCGAATTTGCATTCTGAATCCAAAAATACGCTTTTGTCTATTCATAGTCACGGTTTTTGGTTGGGTAACTTTATTTATTTAATTCTCTATCTAGCCCTAACCGGACTGATTTATTTCCTACGAAAAATTGCTAACGACGCTATGGTTATTTTGCTAGAATGCGTTAATAATGCGCGAAATTATCCCTGACCAACGACTCATGGTTATTAAAAAATTATTTATAACCAGTCGTGTATCAAAAACTACTAAGGTCACTGCAGATTAAATTCTTAATCTTCCTGGCGTATATCTAAGCCGTCAATAAAGACAGTGACGGAGCCAACAAATAAAAAAAAAAAAAAAATAAAATGCAACCAAAGATAAGGCGATGTACATTTAATTTATTTCCAACCGAGCAACAATGTTTTTATCAGCACCTCCCAAATATGGTCGACGCTAAGAAAAAAAAATAAAAGCGAAATTATTTGAGAAAGTGACCACTGTAATGACGGCCATTACAGGCAGTTAACCGTTAGTGGCCGTTGACCATCCGCGATAAAATCGCACTTCGTTCTCCACACACGGGCGACACCCACCACGTTGCGAGTGGCCCGTGAGCTGTTCGCGTACGATCGACCGTAATCGTGCTGCGCATGCGCTTTTGCGTATTTTCGGCTCTTGTCAAAACCGCCCGTTAAATTTCTCAGCGATGATGATAAATTAGCGCTTCGCGGCGAAGACTATCTTTTTCTATCGAGAAATTCGTTAATCCTAATGAAAAGTTTAAAATAAGACAATTTTCGGAGAGGTCAAATTTTTATCAACGGCTTCTACGGCGCGGCGGACTAAAAAAGCGTTCGATCGGCTGTTTTTGGAGTGTTATGTGGCCAGGGTTCACGAGACGCGCTGATAATTCGAGTCCAATTATTTTTCCAGCGGTGACTTTTCCCTCACTGCCAAAGTGTTTAATGGCCGGTCAACGTTTTTCCCGGAAAACGCACTCGCCTCAGCTGCCATATGGCACCAGAGTTGGGAACCTGCGACCGCGTTTATCTCGAGAGATTTATTGTCGTGGTGATCGGCCCAACTGACTGATAGCGAATGATCATTTTAATGAATTGGATAGTAATTGGACTGAAATTTGGTGGATGTGTCAAATAAGGAGTGAAACGAACGTTTGTTTTCATGTTGTTAAAGAAAATTTATGGCCCAAACAGTAATTATGGGCTGATAAGGGAATTTGATGGCTTCAAGGATAAAACCCTTCACCCTTCAAGTTTGAATTGGTTTAACCTATTGATTCCACAGCTTTTCGATAAAATGCCAAGTTAAAGAGTTAAAAGATATTTAAAACTATTTCTCCTATCCGAGGTTTAATGAAACACCTTGAGATGCAACGATTCATGTTTTCTTTCTTCGTCCCACGAAAAGGTAGAAAATTTCTACTCATAAATACGTCTCATGCGATTTGTAGTCGCGAACGCAATTCAATTTGCTCAAAACCTTCCCAATTTTGAACAGATACAATTGACCCCAGCAGCATAAAACAAAATTCATTTGGAATTCTCGGCTTATAAGCGCACCGCGAATTAATTAAACGCTTTGACGGTGGTGTGTCGACAATTAACAAACCAACTCCAAGTCGTGAACCTGTCGCAACCATGTCACGAGGCCATTGAAAAATTCCTTTCGCTCTCGTAGCGCTCGATTCGAATTGGTTAAATGTTAGGAAATTAAAATTACCCCAAGAGGCGAAGAAATAAGAAATCACATCGATCAGGTTTTCGGTTGAGGAGCTCATGCCACCCACAAGGGACCATTACGACGAGTACCCGAAGCGGACTGGAAAGTACGGCAACGAATCAATGTCATCCATCATCTGTCAAATTGGCCGCCATAATGTAATCACTTTTCGACAATTATTCTATTGGTCTGGCCAGCCGGCGGGACGCGAGCAGGGAAACCGCACGCAATAATGGCCAGACATATGCCCGCCGCTACCACTGCCGAACTCGAGGGCAATTACTCAAAATTAAAATTCAGTCTTGCACTTGAGCGAATATTCTAAAAACGTGACCGCAATTTCCAATCGGGTCCCGTCGGGCACACTAAGCTCTGGCAACACCAGTGCCCGCTAATGGGCACCTAGGGAGCCCGAGAGGGCACCAGACAGCCGCAAAATATTAGCGGACTCTTATGGGGCTCCAAAGAAATTACACCGGGCCCGCCCGCCACCTTTCTTCCGTGTGGAGGGCCAGTCGCCGATTGTTATTTATCATTACCCCAGCAAGCAATGGACCCGGGACCCGCGCTCGAAAACCATCCTCTACCAACAGTCGAAGAAGGCCCAAATGAAATTACAACTTAAGGCAACAATCACTCAATCTTTTTTGATGATGATCGCAGGGTGTGCGCTAAGGAGATGATGATTTGATATGTTGGCCAGTGAACACGGACAGAGGGCATGGGGCATGGGGCAGGGGCAGGGGAGAGGGCTCGCCGGGGCGGCGTCGTCAACAGCAGCAGCGGAGCCCTGAGATGAAAAGTTGGCGCCAGCCACAGTTTGAGCCACACGCGCGATCATGCACCTAAAGTGCACCTTTTACACGCCACATACCTCGTTGGGCCGCAGCTTAACTCGTAACGAGAGGCCCGGAATCGATAAAATTAATTTGTTCGCCTTCGCTCCGCTCGCTCGCTCGCTCGCTTGACGCAATTTTAACGGCGGCGAGAGATCCCGACCGTTGGACCCGTAAACTCAGGTCGAGATCATCACCGTTGAGATCCGTGCTGGAGGAAAACGATGATTGGGACTCGAAGGATTCGTGGGAGAGAAATGAATGGAAATGCGGGAATAAAATAAAAACAAGGGGGCAAGACGAGAGTAAAACGCTCAACGGGCACGGGTATATGTCAGGAAACAGTAGAAAATGATGAAGTACCGAAGGGTAGCAATTTGGGGCCGATGTTTGTTTTAGAGGTGATCTCACTGTCTGAGACTTGCACTCCTTTTAATGAGGGCGTACAGATTGTAAATTTTGCCTCTGGGGAATATTTTAAAATTTTATGAACTGCTAAGAGATCATAAAAACTCCTTGAGAAAGTCTACTGTGCATAGCAGTACAGCAATTAGAAGCCCTATCAATTTAGAATTGCATTAGCCCTTTCTTGAACCTGGTTTTAGTTTTTCTATGCTAATAAAATTAGACTCTTTTCGTAGTAGATCCTAATTATACGTTACAATGCGTTGTGAGCATTTTTCTAATAGAAATGGCACGAACTCTATGACCGCACGATCGCCTGAAATTTGTATAGATGTAACAAATTTTACCATATCGATTCATGCTAATAAATATAATAAAACAGAGAGCTGATTGAAAAAAGTTAACAAAAACGAAATTTCTCAATAAAACCACGGTATTGAGAGTGTTCGTCTGTCTACTAAGTGGTGATCCCTGAAAATTGTTGACCCACAAAAACGCAATATTTGGTGGTGCTTTCTTTTGCCAAAATTCCGAACTCGAGTCGGAAGAAGTGAAAAGCAAGGATAAAACGAATTTCCACCTGCCGCCACTTTACCTTTCTGCAGGTACCCAATTCCGAGGGACACCCACCTGTGTTTTTCTGACGATCGTCTAAAACTGACCCTGGATATTTTTTCCTGCATATATTCAGGAATATTATTTTTATTTAAAACTGTTTTCGAGGCAAATTTTTTTCATGTTCGTAACCAGCAGCAGGGACTAGTCACGAAAATCGATCACTTGTAAATTGTTTTGTAACGATCGATTGGGAACTGAACAGATGGAATTCGTGTCATTATTCCTCGTTTCAGAAAATTATTGACAAATATTTAAATTGAGCGGGTGCTTTTTTGCGCCCTCAATTACGATCAATTGTCCGAATTGAATTGAAAAAGAAGAATGCATTCGATGTAAAAAGAGTTATGAGCGGAGGAGAAGGATTAATACCTGAATAATTCCCGCAGATCTGCTGCACCTGTGGGCCCCAAAAACGGAACGTATTCGCATTAAACACGCTCGCCAGGAAGCAGTCTAGGTGGCGTCTGCTGACAAATTTGCGTCTTGGGAGCGAAACTAATTTTCCCTTCCTTCAGCCGGAGTTGCCGGCCAATGGTGAGAGCCAGCCACCGGGCCCGACATCGCCGGCCATCAAAAGATCACAATCAACGGCTGTATCTGCGCCATCTCCTTGTCTAAAACAATGTCTGCGGCACGCTGGTTATAAACAGACCATCTTTATTCAGCGGCTGTCCAATTTCCCGTCCGCGGCCGAGTCCATTCAGTTTTCTGGTCGATGTAGAAAA
The DNA here is from genome assembly GCA_963969385.1 of Philonicus albiceps. NCBI lineage: Eukaryota > Metazoa > Arthropoda > Insecta > Diptera > Asilidae > Philonicus > Philonicus albiceps. The sequence continues at coordinate 45,240,543 of OZ017774.1, read as the reverse complement.
AAAAATAACCAAGGAAAGAGAACTACCCAAAAACCGAAAGCCAAGCAGCGAAAAACAAACAGAAACGAATTGCCTCATAAATGATCTAATAAAGCTATAAAAAATCATAAACAGTGCGCGGGGATCCCCCGGCTCTGGGCCCGAGCGGCCCGACGTACCTGGCACCTGTCGGATAATTAAATAATGGGCCTAGGCCCTGCGCGCCTGTCTGCATTGATCGGACGATGCCATGGTTCGTCCGATGGAGCTGTTTTCTGGCCAATGAACGCGCCTTCATTAGTCCGAGCTGATCGCGCAGGGAATTCATTAATTTCGGCGCACAGTGGGATATGCGACATTTTGGAAGCAGCTCCTCTGCATCCTCCTAATTTCAAATATCAATCGACTCAGGCTAAATGAGTGAATCGCTTCAGGGTAAACTGAATTCAGTTTTCAATTTTAAAAATTCCATGTTATTGGAGCCGAAAGCATTAAACAAAATTCAAAAGAAAAGAAAACTTACTAAAACGAATTAAAAACTCAAACATCGAGAAACCTAGAGATGGGTGAATTAAAACACAAGGGCTAAAGACGAAAATTTCCGAAAATCTGAGGAAAAGTTTCTTTTCGAATAACAAAAATCGGTAAGGGTCTAATAAAAAATGTGCATCCCATAAAATATGGGATTGAAAATCGACTAACGAGCGAAATTTAAAAAGCGCATTACTTTTCTTTATCGATACTCGCACTGAGAAGCAATTTTCTCCCACTATAGCTTCTATCAACTGATTCTGTTTAGAGATTAAAGTCATTACGTCGTAAGTGTAGCACTCTAACAAATGCATAATGCTCGTTTCATGAGCTAAATTAATTAGCCCTGAAGTTTGAAATCTATAAAATTCAGAGTTAACACGCTCACATTTTATATGCAAGGCTTATAGCAAAATGCAAATTTCTTAGAGCGGTGTTAATGAAAAAAATTGCGAAATTTCCTTGTAAGTCAAGCAAAATAAATTTAAAGGGAACAAGACACGTGTTTTTATTTCTGTCAACACTTGAAAACAACATCTAATTAGAGTAAAGAAGAGAAAGTGGCAAGTTTTTTTTAATATCAAATGCTCCTTTAGGCCATTAAAGCAGAGAAATCGAAAGATGCTGTGTGGTATTTGAAATTGGATTCGAAAAATTCCCAAGCCTATAAAGAGGAACATTAATCGAAACGCTGTAAATGAACTCATTACGTGAGCAAATACACGAAACCCCCAAAAAAAAAAAAAAATAAATAAAAACCGCTCAAAATTCCTGAACCAGTGCCACGAACTTGTCCACACAAAATGTGCTCCAATTCAGCGCAGCCTGCCCATCCATCTCGTGGCCGCTGCATCTCTCTTGTGGGGGGCTCTCCTCTGGACTTTTGGGAAAACCTTCGAACCGGCCCCAGACACGAATTCCACTCACTTTTCGAGCCCTGCACACATTTCGGCAGTAGTTTAGTAAATGTGTTATAACGTCGTGTTTTGTAAAACAAAACAAAAAACAAAAAAAGAAACATTCGAGAAAACATTTCTTCAATTTTTTTGCCTCGGTTTTCGCATGAAGCCAAATTGTAGGGTAAACAAGGAAAAAAACAAACACGGAAAGGTAAATTCAGCGGACTCAAACAAAAGAACGTGATTCCGTGGTTTTGGGGCGTACAAAACAAAAAACCAAAATTCCGGGCAAATTACCAGCTAAAACAAAGTGATAATCACAGGTTTCGCCTGTCTAATTTTTTTCCTTTTGCCTCACCCTGTGGACATGTGAGTGCCTCAAATTTCGGTTTTTGGGTATTTTCTGCCCATTTTTCATTTAACAAGGTGCGTGTCTGCCAGTTGCCCTAAGTAGGGCTCAGGCTCGGGACTTCGGAGTGAGAGCTTCGAGATTTTTTTGGGTTAATATCAAACCCGAAAAATGTACATCTTAATCGGGCAAAGCTAATTACAATTCATTTTAAGCAAAATGTTACTTTCCGCGTCGGAGTAGTTAAATCATAAATTGGCTTAGGGTGTATTTGTAGAAAATTTCTAAAAGCCCACTTACACCCAACGGCAAGATATTTTTAAGTATTTTCTACCTGTTGCGAATTTTAAAAGAAATTTATGTTCAGAAGAGTGAAACCGGAGAAACTAATCCAATTTTTTCTAATTTACTTAAATATTTTTAATAACATAAAATTAAACAAATTGAATTAGTTTTTGTTTATTTTCTGATGCTACTTCGCAATTCGTAACATGTATTTGCTATTTTAAATTAAAACCATTGGGAAAAAGAATTATGTCAAGTCTTTTGAATATTCAAAAATACAAACATCGAAAATTACCACAATTAAAAGTACACCGAAATAAAACCGACGACGGAAGATGAATTTTTTAAATGAATCTTTGTAAATTGTAACAGATGTGGAAGGTTTAAGTTCCTTTTTCTCAAATTTAAATTTAAATTTTCAAACTTAATTAAGCTGAGTTCTTCTGAAAACCACAACAAAATAAAAGAAAATTGAACTTGAAGTTCAGACGACTGAGGCAGAAAAGTCTCAATCAGTCCGATCGTGTTGCGATTCGTAGAAATCGAAAATCTTCGAAATGACCTTGCCCCGGCCATAAAGGTTTTATAAAATGTGCGAAAACGTCGACATATTTAACGCAGAAAGAGACCGCGACAACACTCGCCAAATGACCACTTGCGCATTGAAATTGTCAATTAGCAGCACGATGACCATCGGACCCCAAAAGAGAACCCCAGTCGCAGATTGGTCCGTCCCAATCAATTTAAGCTGCCCATCGCGATTCCCATCACACACATATCGTCCGGAGGGGTGACCATGTCACCGCTGACCGGCGGCGGCGGCCGTACAGCCAGACAAAAAAGGCCAAGTGGACCGGGCGATCAGCGCAGCCGCGTCCGCGTCCATGCTGCGGATTATGTCCACCTCCGCAAGTGGGGCTCCGACTGGAGAGTCCCCCCCTCCCTCGGTCCGCGAACTATAGCCAGTGGCTATAAGTGGGGCTCGTTCGGTCTCTCTGTGTGCACGCGCGCGCAAAAAAAAATCGGGCAAATGAAATCTTCTCCTGGTTAGCGGTCGAATTAAACTCACTTGAGAAGAATTAAATTTTTAGAGGTCGCGTTGTATTTAACGAGGAAGAACTTGCCGAAGGAGGGAAGAATAAAACCATAAAAATAAAAGAGAACTCGGGGAGAAGGGGAAAAAGGGCAAATCGCCCGCCCGCTTTCATATCCTCGAGGAAACAGCGAATAATGGCTGATCACAGCCGGCCCATCCTAAAAATCTCAATTAAGCAAAAACGACTTTTTTTTTGTTCGTCTTGCTGCCGCGTCTTTAAGACAGCGACCGCATCCTTTCTCACATCAATTAGAGCAGCCATCCGCCGGGCATTTGGGGTCAGTGTGTGGTGCCTGCCAGGCATGTAGTTCTATATCGGACGGAGCCTCTATTTGGGGCACCCCATGGGGCCCCTTTCTGGCTGGATTCGGTGGCGGCCGGAGACAAACGCAACGATCCCCGAAATCAGGCGGCCAAGGGTTTGCAGAAGATTGGCACTAGTGCAGAACGGGTCTCCGGGCTCCAGGCGGGACCGGAAATAAATTTTGATAATCAACGGCTGGTGGTTTGCATCTCTTAATGCTAATGAGGTATGTGCAGATACAGCTAGAGGGTCAATCAGTGCGAATGCCACCTAATGCTAGTGAGGTATTTGCACTACCCATCGAATATGGGTATATATGCATGTACGGATGTGTGCATGTATGCGCATCTCCTCTCCAGTGCCAATTTGCGCAGGAAGCGCACAAGCACGCATACAGCCCTTTTTGCCCGATGTTAATCAATTACCGAATTCCTTCATGGCACTGTGGGCCTTCTCTAACTGTTCCCTGCCTAATAGCTGCCAGTGAACCCTACCCAAAAATTAATTTCGCCCGAGAGCACTGCGCCGAAATTCCACGGCGGGCGACTGGCGACGATTGGAGCCAATTTTAAAATAATTAACGGAGCCAACCCGAAAACAAACAGACCACTGCGCGAGAATAACAAAAAAAAAATAAAATAAAATAAAACACAAAATCAATGGTCGACTAATTGCAGTCTTGTTAGCATCTTCTCGGGGACGATGCAAACTCGCCCGGGTCTCGAGGGGCCCCACCGGCCGCTAGCACCAGCAGCCAGCAGCCAGCAGCCAATGATCCTGGCCACAGCGGCGCATAAACCAGAGCTCGTCAGTTCGTCCGTTTTGTTATATTTGCGAAGGCAGTAATCATCACGTTTCTCGCACGCAAAATATATCATTTTCCAATTTGCTGCACATAATCGACGCTAACCTACCTTTTCTTGGACTACGTCTTCATACCTGCCGGCGACGACGACGTAACCGACGTCGAAGAGACGACGACGGTTTTACCTGTGTTTGTTTAACTGACCGCGCGGACGTGTTTTTGCTGATCCCAGACGAGGCATCGCGCGATCAGCGCCGGCTTGCACAGGCGGACCGCGAGGGACTGGACGGGAGGGGAGGAGGACGGGTTTTGTTGTAAAGCGGAAATTATATTTTTGGAGAAAAAAAAGGTGGACATTTGCCTCTAACAAGATGATCGATGTCGTGAGAGGAGAAGATGATGACAGCCAAGTCCGTTTTTAGGATCTCGGGATCATCTTCACGATAGTTTCCTATGCTACGCTAACTCTAATCCCCAGGTATGAAGACGTAAATTAGAGCTTTTATTATGTGACCAGAAAAATAAATGAATTTTAAATGCGTCTGGCTACTCAGTTTTTAGCGCCCTGGAGACTGAGGGCTACGTGATGTCTTCGTGGTAACACAAGGACCAAAAAATGGTCTAAATCGGCCTTTCTAGGCAACCACACTAACCTAACCTAACCTAGATGCGTTGACGAATTTTTTAAGTAATTTCACAACAAAATTATCAAGATCTGTATTAAAAAGGTTAAATAAACTCAAAATCGCCATGTACTTAAAATAACCGTCGAATTCCAGACAACACCCGGGGCACTAATCACGCGAGATGAAAGGTAACCTTTAGGCTATGGAAGATAGCTGCAGAGTGAGAATCGCCCACGAAAAAAGGTTAACTGTTAACAAGTTGAGCAGGTGTTTTGCGCAGATTACAGAAATGTCGCAGTGTTTGCGGACCCGCCCCTCTCCATAACAAGCGGCTATTTGGTGATCAAGTTCTGGCCGTTGGCTAAATGATGATAGCCCTGCCAAGCTGTGTGTCTTTGGCGGGCCTGAATAATTCATAAAACTCGCAGCAATTAAAATATTCACACAAGTTGGAAAAAGGGCACACCGAGTGTGCGGCAGTATTGCCGCAATTACCCCCTTCGCCGGCTCGCATTGCATCGCGCATTCCCAGCCAAACGAGAGCCCAGACCCTGAGGCCCTAAGCGCCCTGGGGCCGGCAAAGAGTCCGAGAGCCCAAGATCCCGGGACCCTGGCCGGTTCGCGGCCCATGTAACCCTCTTGGTGTTTACCTTTCTTCCATCATAATCATGGTCATCACCGCCGTTGTAGGTATAATTGTAATCTTCATCCGATCGGAAGAGGTGGCTTTCGCCGGGGAGAAATAAATAACGTTTAGCCGGAGCCGAGCACGGCGACGGCGACGGCGACGGCGGCGGAGGCAGCAGCAGCGGTACAGGGGCCCCGCTTGGCCGCAGACAGTCCCCAGCAGTGAGATCGACAGAAGGAGCAGGGAACCCCGCCAGAGTTGATTGTTTGTTAACCAAGTGTTTAGGGTCTTTTGCAGGCATCGTTCCCGCACTTCCTCGCTCAGGCTCCGGAGCCATCCGGATACAATCTGGCCGGTCGGTACCTACGTGGACGATGTTCTCCGGCGAACACACAACTTTTCGTCGGCGATTATGCTGCGATCGGCCGGCCCATAAGCGGAGGCACCGAAGGGATCGAAGTTGTTATATGAACCGATTGGGAAAAACAAACATTTTGTTAACAATGTAATTATAATTTATGAGACGACCGATAAATCTGTTATTCGTCGTCAGGGACCGGAGAGCAGCACACAAAAGGAGTAAAATTCTGCCTAACAAGTGTACGGCGGGCTCATCCCGGCCAGGTATATGTGGCCGGTGACGTTGAGAAATTTATGGTCGCATTATTAATTAATCAAAAAATGCCCTGAAATTAATTTATCGCTTTACAATTAAGTCCTAGCCCTGATGTAACCTCAGAAACTGGAATGCCGCGGTGTGAGAATTGCCTCGGCTACAGAGCCCGGGCAGCAGCAGCAGCAGCATCATCATCATCATCACAGATTTGCTGGTGACAATAAAATCTAAGAGATATAAAGCCGTTTCGGGCGACTCTTTTTCCATCACCTTCTGGATGGGGTTTTGTGAGAAGAAGTGGCCTCTGCTCGCGTATCGCTTACCGCACTGAGACGATCCACGGACACCAGATAGGGACGAGGCGACACGATTAAGATGCGGGCGCACATTACGACCTTAAACCTCTTTTGGCGAGCTTCTTAAGTGGCATTGTGTCAGATTTTACGTCTTCGCGCCCCGATCATCAAGCCACTTCAGTGCGATCAAGATTCTAATTTGTGGGCACACTTGCGAGGAGTGGATTTATGCCAAATGGCTCAGTTGTCTGCGCACAACTTTTGTTGAGGAGATCGCGTGCGCAAACCACTTAACAGAGTTGAAAAGATTATCTTTGCGTTGCTAAGAATCATTTGCTCAAAGTGCTTTAATTGTTGAGTCTTATCCGGCTGAGATTTTTTTGTTTTGATTTTTGATAACCCGTAGAAATCTTAATTTTCCTCACTTTTCGAGGGTCCAGTCAATTTGAGAAAGACATTCAATCAAATCATCATGTCCTGATAAAGATGAGAACGTTCCTCTCATTGCTAACGTTCAATTAAAAGAAAGCGAAATTAAATTTTACCATTTTCTGTTCTCACTCGTTTTATGGGCTTAATTTAGTCGAAACACTTGGAAACGAACGATCTAGACGGGTATTGTGTTAGTACTACCTACTTTTAGTTGAATTCGATACGGCAAAGATTCGAAACCTCTTTCATTACTCGCAACAAAGGTGGCTAGTTTAAAGAGTAGCCCCACACAAAGGGGTAGCCTCGAAGGACTCGCGACCAAACGCCACAGAGCAAAATGCCATCATTGCGGGCTAATTTTCGCAAATCTTTCCGAAAACTTTAAAACTAAGCACTTAAGCCATTGTAAACGCACCATTGAGCAGCCCTCACTTTATTTCTTTTATTCCACTATGCTCGGTTATTCCTCTCTTTTATTTTACCTTTTGCGCCGACTGAAAAGAAAAGGAGTTTTGGCTGTGCTAGGCCTTTTGTTCCATTCTTGAAGCGAATCTTTTTAGCGCGCTATTGTGCTGCACCAGCAGCAGCAGCAGCAGCAGCAGCAGTAGCAGCACACAGCACAGTGCAGCGAGCCAGCATACACCGCACGGTTGGCTATTCATCGAGGCGTTCTATAGCGTGACTCTGAGTGTGTTCGCTTCATTTGTGCAGGACTACTTACTAACACTACACGACGGGTCCTTTGCAACGCCAAGGAAGGTTCTTGTTCTTGTGTGCCAATTAAGCCCTATCCACAGAGCGCGCTCACCGTGCCAAGCTGAGCTCCTTGTGCCTGGGCCGGCACGACGGTATTGAGACTGCTGCTTTATGTGGGCCTCCGCGGACTGTGTGCGAGGCGCGCAATTCGCAATTTGCAATTTGAAAGCCGCGACCAACCAACACAAGTTCGCGGAAGGGGTTGAGGAATCATCACGAAAATGAGCGTGAAATCTTGAAAAAAAACATCACTCAGACTTGATGGAGTGTGCTGCAGCCGAATGATGCCCTGCAAGGGTGCACTGAAGAACTAACTTTTTTATCCTCAGTACTGACCTTGACTTAAAGCTCCGTTCACCGGACAGAGGGCCATGCACCCAAAGATTCGCGCCCACTATCATCTGGCCAAGATTACGTCTGGCCTCTGGGGTAATTTTATCTCGTTCACCCGAGGGCACTTGAGCTGCACTTCATTTACAAGCTCCTGAAAGAGCTTCGACTACGCCTCGTGTGGAAGGAAGGAGGCCTGTGCCACTGAATAAAAAAAAAAAAATTAGTTTCTCGCACTGCACACTGTACTCTGGCAACTTTCCACGAGGAGAGCACACCGACGAGCCCAGGTATGAATGGATCAATATCACTTTCACCCTCACTTCGGTGAGTAAGCAAAATGCACTTCGGCGGCGTTACGTGCACTTGGCGGCGAGAAGGGCGCGAATCTCACAGGAATCCCACATGTGAGCCTTTCGTAATTGATATCGACTGCAAAGGTATGCCACACGCATAAACACCTCATCTAAAGCACCTTCGGCACCGGGTGGCGTGAATAAAGGGCATGCGGGGGTCTCTACACCTGACACGTGCATCTGTATGCGAATCTGCCGCCACTATATGTAGAGGTGCTCTCGCTTATGCCTAGGCTCGCGTTTTCTCAGGTGAAAAAGTGGCGTGCAAATTAACTGAGAAACATGTGCAACCAGGCAGCCACCACCGCCGCCGCCACTGCAACGAGTGCTGAGGACCTTCGGAAAACCTGTTCGTATATGAGCCCTACGCCAGAGGGGTGGCTGTTTGGGGACACAACTCATCTTTTTCAGAATTGTCTCCGGCGCTCGCATTGAAATCTAACCTTGTTGTTTTATTTTTTTTATTTATTTTTTTTCAAATCCAAAAAACGCGTTACTCCAGCCTTTAAAAGGGATTTGTATAGCGACCCACATTGGAAAAAAATCAATTGCTTTTGTATTTGTTTGAAGCATACCCACCCTAGTTGTATGAATAAAACAAAAGTTGAATTACCCTGTGTTTTTTTATTTTAGAGATATAATTTCACGCAGCATAAAATGTTGTACTTAACAAGTTGCAATAAAAATAATCCTGATAAATTTATTTGATTTAGTACAGAATTCTAAAATTGTGGAAATTACCTATGTCAGGAAAACTCCTCCCATGCAATTCCGATCTCCGATAAAAATTAAAAGATGACTTGATTTGAGGATTTGATAGTAGTTACAAGTAATAAGTAATCTACACATAGCGTAAAAGGAGGAGAAATTTTAAATAGATCAGAAATTAGATTTTTCAGAACAATAGTCCGTTATTAAATCCAAAAAATTGTAACAGCTGAGAGTAAACCAGTCTAAGTCATAGGCCTGATGATACCTCAATAGGGTTAAGAGTGTGTCGCACTAAAATCGAAAATAAAGTCTTTTTGAAGTTAACAAGTGCTTTAATAAATTCTGGAAAATATTCAAACAAATCTGAGAAATTCTATCAATTAATAGACAAGTATCACAAATTTTTGATAGACACCACCAGGAAAATTTCCTGAATGGTAAAACGACAACAACAATTTTTTTAAAGAGTTAGCCTTGTATCAACTTTTTCAATTTGCTGCTAGAACCTGCTAGAGTGCTTCAAATGCCTTGAATTATGCAAGTGTTGTGCCTCCTCCCCAATAAATGCGTAAGCCAGGTGCTGGTGTCGCCAGTTTAAGATGCGAAAGGACAAGTTCATAGAAAATTGTCCAGTCAATCACTTAACGCGATTATAATTTCTTGCCCGACCATTGCTCTTGTATGTGATTCGCAATAAAAACAGAAAAATAAAAAGAAGAATAGAAGAAGAAGAAGAAACAATGCGCACAACTTTAATCCTTGAACCCCGCGATTGTAGGCCCTCCTCAACCCGCTGCCCGCCGACCCGACGGCGTACCAGCGATTGCCCCCGGCACCAGAGAAAAGTTGTTCAAGCCATTCAACACCTTCTCTACGCAAATCTTGTGTTTTCCTTTCGTTCCAATTGCTGCACAAAAGCGGAAAAAAAATGAGAAGTGTGAAAATGCCTTAATAGCGAAAGGCAGAACAATGGACTTGCATAGAACTACGTTTCTGGAAGGCTTTCCACTTATCCCTGCAATAGGCCTACCTCGGGCGGCATCCGGGACGGGAAAGGGCACAGCCGCTCGCCTGCAGAAGAAGCCTTCTGGCTGCCTTACCGTCCTACCTCCCGCTCGCTCGCCTGCCCTGCCCCCGCGTCGAAGCTTTCATCCTGGTGAATATTTTTCATTAGCACCCCGCTTCCGTGCTTCTCGCACAAAAGATTCACACGTATCCTTTTCCACCTCAACGACAGACTTCTCTGCACCTGTTCCCATTATTCTCGAGGAAGGGAACGTGTGAAGATGAGAAAATTGCAACCGAGCGCCGCACCGTCGGAGTGGTGATGCAAGTAGAAAAGAAAAGCCAAGAGCCCTAAACACACGACACGGGCCCTTCTTCTTCGTGTCTGGGGGGCGCGCAATAGACGCGCAAGAATACCGCATCCTTTTCCTTTCTTTTTGGCGGAACAACGACGTCGTGGGTGCCGCCGCTGTTTTCTCAGGCCATCTGTGGAAAATTCAACGATATGGCGAAATATCCTGAAAACGCAACATGCCCATCTCGTCTTTTGGGGCCGCCGCTCTGCCACCACACGTGGTTCATGTGTATGAACTTGAGTTGAGCTCAGGGGAGCGAGCATCAGTTTTGCAGCGTATCCTCCAAGAATTTACATTTCAAAGGTAGCTTACTAGTGGGAGAAAGCGAAATTAGAAAAAAAATAATATTGGGGTTGGCGACCCTCGGGCGCCCGGCCACCATCTTTCGGAGAAGTTAAAAAGTTAATACTGTTAACTGTCGCGTAATGAAAGGAGGTAGACCGGAGTGGCGTCTAAGTGCAATGGAAGAAAGAAAGAAAAGAAAGACGTTCACCCGCAGCTATTAAACCGCCGTTGCGTTCAAAGAACGGCGCCCAACTCAAGGTATCATTTCAACGTTCCCTTTTTTTCTGTTGAGGTGTAAAACACTGCGATTGATGCACCCGGCCGCAAGTGGTAGATGCGGGGGAGCTCAACCACTAAAAATAAAAGACGGAAGACACCCCCCCAAAGATCTGCATTCAGGGCCACTTCGCTTTGACCGAGATACTCCCCGGCCAGGGGAGGAACGCGGACGAGGGCTGCTTTCTCAGGAGGATGGATATCACCCCTCCTCCCTGCCTGGCATCCATCCACTGAATTAAGGTCAAGTTTTATCCCCGTGCTCTTGTTTTTTGAGCAAGTGCGAAAACGGTGTGATTTTAAGTGACACCTCCACAACACAACGAGACACGATAGAACGGAAAGGGAAGGATCCAGGGGGAGGGAGGGGGCGGCAGCAGGGTGGGCAGACGGTAGAGTGGTGGTGGGCAAATGGAGAGAGAGAGCGGCGACAAAAGCGTAAAGCTTGGCTTGATTAAAAGTGGAAATATTTTCGCGCGCTTTTGAGACTGAAAGATTTCGGTGTGAAAATTTGGGTCACATACTTGAGGGCTTTAGAAAGGTGCTATAATTAAGATGTTAAGATTTCACGCGGTGGTTGCATACTGGCGTCAAGTTCTGTGGATGATTATACGCGCGGAAATTTTCGAGAGGTAACAAGCACACTTCTTGAGAAATTCCTGCTTCGAATAAGACGCGATGTGGTTCTGAGTGCTGTTGGGAAAAGGTTAGAGAACTGCGATTGAAGCAAAGAGCATTTCGAGTATAAATTTGGCTCCTTCATGCGAATGAGAGGGGTAGATGAATTTCTTAGGGATATATTTATTTTTTTTTAAGCTTTAACAAGAGAATTGACTAAAATAACTGCTTTAATTTTAATATCCTCCAAGCTATTTACTTAAGGATACTACTCTGTAGGTATGTTATGTATGTCTACTCAGTACATTTAATAATACGACTTGTAAAATGTTAGGTTAGGTTAGGCTACTAGTGGCTGCCGAAAAAGGCAGATTTAGGCAATGTTTTGACCCATTGTGTTATCACGTAGCGTAAGAGACCAACATATGCGTGAAATTCGAAACCATAGCTTCTGGAACGGTAGTCTAGCGCGCTAACAACTCAACTAGCTGAGGCCCCAGCTACTACAGTAAAATGTTGAATTACGAAAAACTCTCTGACTTTATTTTGCATATTTAGAATTATTTTTCTCTCAGTGTGCGACTATTTTCCAATTATCAGCTTTCGATTTAACTACTTCTGAATCGGCTCAACTGATTTTCACGCAGTAGATGATGTCGATTCTAAAATTCCACTATATAATCCTCAAAATGGACAATACTGAGGCAACTAAATTAGCATTTAGACTAAATCCCTTTCTTATCTACTCTATAACCGCATAGTCTTTAGAATTATTCTATTAAAATGCATAAGCATCAAATTCACCAGCAATTTCCATTAAATTTTCATAGTGCTTTACTGAAATGCCACGAAATTGTCCAAATAGGCATTTTCCTCCGCAATTCTATTCAATTATAGATAGCATCGGTCCTGGCGTAATCGCCACCACTCGTACAAAACAACCGCTCTACCACAGATCCTCCGCGTATCGGCCGCACGCCACCAAATTCATCCTGTTCATTTGCATACGAGAGAACCGAACATTGTTCAGGATGGAGGGGGGCCGGGCGGGCGCCACGTTACACCGAAGAGGCCCCAATGAATTTCTGGGACGGGAAAATCTGTCATTCTCACATCCTCGGCAGATAGTGCGGCATATTGCGCCGTGCGGTGGAACTAATAAGTGCAACATCTGCGAACGACCCACAGCCCACGGGCTTCCCTTCAATTTTTAACGTCGCTTTCCATTAGAAGCAATAACGGCCCTAATGACCACTTGTCCGTCATCTTCTCCATAAATTGTTGTCACTTTAAATAATTGATCAGTGTTTGCCAGCACATGTGAATTGCGAATGCGAATGCGATTGCAGAGGCACGCACATTACAGGGGAGAGAAAAAGAAAGAGATGCATACGGGCCGGTGCAGTGCGAGCTGTGGACTTTTGGGTCGTACCCCGCGGGACGGGCCCCAGCAGGATGCCACTTCTCCGTCACCCGCGTAGCGCTCCAAGCGCGGCACCTTGCTCTAGCGACCGGCGCGGTAATGAGCATGTCCGCCGCAAACACCTATTTTTTTTTTTCGCTTTAAACACCACTAAGCGTCTGCTTGAATTGGTTGCGATCGCGGCTGCCCTGCTGCATCCGATGATGCACTTGCACTTGCCGCTCAGCTGTTCAATTCTGCGCCGCTTTCATCGGGATAGGCTCGGACATATGTGTTATGCCCTGCCACGAATCCCCCCCTGATAAATTATGCAATTTTTTGCACTCTACATCGCAAATTATAATTTTTTTTCTCTCCCAGCACTAGTCGCGGAAACCATTTAAATCCAGATCAACGTTCACCCGTCCCTGAGTGGCCCTGGGTTACATGCGACTCTGTACCGGGCATAAATTAAAAGACAGTGTCACTCTGTTTCGATTACCAAGTGTAAACATGTCATGCGCGCCAGAGTAGCGCAGTTTGATTCCGCTGATGAGAATGACTCTCAATTTGCATGTCATGTTTGCACAGAAAATCGTTTTTCTACGACTACGATCCGTTTCGCTGTAGAAAAATGGAAAGGTATTGGCACGTCTTCGGTAAAAGGCCCCCCGCCACACATGAATAATGCGATTAACTTTGCCTGGGGAATTTATTTAGTGCGACCGTACCGATTTTTACTTCACACTGACTTTGGATCGTTTTAGTCTATTGCAAGAATTTCTGTGCAATCAGGGAAGCATTTCACAGGATTGATAGAAACGTAATCCCGACTTCGGCTCGTTTCGCTGTCAATCAGTTTGCTTTTAAAATATCGGTTTTAAGTCATACCAAAGACTTTTCAATCGCAAGAACGTCACGCGTCTCATTTGTATTCGTCGGGAAAGCGATAGTTCGGTTCGAGTAAAGTTTCACATCAAATAAATTAGTGAGGCATATTTCCATTATTTAATACTCTCGTGCATCCAATACCAGACCGCTTATGCGTTAAAAGTAAAAGGTTAATTCGCAAGGTTGCTGTTTTTAAAGGTATAACTGTAAGTCCTCCAACAAGATCTCTGTATCTCTCCGGATTACGATTACGAAAAGTTGTTTTTTATTAAACATTTACAGAATTTTAATTGCATCGTAGTATTTCATTTGCCTTATTAACCCTAGATAACTAAACATTCGAATGATAGACTACCAGATTCTGTCAATTTTGCAAATTCGTACACTTTTAACATTTGCCACAATTGCAAACTTAAATCTTTATCACTTTTCTATTTTTTAATTAAAATGTTGTCTTAATTCTTAATTTAAGCTAACTTGCTTGAAATATAAAAATGTAGGTACATGTTTTTAATTTGTAGTCTATGAGTTGAATGATTAGTTATAAAGTAAAACCGATTTACGTTTAGTTATCTAGGATTAAAACCTACATTACACAAATTAAATTCAATTCTTCACAAATCCGTGATTTCAGTACCCATGAAACCGACAACATGCTGTGCAGGAAATAAAAGAAGAATCAAATTAGAAACACCCGGCCAACCTGATCCTACAAGACATCTTCAGGAAAACTCCAATTGCACAGGCAGGCGCACCACACATCGAAGAATTGAGCCAACAGCACATCTTTTGGATAGTCGCTGGACCAGCGACAAAACCAGGGGCAGTAACGACAACACATCTCTGCGGAGAAGAGCAAGGGTCCGAAAAAAAGAAGCATCAGCGGCACCAACAGCAGCCCCAACAACAACAAAACGAAAAAATGTCAAAAACGATGAAAACGGTCGAGCGATTTTGACAAACATTTCCTAGATAGAACGGACAGATCAAAGCAGCGCGCTAAGCGCAGTCTTTATATTTTGTCCATTCGCATGTCTTCATATCAGCGCGGCTCTTCAGGCCCGGCTCTCTCCGCAGCACGAGCTGAGGATTTACTTTTTTCTTTATTTTTATTTTTTATTATTTTTTTTTTTAGGATTAGGTGATATTTTTTAGTCTCTGAGCTGAGCTTGATATTGCCATTTTTTGCACGAATTGCTCGATGCTCGCTAGCTTAAGTAGTGCTAGTCGCCTCCAGAAGGTCGTGATTGGAACCCCTCTTATCAAAAAGTTAACTCATTTCGGGAAGCCGACACTTTTCCAGCCCTCAGGGCCTAACATACATCTTCACTTAGCCCACTGGCCCTGAACGACTACTACCTAATCCGATCTTAAACTCTATCGCAAGCCACACAACAAATCGAGAGAAAAACTGACCTTTTTGTTTTTCGATCAAAAGTTACAGTTTCGCACCTTTTTTCTTTTTCTGGAGTAGTGGCGACAATACGCCGACTCAGCTCACTTTCAGCGGCTGGGGGCTTAGTTAACGCCCCATAAAGAAACAAATTTGATAGTGTCCCGCAGCCATCTCTTGTCTATTTCTCGTCATTCATTGTCTGCGACTGTTAATAGCCGCAAATTAGACTCTTTATGACGCTGGTGACATTTTTATCGGTAAAAATTATTATTTATAGCTGGCGGTCGGCACTGGTCGCCAGCAATTTGCTTTTGCTTGCTATCGCGACACTTTCGATTAGACCCCGGACCGGAATGATGGAACCTGCCAATATGTTTCACTGATTTATTATTTTTCATCGGAGGAAAGATTTTATTACCAATCTCTGGGGTACTTTTGACGCGTCTATAAGTGATAAAGTTTTTTCCAATCTTTCAAGAAAAAGTATTTGGTTGACTGAAGACGCTAAGTCATAACAGGAAATGCAAAATAATTAGACAAGAGACGCCAGAGAATTTACAGAAACGTTTTGTTTGTAAATTGGAACTTAGAACTTAGTTTTTAATTCTATCAAGAAATGTTGTTTAACGACACTTAAAAAGCATTAAGTAATGCTATAATTATAATAATAGGTACCAGTCCGTATACTTAGCTCGTCTATTAAAAAAAGCGAGAAAAAGCTCAGCATCAATTTAAAACCGAGCTCATTTTCTATTAAACTCGGTTTTTCTATGCAGAAATCGAGCCTGAGCTTCTGCTCAGTTTTTTTAGCGTTACATAACATCAGGTTTTATGCATAAAAAGAGCTCAGACTCAACTTTTGTATAGAAAACAGAGTTTCAAATTGAGATCTAACTCAATTTTTAGAATATAAAAATTGAAATTGAGCTTTTACTCAGTTTTTATGCATAACAACCATCGACTTCATATGTCGCGTCGCTGATAAATGCAATTTCCTCAAGTTTAGCATTTGAATTCAATTCTTCAACTGTGGCCTTTGAGGAGGATCATAATAACAATCAAAATGCCAGTGTCAGAGTCCACGAAGAGCTCCTGTTCCACCAAACGATAGTGGCGTGTATTTTTATATTCCCAATCCACCTCCACTCGGCAAAACCGATTAGTTCGCCGTTCAAATGGTGCGTTTACACGATGCATTTTGACACCCGTTCCGCGAGCGATTGAATTTACACAAGGCCACCCACATCCTATTCGCCTTCCGAGAATCAGCCCAAGAAGGATGTTATAAAATCCGAAAACTGTCAGAATATAAAAATGCAAGAAATACAAAAAAAAAAATAAACAAAAATAAGAGAAAAAATCGTAAAATGTAGCCCCACCGTTCGGAGACAAGAACACGTCCAAATTGATGTTCGATCGAACAAGTCGCGGTCGTGGTCGTGGTCGTCTGCACTGCGCCGTGTACACTGATGCGGCGCACTCGTCACGAATTATAAAAATTCATAAACGAAAAATATTAATAAAAATGCGCAGTGCGTTTAATTTTTTTTTTTTTTTTTTTTTTGTGTTATTCCTCGTCTATGCCACTGCTCTCTGTCTGTTTCTGGCCAACCGCCCTCGGCCCCGGGCCAAGTGTGAGAAAGAGGAAATCCCCAAGGCGAGTTGATTTTATGATCATAGTCCGCGCGGTGGGTAATTATTACCTGGGCCGTGTAAATGTTTTCCCACAGATGGAAGGTGGAGATCGCTCAAATTGTTGCCTCTCGTTTTTGCGATAGAGCACAGCAATTGCGATCACACATCTGGTGATTTAACACGGACAAAATTTAGCTCCGGCCGATCTCCGGTCAAATTGTAACAATTTGTGAAAAATTCGTCATGGCTAAAACGCGAGGATTGCCGCGATGCGCCCGCTAGACCGCTGGTATCAAAGGAGGCGCCTACTTGTTATTCGGATCCGTGCGTCGACTTTAACATGTTTTTATGTAGATGAGCAACAGTTGCGCACTGTGCTCGAAATTTTGATTTCTATTCAAGTTTTCGTTTGTCCGCTACTGAGAGAGGAAATGAGTGTCTTGTGCAGAGCAATCGGGCCGCGCGGGATAAAGTGTGAATGCCGGACGGTAAGGTGACATTTTGATTGTCCGCGATAAGTCCTACTAAAACGAATGTAAACGCCGAGTACTGGCCAACGAATTTGACCAGCCGATCAGTTCTTTCTCTCGTTTTGGATTTGTTTACATTTTGATGGCTATTCCGATCGCTGGCGTTATATTAGAGGTCTAATTAGTAGTTTTATGGTGTCTATCAGCAACGGTCTTGACTGCTTCCTTTTTTTGGAGTTTCCTTATAAACACTCGAGTTTATTTGCTCTTCGTAAGGCTACTTGTTTCGAATTGAAACAGTTTTTTTAGGGGGGAAATTATAGCATAGAACAGCGATTCATTAAATACCATAGGAACTTAGCTTCCGGGTTTCAAAATAAGTAGTTTATATTTTTCTTTAATTAATAAAGGAAACACTTGAAACAGAGACTAGAGAAAAACTACAAAACAGGCCAAACGTTTGCCATTTTAAGGCTAAACCTTTAGCTTGGGTCAACAGACCATTTCGCCTACCTACTTTTATACTACACAATCAATTTTGGAGTATTTCCAAAATAATAACAAGGTAAAACAGCTGATTAATTAAAAAGTTAATTTTCTGGCCCTCTACTAAGTAATTCTAAAGAAAATACGTTCAATTTGAAGATGATTTAAGATTTTTAAAGCTTACTTTAAACCAAGATTTCTGAACGTGTAAATACACAAGATTTAGAATTAAAACCAACCAAGACTCACCCTAAACTTAAGGTTCCAATTCAGAGCATTTCTTACCTGAAATAAAAAGAAATTGTGGTTTAGTAAAAAAACAAAATAACTTTCGTATTTCATTCATGATTTTATAGGTATTAAAAATAAAAGCAGAAAAAGAAGGCAGAAAATGAAAGACTGAGTAAAAATTTAACTATTTGCCCACAAATTTCCAACACCTTCTGGTTGGGTGGTTTGGGGGGCGCTCAGATGTGGTGACGTGAAAATAATTCCATCATCTCCTCCATTTCGTCGCGACCGCCTCCTAAGTGACGACAGCGTGCCAAAGTCACTGAGTTCGTTTCCTTCCAACTTTCCAGAAAACCGTGCAAAATCCTTCCTATTTAAGGTTGGTTTTCCTTCAAGGCCCGACCATCCACCTTCTGTGGGGGCCTCTTCCCTTTACACGAAACAGGCCAGAGAATTAAAAAGTCGAGAAAATTCGCAATGCGCGGCTACAAAAATCGTCCTGTGTACCCCCGTCCGACCGCATTTTATCCCGTTTAATTTTTTCCGATGAGTACTTACCCTAGCACTGGCTGGCTTGGGGCCGGGCTTCCACCTTCCTTTCCCGCCTTTTCTAGGAGGTTTTTCTCCTTTTCATTTGTCCCGACAGAGACTTTTCTCTTTATTTATTTTTTTTTTTTGGCACTGCTCTGCTTTTTCGCTGTTCAAGGAAAGCGTTCATTTGGCGATGCCTGTAGAATTTGCGGCGTTAATTTTTCTCTAGTGACAATTTTCTTCAAGGAGGCTCTTTTCGCGATTGTACACGAAGCGCTATTGGCGTTAGCTCGCCACCACCACCGCCGTTTTATAGTGCCAAGAAAGTCGTCGAGCCGACACCCAATCTCAGGAGTGACAATTGGGGGGGAGAGTTTCTTGGCGCTTCATTTTTTAGAGCCTTCTTTAACGACCCCAGTGAAAGCAGTGCAAGTCTCAAGGTGTTCCTGAATGGTCTGAATTGGGAACTATTAAGACGCTCTTCTTGCTCTTCCCGACTCCCCCTCTCCTCTACCTTTCAGTCATATTCTGAAAATGTATCCCTTTTGTAGCGGTCTATTTCCCCGGGGTGGTGCACAGGCCGTCTTATTAGATGAATGTCCTTTATGATGAAAGGAATGCGGGCGGAATTATATTTGTTCAGGAGCAACAGGTCCTGCTTTAATTCTATTTGGTTACAAGCGCGGCGGTACACGCAGGCAAATGCTGGGCTGAGCTTTGCACGACTCGAAGAGGGCCTTCCAAAAGGCACCCACAAGTTGGTCTGTATTCCTTGGAATTTTTTTTTCCTTTTGATACCCCCCCAGTCACCTCACAGTGGGTGCACTTAAAAAGGAAGTTTGAAATGCGTTTGGAGGGTTTTATTGCCACATGTGAGATTTCATTGAAGTTGCTGCCAGCAGAAAGGACTTTCAAAGGGCAGTGCGCTCGTATTCTAAGTGTCTCTTTGCTCTCAGGGAGCCTCTATGACAAATTGCGGGTAAAATTCAAATTTACTTTTTAGATAAATATAAAAAGCCCCAAAAAAGGACTGCACTTTTAAATGGTACCTTTTCAAGTAAATATAAAGAAATCAAGTCCTGAATAAATTGCCAATCCGTAATATTTAGAAGCAGAGAAAAGAAGATATTCAAAGTTTGTCAAATGCAAACACCAATTTTTTGCATTTTTGGCAGATTATACTCCTTACTTATTAATTTTAAAATAATACAAATATATAAAAAATTACAGTCCGAAATCGAAAGAACATAAAAACATGACATTCTAATTTTTTTCCAATTTCTAAAACTCATCGGGTGCTCCTATTAATCAAACAAAAACTAGGCAAATTGGTGAAATTGTCCAGGACAGCAATTTTCCATTAGTCCCGGCCACCCTGTCCTGCATCGAAGGAAACTAGTACAAGCCGTGACTTTTCATGAAATTAGTTTCCCACCTTGATGTTTCCACGTTCGCGCTTGGTCGCCTTTTTCAATAAAATGTTGCATGTTTCCAGAAGAATGTCGACGTTTTTTGCGCGGGAAAGCATGCACCCATCTATCAAAGTCGGTGCTATGGAAAAAAAAATAAAATAAAAAGAAAGAAAACAACGGCCGCGAAACGGCACAGCTCTCCCGATTATTTGACATCATCCATGACACACACATGCCAGGCACTAGAGTAGCTGGAGCCAGAGCGACTTTAGCGTTTCCTTCCTAGCGGGAGCCATTTAATCACTGCCCCTCAGCCGATGCGGTCACCTGTCTTAAGCTCATCTAGCGGTACGAGGAACACAGTAGCCGCCGCCACGGTGATCTTATCGTGCGATGTGTCGGAAAAAGAAGAAAAATTATCGAGAAAACGCACAAATTATCATCAACACCCGGTGCGCTAGGTGAAAAGTCACTGCCAACTTTACCTGGTTTGTCTAATTAGAAGGAAAAATTGAGCCAGGCTGTGTGTGAACCCGCGGCGCAGGGGCAGCAGCACGGACAAACTCAACAAAATCACGCGTTCGTCAAATTGCATAATTTTTACGTGATCTGTCGTGCATTTTCCGGGTATTACCCATTCACTGGATGTCGCCTATCACCTCCAGTTAGTAATTTTCACCATTTTCTTCGTTTTCTGTTATGCTCGTTTGCCACGCAACTGTCATCCAATGCAATTATCACATGTCGCTTATCTTTTCTTGTTTTTCCTGCTCGGTTCCTATTTTTTCTTTTTTCCCCCCTTAATTACCTCCACCATGTCTGCGGAGTGAGGCGGTGGAAAAATTTAGTAGAACCGCTACTGTGCGACCCTGGCCTTTCTCGCGCTGCAAAGCGACTCTAACTCTCACGACTTACAACAAAAAAAAATTTGTGTGATGTTTGCAATGGTAAAATATTACAACACAACGAAATTAGGCTTTAAATTAAAAGCGGAGGTGTGGTGCCCGACCGCATGCAAGGCCATTCTTCTTTCTGATAAAGCCCCCCCCCCCCATAATTCTCCCCTTAGGCCTCCGGTGGCGCTGTGATCTTATCAAAAACCGTTTTTCAGGAAGTGTGCGAGTGCGACGTGCGCTTTTGGTGTTGTATTAAAAAGAAAATAAAAAAAAAAGGTAAACATGACAGTTATTGAGATTGATACGGGCATATCGAGATGACGTCATTGTCGCTACAGCCTTTAAGAGCTGACTACACAAGTAATCCCTTCAAAATTCCACTTAGCCAAGTTAGCTGTTTTGGACGAATATATTCGTCCTGAAAACATTTCCACATTTTGTGTTAGGACGAGTATACTCGCCATGTGTTAATAGAAATGACCATTGTCTATTTAATTGGAAAAAAAAAAATTATGTTTTAATGTTGCAAATCGTTTGATTTTCATTTACAATCTGTAGGAACACCAAAACGATTTACGAATAACAAGAAATTGTATGAATTTCAAATTAATAAAAAAAATTAGTATTCAACCGATTTGATAAAACTTCAACAAAATTGATATAAAATTTCATCTGGAGAGGAACATTTGACTGTTAAAAATTAAGCAATTTGTGCACTTTCAGCAAGATATTGCTTAAATGTTAATACACGTTGATATTTAGGTACTTTAAAAGAGCCATTGAAGACACTAATTTAAGTTAACTTGAACAGATAAAATTAAAATAGTATCAAATTTACTAAAGTTGCGTTATTTTAAATTTTATAATTGCGATTTAGATCCATTCAGTTTCTAATATGATACGAAACACTTCCTGTATACCTTAAGGCACCCATATTGATCTACTTTTATTTATTTATATATTTTAAATTCTGTCTTTCGAACTTAATTTTGAAATTTCATAATATGAACGTGTATTGAAACGTTCTTCTTTGAGGAATCAAATTAATATTTATGGACGTTTGAAATTCCTAAACTTTTACTATATGCGAGAATTTTAAAAGATTTTATGATAATTGAAGTTGCTATAAAACTCACTGACAAACTTTAGTATAAAAGACATTGACATTAAATAAAAATAATCCTTCTTTTCTTCCGCCCTTTTATAATATCAATTGGTTTACTGAAGAGCTTAGAATATTTAAGTCAAATAAAAGGTAGAGTGCGTAACTCTGGTATTTTATGTTTATTGCGGTATGCACCCTTTTTTACATCGTATGAGTAAACTTAGTTTACTTTCATTGAATAACTAAGCGTTTCATTCTGCTAGTGCTACTTGTTCCCCAAGGTTCTAAGGTGTCTTTTATATGTCCAATTTTGCATAAGTACAATATTATAGTGCATTTATCCCCGGGCAGAACGGGACACAAGGTAATTATTCCCGGCTTTAAATTAGAATAAGGCTTTTATCCAATTACTGCAACACAACCTTAAAACATTACTTTCTCAAATTGTTGAGTTATAATCAAAAAGACCCCCAGAGAAATTCAACATCTAACACAGTGGGCGACGGAGAAGGGAAACCATTCGTTCAAAAAGTATCAAAGTATTTAGCATTTCAGGTGCCCATATAACGAGCGCAGAGACCATAAAACTCGGCCCGGCGCGGCATGTTGCGTTGTTTTGTAGTTGCCACACACGACGTAACACACAAGTTGAATGTTGAACACTAACGTGACTAAGAAGCGTTTCTTGTTAACTCGGACTAGCAACGCGAGGCGCAATAGTTGCATTATTCACAGATACGCTCCCGGAGGGAAGCGAGCCCCACTGTAGTGTGCACGCGAACATAAAATCTTCGACGGTTCGGATGTTTCCATTGCAACACTTTTGTGAATTATGAAGAGAGCTTTTCACTGCAGAAATTCCTTTACGGTGGGCGTTCAGCGCGGGCGAAAACGGGCGGCAGGTGTTCACCGTTCATCGTTTGCCAGAGAGCCGCAGCCACCCGAACATCATTCTTCATTTGAAGAGTTCCCAAAAATCCTAGACTTATATCCATAAAGTTGCAACATGTTCAGCGAATTCTTGCGGGTGCCGGACGAGCACTTGTTGTGTGTAGAATGTGAGCCCGACCCTCGGCCGAACCTGCTTTGAATAGACCCAGAAATAATCACAGCAGAGGCTAACTAGCGATGAAGCACACCTCATGTTTGGCAGAGGTGCCAAGGAGGCGTGTAGTGCCACAGGAGTCTCAACGTGGGCCCCGGAATGGGCTCCCGAAGAGAGCTCGGGGCTCTTCTGCCAGCACTGCCTCGGGCCATTTGTTTGTTAGATGGGGGGCCCCCCGCTCTGGCTGCATGTCAGGTGCAATTACTTCTCGATTAGCTGGTTATGAGGAAACTTTTCACATTTTCCTCACGACTCTATTCGGAGTAAGGCAGGCCAGAGGGCCGACACGCAGCCGTAGAAATTTCATGGTTCCTTTAAAGTTCGCTTCGTAGCGAGAAAATTTAAATTTAAGCAAACTGCAATGTTACTAAGTTTTTCTACTCAGAACTGTCTGACAACAACGGAAATGAGGATTTATTTGAATGCTTTTCTACAGACGATTCGACAAAAAGTTTGCTTAAATCTTGGATCAAAAACTCGAGTATGAATGAAAGTTCGACACTCAGTCTACAAATCTTTAACTACTCACTTTCAACGAATCAAATTTTTAAATTTAAAGAACCCTCTTTTCAGAAAAAATGAAATTTGAAAGTTCTATATGTAAAACATACGCAATTAAAAACCCTACTCCGATATGTGTGTAAAATGCTTTCTAACCAATGCAAAAAAAACCTAACAACTTTAAAAATTTAGGTAATCCTCATTCCAAAAAAATAAAAATAAATAAATACTGGCTAATACTAATAAAAAATTTGTTTTTCGAATCTTTGAAGATTCATAAAAATTATACAACAATTTTACGATGTCGAACAAATTTGTTCTACTTAAAGTCTGAAATTTGGTGACCAAAAAAGGTATCATTAAAAAAGAAGCAAGTTGTTCGTTTCTTTTAGTTAATTCATTCCGATCGTTTTTCGTTAATATTTTGTTTCGATTTTGGTGTGCCACCATAGTTTTTAGTCGCATCATAATTAAGAATCGCAATATGAAATATTCAAATTTTCTAATTTATAATAAAATAGACATTTACCGATATACTGTCCTCATAATTTTACACCAAAAAACTGATTCTTTACGTATATACCAAAAATTTATAGTATTTTAGCACAATCCGCCAATTTCAGTTTTAAATTTAATTACAAAACTGGTCTAAAACTTTAAAGGCATTGTTTGTTTTGTCCAACTTGTTTCACTATACTTTTAATCGAAAACAAGACATAAAAAGCCAGTATTTGAATATTAATTTAAAATGCTATTAAATTTTAATTGATCAAACTTTGAATATTGCACTTTCTGCAACTATCTTTTAATACGTGTTACGATCATGAATTTAAAACCAGAATCGTATAATAGTTTTAAAGCACTGAAATAGTGAAGTTTTGAATAATAAAAATACGTTCAAACAAGAACTTTGGATGAGTACCAAGCCCGGAAATCTATTTGAATAGGTTGGTCATCTATTTAAATTTCACTGGTTTAATTACTTTAGTAATTATTCCGTAATTAATTAAGAAATTCAAGTTTAAATTGATACAAAGGTGTTAGAACCACCAGTGTATACTTGCATAACTTCATAAAATATAACTAAAAATCATAAATTTCAATTTAAAACTATATTTTGCTGCAACCACACACTAACTATAAAATAAATCGAATTTAATTCACTTTATCACATAAATCTGTGCTTATCCAAGCCATTTCCAATGTGAAACAGAATTCAAGGAGCTAGTTAAAATATTAAAAATGTTCTACTTTTAATTGACAACTTTTAATAATATGAAAAGCTTTACAAGTTTGGGATTTTAATTGAAATTTCCAAGAAAATTATTTTAATTTTTACGTACTTATTTGAAAATGATTACATAATATAAAAATTGTATGCTCAAAAATCAGAATTCTGCGATTTTAAATAATTCTCTCCTTTGATGGTTGCTGTTTCTAGAAAAATACTGTTTTTAATTTTGTACCTTTTAATAAATATGTGAATTTCGACAATGCAGTACAGCACAAGTAAATTCCTTTAATGATAATTTCTCTAATATTTTAGAAAATTTAGTCATTAGGTTTACGAAAAACATTTTCAATTTTAAATTATTTGCTTTAAAATTTTAAATTTTGTAACATTTCTGTTCGAATTTAATTTGGTAGAGGACAGGAAAGGTTTTCACTACCCAAATATGGAGGAGATACACAACAAACTAATTCTAATCTTTTTATTTTGGTTTCTACACGGTTAATCTTTGTCTAACAAAGTTTAATGAATAATCGAAAAGTTTCTTCATTTAAAAAAATTTAATTGAACTGCCCTACTAATTAATTTTATAATTAAGGACACCTACATCCTGTCCGAAGTGTTTACCTTCATTAACTTAATTTAAAAAATTACAAACAACTCATGATTGTCCGAATTTAATTAGTAATACACCCCTTGAAATAAGCAGTTCAAAAACTTCGTTAACTAGCAAATTAACTGATAAAATGACTTTGTAGTGATTAATTAAGAATATTTCAGTTAATGAACCAGCAAAAGAGATAAAAAGTATTGTGTTAAAATCTAATTTTCAATTATAAATTAATCGAGAACACTACTACGGATCACTTTATTATTAAAAATATTTTGTCTTATCAAATTAAACCTTTGCGAAATTTAGTTTGTGTTGTTTATGCTCCTTAGCATTTATCACAAGAACTACTAACGTTGCAAATAGCAATTAAATTGCAATTTGAGAATTATTTCCTTTTGAGGACATACTTTACGAACTTGTAATTTAGTCTAATGAAAACTAAATTTATACAAAACGGAACCTCACTTAGAACATTTCTAGAAATTCAAATTTTTAACTATTTTGATCGGGCATATACGTGTTATTTTGTAGGTGTAAGCCTATTCGGCACAGAAATCAGTTTAAGTAAAGACCATTCGCTAACTCCAAATAGGCTTAAATTGAATCAAGAACCTGTAGCTACTTTCTGAATAACCACCTGAGAACTCATTATCATTTTATATGCGCTCATGCAAACGAGGTTTAATCAAATTCGATTATTTTTAAATGTCGTGTATTTTTTAGCTAGTAGATAGTGCAATTTACGTAAAAGTGAAATTTTGCTTTCTTGGAAATATGGGACATATTTCAAATAGTGAAATTTTTGCATTTTCCTATTACTAAGATCACAAAACTAGACAACAGTGCACTACACAAACATATATTACATTTTAATGGAAATTTCTTTCGCTTACATTACCTACGAAATAAGAAAAACAAAATTTTTTACAGCACTTTTGGAAAATATTTTTCTGTTCATAAAAATCGATTTTTTCCAAGTTCAACAAATTCACTGTGTGTCTTTAACGTTAAAAAAATCCTCAAAATTAGAACTACTCTAAAACACCACTCAGTAGCGCCCCAGACTCCAAACACAGCGAGTTTAAGGAGCAATGAGCCGTTCCAGACGCCAAAGTGGCACGTAATTAAAGGCCTAAATCGGAGTAAACTCGCGAGACTATAAAAAAAAAGTAAGCACCCGAAAGGATTCGCTTGAAGTCAGCGGAGCTGTTTCATCCGAAGCGCCACCAGACTCAAAACCAGAGCCCGGGAGCAGCCGCCAGATGTCCCCGTTCGAAGCCAGCGAATTTACCGACGGCTATTGGCACTTTTTGCGCGAACCGCGATATCCGGCTAATTTTGGAGCGCCTTGGGTGTGGATCTTTCGGGGTAAATTAACCATGATAAAATGAATAACTGCACTAACCTGCCACTTTTTGTAATGACCATCTCCGTTCCGAGCTTGTGGAACTTCTCCCAGAGCTCCTTTCCCTCCAGGGTGACCTTAGGATCGTCCACGACACCGTCATCCTCGGGCTGCAGCGCTCTTAGAGGTCGCATCGCAGGATGGAGCTGGTGGGCAGCAACGGACGCTAGGACAACGTCTTCTGCGGTGGTGTACGGCGTGCCGAGGGGGTGGTGAGCGTGCGGGTGGTGCGGCGGAAGTTTCGGTAACAGGCCACCTGGGTACAGGTGAGGATGCGGTCCCGCCGGACTGCCGGCCAAAGCGGCTAACGCTGCGGCAGGAAAGTAGGGTTGCGGCGGTACCGGGGGTAGTGACGGGGGATGTCCGCCGGCCGGGGAGTGGTGGTGCGGTGCGGGCGCCTGCTGCTGATGATGGTGATGGATGGCCGCCGCTGCCGCCGCCGCCGCTGCTGCCTGCTGCTGCTGGTGCGTCTGCTGACCACCGGGTGAACCCTGGCCGCCCAGTTGCTGTGCTGCGCTATGAGGAGATGAACCCGCCGTCAACAGCGATGACACGCTGAAGTCAGTGGGCCTTGGTAGCTGCAGGAATGGATGATATGCCATCCCATTCGCAAACCTACTGATGGTGTCGTCAGATTGGAATAATTCTTGAACGTCGTATCTCATCACAACATCACAATTTTTTTTTTAATTAGAATTCAAATGATTCACCGACTCTCGGATGGGTCTGGTCTGGGCCTTGGTGGCTCTTTTTGTTTTGCATCGACCGCGGCGTGGAGCGCTCTCGGTTTACACACAAACACCTGGAGAAGGATCA
Source organism: Philonicus albiceps (assembly GCA_963969385.1). NCBI lineage: Eukaryota > Metazoa > Arthropoda > Insecta > Diptera > Asilidae > Philonicus > Philonicus albiceps. Next base: position 45,212,878 of record OZ017774.1, on the reverse strand, counting down.
CAATTTCGTCTTAACGCCGCCTTTACACTCTCGGATTGCACTAAAATTTTTCGGCGACCTCACTTCTCACACTTGACACTGCTTGCACCACCAATTCCGGCGTCGGGATGTGCACTCTTGTTTCAAAATTTTTGCCCGCTCGCCTCATGCCAGGCGCTTCGACGTCGGTAGCAGCACTCCGAGCCGGATTTGTTTACTTTTCGCCTGCATCTGAAACACAAAAATATTTTGTTTGCTCGGAAAAAAATTGCACGTCTGAGGGTTTAGCGTGGACTGCAATTTCACACTTTTAATCGGTTCGACATGATTTTCGCACTAGCGGGAAATCGGTGCGCTCCGGTAGGAACAGAGTGGACCGGGCAGGGGGTTAATTACAGTCGCAAGGACTCTCCTACTGTCAGGGGGATGGTTGGGGTAACTCACGCAGCGAACATTTCGGCCGCCCTAAGCCCTTATCAACAAAGTAGTACTAAAAAAAGCGACGACATTTTTGACTTTAAAAAAAAAGCACACAACACACGATACAAACTTCACGCCGGTCGGTTGTGAACTGGTTCATACACACAATCAGCGACACAATACAACCCCAAAACTTTTCTCGATTCAAATTAACGCACACTCCGCCGCTAGGACCCACACAGCCAACAGAGAGGCACCGTTCACACACATCTATCTTGGGCCCATCCGAGCCGGTGTGGAAATTGTGGGAGAAGTGGAGTCCGACAAAAGCTGTGAGGAAAAGAGCAAAACAAAACAGACAGCTAAAGTGAAAAAAAAAAACAAAAAATTAAAATGAAGACCGACGACGTCGATGAGAGCGCAACAAAACATGCGACAGGCGACGGAGAGCGTGTGACAAGTCCAACCGCTGATAATGCACCAACACACACACACAGCGGCCCGATGAACCAACCCAAGAGGCCGCCGCCAGCCAGTCCTGTACATAAGCAAGCACACACACCCGCACACGGCCCTAATCCAACTTATGGTGACAAGAAAAAGAGACCAAGTATAAATTACAGCCAACGACAATACACACCACACCACTCTCGCTCGCCGGACGGCCTGCAGAGGGCGCCAGTGAGCGCGGCATTAGCGACGACGACACGTACCAATCCAACGGACGACGAGTCGTCGAGCAACGGACCCGTCCGGGCCCGGGCGGCGGGCTCGTCGGTGTGGCTTCGGCCTCGGCCGAGCCGCGAGGTGAGAGAAATGGTGACTCCGATATTCATTGACCCGCACACTTGCGCACCGCCTCTTTAAGTAATTTCGTATATTTTGCCCCTCCGCCCGGGGGCGCTGGCAGCGAGGACATGTCGCAAAGTTTTTGGCTGCCATGTGAGCATGGAAGGGAGCTTAGAAGACGCCGGGTGAGGGATCCGGCCGCTTTGATGCATATTTTGTCCCGTTTCGTCCGGATTTATGTCGCCTGGAAGGCGCACAAGTGTTGGTTGTGTCCTCTGTGTGCTGCTGCACGGTGTGTCACACTCAGCGGGGAGAGAGAGTTGAGCCTGGACTCAAAGCTGAAGCTGCTGAACTGGATCCTGGAACGAATGACCCCCGGCCGGAGTGGGTCTAATAAACGACGGGTGTGCGTTCGCAGCGCCGCACTTTATAAAAGCCGAGCAAACAGACCCGAACCGCAGAGCAAGCCAGAGGAGCTTGGCCTGGTACATGGTCACGAGCGAGACGGACTGCGATAATGGTGTGCGCATATAGTGGTGAGGATTTTTCTTTTGGTGTCTGCTATCACACCTCGAGTGTTGATCTGGTGTTTGGGTAGCGCCTCTTTTTCCCCCACCACTTTTTCCACTGTTCGCTTCATCCCTGCTGCCGCCGTCACCTCCTCTTCCCTTGTGATCGTTTTCGTTTTGTCCAGCCGGCCTCATTCTGCTCCCATTGTGCGACTGTGTTCGCTCTTCAGCGGACGACGGTGCTTTTATCTGGGCTCTGACTCCACTTCATCTTCTCCTACTTCTCCCTCCGTATGCTCGCATCAGAACCGAACCACTAGCCGTGTTTTGTTGCTGGACTGCCGAACTCGAAGGTGGTCGGCCGCCCGCACACCCTACCGGGGACCGAGACGACGTGTGTTTGAAGTTCGAACAGTGTCATCTTCGTCGGGCCGGCCCGCATGTTCTTTTCGAGGGAGTGTTGAGTGTGCCGACGAGACGATTGTGTGCTGTGCTTTAAGCCACTCCTTCTTTTTGTTGCGATAATCGACGCGGATTGGTGTCTCTCGACCAATCGGTGGGTAAATATCGGGCGGCGATTCTTTTTTATTTTTATTTTATTTTTTTTGTGTGTTATCGCTCGCTTTCTTAGACGCTACGCGACCAGATTTGGAGCATCTTCCCTTTAGAACCGTTGTGCCCGGTACCACTGTCATTTTATCCTTTTACCTCTACAGCGACTGGGGGACACGTAGTCGACTGGCCCCTCGTGGCGCAGTGTTGCCGCTCTATGTCTCATTTAATTTGATATCTGCCCAAAAATTACTTAAAGCCTTAAGTAATGCGTTTTAAGGCTGCTGCGGTCCTCTGTTTGGTTCAATGAGAACGATAAGGACGTAAAATGTGTTTTTTTTTTTTGCAATTTAGTACACTATCCTTTGGCACAACCGTCAATTAAACTATCAAAGATTACTTGACGCTCTTACAAATTATGCGTTTTAACGCATATGTAAATAGTTTAATTAGCTGTTAATTAATCCTATTTTTCCGTCCCATTCAATACTAATTAACATAATTATCATATTGGGAAGTTTAGGTGTAGGCATATTCATCAACGACTAAAGTTTTGAGGAGATTTACGTGTCGGTGGCGGTATGCTTGGCAGTGTAGTGATTTTCACACTGTTTTTGATTTATTTACACAATTTTAGTAACATTGTACTTGATAGTTTTGTTTTACTACATGAAATGTAGTTAAAAGAACATGAAATGCTACTTTAAATCGCATTATTAAAATATGAACATTAAAATCGATATGCCTTTGTTGATACTCGTAAAAAAACGACGACATGTCTATTATTATAAGAAGGAATGGGATTTGGATTAACGACGCATTTCCACTAGACTTTTCTCAATTTCTGAGAAATATCACGAATCCCCAGTTGTAGTTAGATACGACAAGCAAAATCCCATCACCACCACCGCGCTTTCTGAAAGGCTACACTGGACCGTGTTCATTTCTATCTGACCTCGGTAAATGTTGCATTTTTCATATGTCTGTCCGGGCCTTAAATTTAAAGATTTTATGAATTCCAGAATATGGATATTGAGATATTATTTTCTTGGTTTATTATCCAAAACGAATGGAATTTGTAAAAATATTTTCTTTATACTCGAGAATGAAGTGTGTGCTCCAAAATACGACTTAATACGAGTGGCTACTTAACGGCTCCAATCGAATGCCGGCGGTATTTTAAAATTGAAAAATAAATAAACGAATGTATGAGTTTAATTAATTTCTAAAAAGATGTTTTAAATAACGAGAATCTTTCATGACCTCAAGTTCTTGACATAAACATTGTAAAATACATGAAAAGGTATAATTTACGTACATTTATAAAATGTATCCTAAAATACAATAAAAATAAAACTGAAACTCTTATAAATAACTAGTTCATTTCAAATACCTAACTATAATTCTTTATCTTTTATATTTTTTAAGGTAATTCCTATATTAATTAGAGCTTTATCTACCTCAACTTAAGTCTAGTTTATTACTGTTCAATTTCTGTATGAAAATTTAGTTTGGTAAAGAAACTGTAACGATTAGTGGCCTTTTATGTTATGCCTATAATTCTGAAAAATTAGTACTTATTCTAATATTTTCTATAGCATCGCTATTTAGCTATATAACTGCAGGACTACAAAACTAATAAAGAAGTCAGTCAGCCAACTTTTTTTATATTTACCTCAATCTATTATTAAAAACAAGAATGTTCTTTTTTAAGTAAATGAAATTTTAATTTGATATATGAAACAATTTTATAAATTAGATTATAAGTGTAAATTAAAAAGAAAACAAATTTAAATATTTGAGCTGCAGCAAATATTGTCATTTTACGCAATCGAATTATGAAATTAGTAATTCCTAATTGAAAATAAGAAGTGAGTATAAGTTAGGCTTATTTCTTTTCAATTACCAAAATGAAAATTGCATCAATAGATTTTGTTTTTTCACTGCGAAATATCCTAGGCCATTGGAAATGGAACTTGAACAAATTACGGAGCTGCTCTAAAGAACTCAATTGAATTTAGATTTTAAAACTGACTTAATCTATTTTCGAAACGACTAAGTTAGCTATCTAAATAAAGTAATATCAATGTTTATAGGCTATACAGGAATTTATTTATTTTAGACTGAATTAATACCAAACAAATTGTGAGTGGTGAATCCTGTTCCCCCTTAGTACTTTAGATATTTTTAAATCTTTTACCACTTATCGATCGACTTTAAAATTTGGAAAGCAATAAAATTTAATATGGCAACCCGTTTTTAACAGAATTGAACATTTTCTTCAGACAGTCAGTGTTCTGCGGCTAAACCCCACACTGGGAAGATAAAATCTCGCATTGAAACTGAAATAATAATAAAAAAGAAAACAAAATCTCCCAAAATCTCTGTCAAGTGCGAAACTGATCCGTTGAAAGACGAGATCCCGCGCGCGGGCAAACCCATGCCCGCCCGCCCAATCAGAGGGGGGGAGGGTGCCTCAAACGTGCAATATCCAATCAATTAGATTCATATCGTCGTCGTCGTCGCACACAAAGGCGAAAGCGCAGCGAAAACCGTCTAAGCAGGGAGAAAATCAACATCTGCTTCACGCAATGAGATTTCCCAAAATGGATCAGCGTCAACAATGAGGTCACAGCACCGCAGATGAAAAGATATTGAATTACACCCCCGCCGCGCGCGGCACAGCCCGCAATCGAAAGACGCTCGGGAAAACCGAACAAAGGCACCCAATAAACGAAATATTTTGGCACAATGAGACCAACCATCGCAACCACCGAAATCCAGCAGCGGAAAATGATTCCATTTCAAAAATTGAATTTCTCTCGAAAGGTCTGGCAACAATGACGGGCTGCTGCTTGTGCTGCTGCTGCCGTCCCGCTGTACCCGCGGCGGCCCACAAGCAAAATTTCTTCGGATCGAAAGCATTTACAGAGCGAAGGGTGGAGTGGAAGTGAGGGGGGGGGGGGGGGGGGGCTTCCTCCAGTCCTGTTGCCCAATAGGGAGACTGACAACACCTGTGAAAAAACACCCCACCCCTGTAGGCGCTGGCCAAGGTGTTTTGGCCCCGCTTGTCCAATACGCGCCGACCGGACCGACACTCGACCGCGCTGCTGTCCTGTCCACTACGAGCCGTGCCGCAGGACATTAAACCGCGTCGGGACGCATAGAGCCCCCAGGATCCT